>JARHVA010002002.1:2175000-2177500 GCA_037957365.1 Torreya grandis
ATTTCAGATGGGATCAATAAATAATTATAGAATCCTTTATTGTTGAATCCAGTATTTACTACAAAGAAATTTTGACACATAAAATAGGGGTTTACATGTCTCTAAAATGAGTTACTTTTATATAAATTATTTTTTATAATATATTTTTAGAGTGGTGTCAACTACTTGGGGGTATAAAAATACCAAGATAGTTATATTATCCACTTGATTTGTGACAAGCCCCCAAATCTTTGGTTATTTCCCTTAAGATTCACATATTTATTCAAAAAGAAAATTTGTGATAAAATTTATAATAAGAAGATAAATATTAGAAATCTATATGAAAAACCCTCCATGATTTTTGAAAATAATTAATTAATTTTTTGTTAGATAGGGTAAATAAATCTAGTTTTATAAGGATCCATCAACCTCAAAGTTAAACAGTATAAATCCAAGATCAAAAAAAATTCTATAATGGCTACATTATAGAGAAAGACTTCAACCTAACAATAAAAAATGAAAACAAATTGTAGATAAGGAAGACACATAAAATGATAGAAAGCTCCTCAGATTTAGTATTAACCTGACTAACCTCCTATTTTGACTCCTTAATAGGTTCATTTTGTGGTTATTTAGTCATTACTCCCCTCATGCATTTGGAAGTGACTTGAATAAATCTCTATATGATCTTCTTCTAGGTATACATGGGGGTCCCTTTGGGTTGATGGATGGACTAGAGGTCCTGAATGTCTTCCAAGACGTCCACCATATCAGTAGCCTTATCCTACTTTATGGCCTACAACATCATAATAGTGTTAAGATATTTTTTATCACCATGGTTTCAAATTTTAGTCAATTCTAATCTTGGATGAGATCTGACATAATAATTCCAACATTTTATAGCTTGTCCATCAAGACACCTAATTCCCTACTACATTGCTCAACATAATTTTCCAAAGTTATATTTTCACCCCACTTTAAGATGGTTTTGTCCTTCTTTGGGGTATCAAAGGATTTGGGTTTTTTATTATCAAAGATAGGGGAAGGGGCTAATAGTATTTTTGAGGGGAGTCTTATCTAGGCTAGTTGGGGGGGGAGGGACCAGGGGTCAGGGTATCCCTTTTATTTTTATAAGTGGTTGGGGTTTTATTCAAAAAGGTCATTAGCTAAGGGATATTTTTCCATACATGGGTTCACCCTTTTATAACAAAAGGAAAATCAAACAATGATTAATAATATCATTCTTGTTACTAACTTGGTAGGCTAGGGTGATGCTTTCAAGTGATTTAAGTAGATAAAGGGTAAACTAATTATATAACCATATAAATGATTGAGTAATAGGAAATGGTGTGAGAATATCAAGGTTAAATTACCTTTAAATTTTAGGTACTTCAAGACTTGGAGGTAAATCTCTGTCTAACACTTAGGAAGCTTCTGCATGGGATACCATTCTTGTCTATCTTCATGACCTCATCAATTCTGAGAATTTTTTCATGAGTTAAATATTTTAGATGATATCATTGAAATCCTTTATCCCTTTAGAGGACATGCCTATCACCTCTCTAATGTTCTATTTAAAAATAACAATTTTCATTCCTCTCATTCTCACCATGTGTTTATTTTAGACAAGCATGAACTCCCTATAGAGATATTCATAATGGTCTAAAATCTACTACATGTTTTAAGTTAGGCCACTGTTGTGGAGAATCCTCTACACCTTTTTATTTCCCTGAAAATCTAAGAAAGAAATTAGTTCTAGTTGATCTCTATCACCTCCCATTGTCTTCTTGTTATAATTTTGATTATTGTATAACTTATGCCCATTAACACATTACTAGGCACTTGATTTTTAAAAATTTCAGCCCAATTTCTATTACCAATGGTGTTATTATGGTACATGATTCAAAAATCATTAATTGGCTATTGAGGTAAATTCTACATACTCATCATTAATACTACCTTGAGGGCTCGATGAGCCATGCCACTATGATGTGTGATTTATATCATTATTTAATGTGTTTAAAAACTAAGCTAGGATGTGACTAGGATCCTCCCACATGACCAAACAATCTAACCCCACTTCAAATTTGGCAACGTAATTGATAGTCGAGTTAGCCTAACACTATATGTGAATGATATAAAACTTTAAAAATGAGGGAAAAGTACCCATTTTCACATATTTTTATGATACTTAGTTAAAGGTATAATTAACTTTGATTCTACATTTTGGTATAACAATATTACCTACCCAATTTCTTACTCAATTACATGTAAGGTTTATTATTGTGACTTAGTGTAGTGGTGGATTGATTTATTTTTAAAGATAATTTTATTCCCAAATTTTTGTAAAAGGGTTTACTTCTAATACTTTCACATTTTATACATACCAAAATCATGTATCTTAAATTTGTATTGTTTAATACATTTATATGTCACATTTTAATTATATCCCCATGCCATGGTGTTTTCTCCTCTCCTGACTTCAAGTGAAATTCAACTCTTATTATGGATTCACCATTCT
>JARHVA010002002.1:2182500-2225000 GCA_037957365.1 Torreya grandis
ATTACTATCATGATACAAGATAACTACAAGTTTGTTTTATGAGCTAGATGCAAGATATTTCTTCCCTCATTGATAATGTGGAAGGAGAGTATCATAAAAGATAGGGAGAAAATATCTACATTGGAGATAGATAGATAATTCTAAAATGGACCCTTTCACACACCATCAATATCTATTAGTAATGGAATCCATTATGTTTTCATTTAATGCTCTAAACACTATTTCTTTGATTTCATACCATGAATTTGTAATTATCCATTTTGTTTGTTGTTTATTTAGTTTATGATCCTTTTTTATTAGTTAGTTTTATTCCATTATTCTACCTTATTGGTCGGTGTTTAATTAATTCTTTATCTGATCTAGAATTAGTTGTGTATATTCTCAAAACATGTTCACAATCTATATGATTATATATCAATTTTGTAGTTCTTAGAATCTATATGTAGACTAACCCTTTTAAAATATATTGGTGATATCATAATTTGCATATTTAAAAATTATAGATTAATAATTTACTACTTTTTTAGGTTCTTGTGTTTACATAGTAATAAGAGTGTTAAAACCCCTTAGGGGTTTAGATATCAAAAAGGGGGAAAGTTTAATTAAATGGCATATGTTTCAACTTTATGTTTTGGAAACATTGAAAATGTGGGGGTTAATTAGGAAATTTATAATGAATTCCATTCAAATCTAATTGAATTTTATGTAAAGAAATTAGGTTTGGTTTTGGAATCATTGGGGTTTTTATTATTTTGGAAATAATTATGCATGTTGACTTATATTTTTAAGAGTAAAATGGGATATGGCATTCATGCCCAAAATTCAAGGGTTTTTAATTACTATAAGTTTAATGGCTTAATGGAAATAGAGTGCCATAATGGTAAATTCATGATGGAGTAGGTGTTCATGAGGGATGCCATGTAGGGCATGCACTATCTTAAAAGAGAATAAGTAAGATGGTGAATAAAAATAAAGGACATATAGATCTAGATCATTGTAAATGAATGACAAAAACAAGATAATAGAATAGGATACTCATTGTAAAGGAATAAGACTACTTTATTCTTGATTTAAACACTAGCTTGGTCACTTTATTATCTTAGGTTAAAATGTGTTTTGCGGTTTTAAAATAAGGTTTTTTGTTTTTATATACAATAGTTTTATGGACTCTTTTATGTAATCCTAGCCTATCAAGATTATAGGGATGAGGAAAGGATGTTAAATATTAGTCTTGATCCTATAAGGTCGAGGGTGTCAATCTATGTATAATGAGACCTAGAATATGTTGTTACTTATAGGACTGGGTGCATTTTGATTCTTAGAATATGAATATAAGCATGCATAAATACATAGATACAAACACACCCACACCCACACAAACACACACACACACACACACACACACACACACACACACACACACACACACACACACACACACACACACACACACACACACACACACACACACACACACACACACACACACACACACACACACACACACACACACACACACACACACACACACACACAAACACACACACACACACACACACACACACACACACACACACACACACACACACACACACACACACACACACACACACACACACACACACACACACACACACACACACACACACACACACACACACACACACACACATTTTGTTATATAAAAATGCATATACTCTTATGCCTTTGTAAGCAAGCCTATATTAAGGGTTATTT
Source organism: Torreya grandis (assembly GCA_037957365.1). Lineage (NCBI taxonomy): Eukaryota > Viridiplantae > Streptophyta > Pinopsida > Cupressales > Taxaceae > Torreya > Torreya grandis. The sequence continues at coordinate 2,184,238 of JARHVA010002002.1, forward strand.
AATGGATTGAATATGTTTTAAATTATAAGTCTTATTTTGAACATAGTTTGACCCTTAAATTGTTATAAGGTTCATATTGAGTACATGTAAAAGACATAACTTGATAAGGAAATGTTATTAATTTATCCTTATATTCACGAGTGCTCAAAAATATATACTTCTTGAAGTGTATATACATTTTGTATGGATATTTTCATATGTAGATAATAAAGAATGAAGTCATAAAAGATAATATATAGTATGTTTATAATGACTATAGAAGACTTATTTACACATAGAAAAAAAGTAACTACATATTAGAATTACTATTTTGAACATATGCATTTATATATACAAGGAAAGTTGCAATTTGTGAGGTATTTTATGGCCTAGGTAGTCATATATCTACATATATCAATTATATTTTTGATAAAGTGGATTAAAATTTAAAATGAATGATGTTAGATAAAATTCTTATATGGCCAATCATACTTATATATGTTATACAAGTGTGTGTGTGTGTGTGTGTGTGTGTGTGTGTGTGTGTGTGTGTGTGTGTGTGTGTGTGTGTGTGTGTGTGTGTGTGTGTGTGTGTGTGTGTGTGTGTGTGTGTGTGTGTGTGTGTGTGTGTGTGTGTGTGTGTGTGTGTGTGTGTGTGTGTGTGAGTGACTACACTCATATATATTTTTATATCCACATTACAATACTATTTTTCACCATGACATTTTATATATAAACATGTATTTCATATATAATGAAATACATGTTTATATATACAAGGTCATGGTTAAAAATAGTATTATAACATGGATATAAAAATATAGATGAGTGTAGTGATATTTATAAAGTGATCACAACTTATTTATAGGTGCCTACTCAATCCAAACTACACATATTTAGTAAAATAGAGTAAAGCTATAAAATATTGACCTAGATTATTAAACATCATAATTTTGATAATCTTTTTATGTGGTCAATATGGTTTTATGTCCATAGACTATATTAAAAATAAGGAAATTGTGTAAAGTTTAACTCTTTAATCTAATCCTAAATATGTTTTTATTCCATTAATAATATTATATAAGTAATGAAAACCTATATGATAGTCTATGTATAGACATTGGCGTATGTGAAGTGAATATAGGTTATAGATTGATAATATTCTTACATTATGGATTTTAATAGTGTTAAATAAGCATAATAGGATTTTAAGAAGTCAAAATGAATTAAATGATTATTGGCTCATTTTATTTGGGTTGTGTGAAGCAAATTGATACTTATGATCAATTTTGAGATTATTGTGTTGAAATACATGTAAATTAAATAATTCAATGAACAAAGAACATAAGGATTAGTACATGTATGTTTTCAAAAGTTAAAAATATGGAAAGTACGGATTTTTTTATGTTTGCCATAGATTAGAAATATATGTTTGTATAAAATCATATAATGACTTGATTATTTTTCTACCTTAATAAACATATATATATAATGGTTTTAAATTAGGTTTTTGATTTGTGATTGTTTATATATTTACTGTGCATATTATTTCATTACTGTGCTTTTGAATATTTATTTATATAATGTGTTTGGATAATAGGAGGTACATATATGAGTATGATAATGGGTAAATTATATATATATATATATATATATATATATATATATATATATATATCCCATAATATTATTTTGTCATGATTCAGTAGCAGAGAGTACTATGTGAGTGAAAATGACTCAGATTATTAAATCTAAATTCTATAATAAAAAATTTGGCCAAAGTAATTTTATAGATGTGACATTATCATTTCACTTTAATTCTAGTTTTCATGTATATTGATATTTATTTAGATAGAGGATTGTATTATGTGGTCTATTTGATTGTTGTATGTAATAGTGTTAGTATGCACACATGTTTTGATTATTTCTTGATATCTGCATTAGTCTTATTTACCCCTTCATGAAGGGTAGGGCCACTCCTAGAATGGAGGTGTGTGGGAGATTTTTGGCCTGTGGTTTGAGGTAAATCACTCAGATGATGATTTCCTTTTATCAGCTAATTTGACCAAATGGAATCACACTTAGACTATGTGATGGATCATGGAGCATCTTTATGTATCTCATTCTATACTTTTTAGCTTTATTTTGAATGTATATCAAACACTTTAGTGGCTATGTATTTGTATAATGTTTTAAAAATTTAAACAAAATTTGTTGTAAACTTAACTAATATTGATTTATTAATGTTAACAATTTCGTAATACTTGTTTCATTATTTTAGTACACAACGGACATTTTTATAGCTCATAGACTAGTTTATTTTTTGATTACTAAATGGGTTATTTCTCCAATGGTATAATTTGACTATAGCATCTAATTCTTGGGAAACATTTATATGCTTCCCAAGCATTGTTTAGATCTTATTCTTCAATCATTATCTTCTTTCCTTCTTAACAAATTTATAATTATTTGACAAGAAATTATTATTATTATTATAGCATGTAATGCCTTCCCAAGTAGGGGCAAACTATAGACACCCCAGTATGGCCACAACTAGATTATGACCAGACTTCAAATTGATTTCTACCAAATAGTGCAAATTAAGTCTAAGAATCACTGAATGTCCCAATTTTATTTGCATATCATTCTTTAGTGCTCAAAATTGAGTTGAGGCATCCCTATCTAGGGAATTATCTTGTATGTAATAATAACCTCTCACAAATTCATCCCCAATCATATTACGACGTAACAATTGGTAGTTTGGCCTATGGACCTATTAAGTGAGGCACTTTAATTTTTTTTTAAAGTTCTAAAATGATAATACAAATAAATCAACTAATTAAACCATATTAAGTGTATATATAAATGATCCATTTGTAATTAATGAATATCTAAAAATGGAAATTCAAAAATTCAAAATATCAAGCTTCTCCATCATTACCTTTATGAGTTGTCAAGATCACATAAAATATCTAATTTGTGATCCATGCATATTAATTGAAAATAATAATGACATGTACCTCCTTAAATCAATTGGACTTAACTTTAACTCACATAGGGTTAGTTTTAACTCATTCCATGTTTAAATCCTAACCTAACTTAACATGGGCAAGAGTTAACTTTGGAAGATATAAATATAAGGACTTACCTATTGATATTTAGTCTTTTATAGTGAAATGATATTATGACAAAATTCCTCCAAGAAGCTTCATAGTAGTGTTACCATGAAAATTTAATAATCTAATTCAAAATAAGGCAACCAACATTACCAAGGTGCCAAGGAGAGGTGGCAAAATGGATCTTCATAGATAAATATTTGTTCAAAACATAGCCAAGTAAGCCAATTCAAAAATCCATTTTGGAAATACAAGGAAGGTAAAAGGATAATTTATTTTGTTTTCTAGTTGTGTTTTTATTGTTTGCTTGTTACATATGCTCTGCCTAGTGTCGAGGCTAGAGGTGTTAGTGTTTAGTGTGTTTGTTTATTTGGTTTTATTAACTAACACTATATTAATCTCCCATCTATTAATTCCTTATTCACATGATGGCATCCCTGGAAGGACCCACACCCCACAAAGTTGTTCGCATGGAATTTTAAGACCTCTTTCTAAAAATTTTTATGTTAAAATGTTAACTTATTAAACAAAAAGTGAATAATTGAAGCTCACAAATGTTACATAGTAAATTTAAATTTTACTCTATGAATTCACATTATTCCAACTCTTATTCTCATTATTACAACCCCTAATTGAGTTTTTAGATGCTTAATTGCATTATTGAAACCCCTAGCTACATTTTTTCATGCCTACTTATATTTTTGCATGCTTAATTGAATTTTTTCATGCCTAAGTGGGTTTTGCATGCACATGTGTGTTTTGTATGATCAATTGCATTTTGCATGCCAATTGAATTTTTGCATGCCCATTTATTATTTTTCATGCTCAATTGTGGTTTTGCATTCTCAATTGTGATTTTGGATGCTCAATTGAAGTTTTACATTGCTTAATTGCAATTGTTCATTCTCAATTGCATTTTTGTATTGATAGTTGTGGTTTTGCATTGTCAGTTGCATTTTTACAAGCCCTAGTTTCCATTTTGTGTTTCCAATTGTGTTATTATACTAATAGTTGCATTATTTCACTCTATATTTGTATTTTTGCACTACCAATTTATTTTGAACGTAGTTACAATTTTTCACTAACAAGTTATGATTTTATGAGAAAGTTATGGTTTTGCTTTAAGTAAAGACATTTTTATCACGCTAAGATTCAAACTCACATTTACATTTGGTGTTTAAAAATCATTTACATGATTTTTTTTTTCAATGTTCACAACTCAAACATCACCAAGGGGCTTAAATTCATATTGTATTTCACTTGGTGCTCTAAAAAATGAAATCATACTCTAATTAAGTGCTTATAAGAGTTTTATTAATGTTGTGTGTTTGTTTCACAATCTAAGTGTAGCATGTATGCTCTCCCTCCATCCCCTTTAGGGAACTTGGGTGATAAAAAATCTTCACTTATTTCCTTTATCTCTTTGTCTAAATCATGGAAGTAAATTTGTGAAGGTACTCACCAAAATCCAAGTGATTTTGGTGATCCCAAAATGACTCTAAAGTTCCTATAAAATTCTTATTTTCATTCATCTTGGCTTATGTGGGGAGTTCATATCCTCCCTTTGGGTTATATAGGGAAACATTAACTTGAGAATTCATCTCCCAACATAATTTAAATTCCACTCCATGGTAGGAGTATGAAAATTGAGGTAAACTTAATAGGATTCTTGTTTGAGTGGTTAAACAAGCTCCATTAGTAAATTTTGCCTCACAATGTAGGTTTAACTCAAACATCACACTACACTAAGCAATTAACGGATGTATTGGTTTTGAAAAGGAAAAGACCTTTTCAAAATAAGCTAGTTAATATGTCTTTGAAAGATGTGTTGTTTTCTAATGTTATCCACACATATGGGACCATTTAGAATGTACAAAATTTGATAGTTTTAGGAAACCCCACTTACTATAGATATATTATAAATACAGGGCTAGTAGCCTGAAGTTCCATGTCATCATACAAAATATTGAGAGAAAAGGGGGTCTAAAAACCCCAAGTTTCATGCACATTTAAATTTATGGATTAAAAAATATTATTTACTCTCAAGAGAAAGTACATAGATAGAATTTGATAGTATGAAGCCACCTTGATAGTTTTTAGGATTAAGAAGATACAATCAGGTGTTTTTATTATCTTTCCTCTTTACTTGAGTTGTCTTGAGTTAAAATTGTTTGGTTGTTTAAAACCACATTAAAAACAAGTCATTTTTTCACATAACTCCTTTTATTAAAGAGGTGTTATGTCATTTTTTTGACACCACACTTTTCTTGAGTCATTTATCAAAATTGTGTGTGTGTGTGTGTGTGTGTGTGTGTGTGTGTGTGTGTGTGTGTGTGTGTGTGTGTGCGTGTGTGAGTGTGTGTGTGTGTGTGTGTGTGTGTGTGTGTGTGTGTGTGTGTGTGTGTGTGTGTGTGTGTGTGTGTGTGTGTGTGTGTGTGTGTGTGTGTGTGTGTGTGTGTGTGTGTGTGTGTGTGTGTGTGTGTGTGACTTTTTTGAAAGGGACATCATTACACTGCCCATTTCATTTAAATTATTGTACCTTAAAGTTTTTGAAACAAACCATTTATCATACCCTTAAATAAATATAGTTTCATTATGCTACTCATATTTTTTCAAAGACTTGTTTCCTTGTATCCAATCACAATTTCAAAACCACATGTGCCTTTTTGGTCTATGACTAGTATCGTTATGCCATCCATTTTGGTCTAGTTTGTTCTCCATTTAAGAACCAAGCCTTATAAATTGAGTTCCAAATTGGTTTTGATAATTTTATATTTAAACATGGATTGGTTTATTCCCATGCCTTGCATAATTTTGGCTTAGACATTTATCTCTCAATTTTTAGTTGTATGACTTAGACTATTTCCTTTCTCAATTTTAAGACTATTTTTTGTGCATAAATTTGGGAAGTGGCATATCTTATATATGCCTAAAGTCTAATGTATTTTTTCCAAATTTAAAGTTTATCTTTAAATATTAATTCTTATTTTGAGTCCAAGTGTTTAAATTTTTTAATATTAATTATATTTCCATTTAGACCTAGTTTGTGCCAAGTTTAGCTTTTGTGTTATGTTTCTAAAAGACCTAGATATACCTTTTTGTTTTAGACCTAGTGTTATTTCAAAGTGTATTTTTTATGTCATGTTTCTAAAATACCTAGTAATTACCTCTTGTTTAAGACCTAATTTTTTTTCAAAGTATAGTTTTTGTGCCATGTTTCCAAAAGACCTAGCATCTTACATTTCATTCTTAAACCTAGTGTGTTTTTAAAATCTAGATTTTGTGTCATATTTCCAAAAGTCATAGCATTTTACCTTTTATCTTAGACCTAGTTTTTTAATCCTATCTTTATGCCTTGTTCCCAAAGACTTAGAAAACCTTTTTCTTTTTAAAATTTATATTATAATTTTTTGAAAAACTTCATACCGAGTTTGGCATTTGGTTTTATCCATTAACATGACCATTTATGCGAGACGTTTGACATTAGACCTTTTGGAATAATTTTATCATTGATCAAATTTTTTAGAATGGTTCCATTCATATACCCATTCCTAGAATAATGTAACTTTCAAACCTATACTTAGACCAAGACCATTTTCATAGACCAAGACTACCCTCTTTAGGATAATTGCCAAACCTAGCCATGTTGATTATCATATGCCATAATCACCCTTATTTAGGCCAATTAATGTACCAAGTTTTCCATTTTAATGGTAATGGTACCTGATACCCTACCTATACCATTAATCCTCCTTCATTTTGTAAGATTAACCAAGTTCTATAGCATTCAAGGATTACCATACTAGGACCTAATCCTTTGGCTTGTGTTATCAACCAAGCTCTGGAATGCCCTTTCATTACCATTTTAGGCCTTCATAATTTAGCTTTCATTAGAAACCAAGCCTCACAACATCCATCCATTACCATTATAATAAATTTTCATTTTTCTTCATTAACAACCAAGATTTGTAGTTCACTTTCCTTACCATTTTAGGCCCTTCCAAATGTAATAGCTCATTATCCCAATAATGTTGCACAAGTGTAACTAGATGATTCAAAGTTACTATCCTAAACTGGTAACCAATATTCATTGAGCTCATAATAGATGATATTATCATAAATAGGTCATTATCCAACCACTAATCATTATTAATACATTTCCAACCTTCCCCCACTTTAGAAAACCCATGCCAATTTTTGAGCCACAATAGAGCTAGGCATTACCTCTCTAAGAGCCATCATTCAAAGACCAAGATGTGTTCATGATTGATATTTTTCAACCAATTATAAACCAAGACCAAGAGAAATAGCCAATACATGACATTTTTATGAGAACACTTATTTATGATGAGTCAACTTATGGTGAATCACCTTTTGATCCTTTCCCTATTGTCAAGGAGTCTCACCTGACAAGCTAGTATTTTTTGAGTAATGTCTTAATGATTATAACCACCTTTGGTGAAATAATTATTTCAATAATTGTGTTATTTTTAAATATCCTTCCTTTGATAATCTAATATCTATGGAGTTATCTCTTGACCTTTTTTCCTCATTAAATAATCTCACTTTGACAAGCTAGTCACTATGGAGTCACCCCTTGAGTTATTCCCTCTCTTTGATGAGATTCACCTAGATGTGCAAGTCTATGTTGAACCCTTATTGGATGAATATATTATTTAATATCCCATTATACCATCAAAATCCATTACATTTCCACTACCAAAAATTTAACAATATATCATTGTATTAGTATCCACACTAAATGAAGAATCAACATTGAAGTTAGGTTTTATTCTTGAATCAATATCAGATTTAGCATCATAAATATAATCAACATCAGTCTCAACATTGGATTTATAATCCCTTGAGTTAGACTTAGCTTTAGAATAATAATATTTATAAATATTATGACATTAGTTATATATGCTTTGTAGATCAATTTGAATACATTTGTGATCCTTCCATAGTTTTAAGGATGATTACTTTAGCATCAGCACAAGTTCTCTTAGTATCTTCTATGAGGATTGTGATTCCTCTTTCCATTACATATACCATTACCACCACCCAACATATCCATTATATTGACATTCTACCTCCCACAAGTGTTGATTGGGACCAACATTATCACACCTTATTAAGCTGCATCCATGGTGACACATTAGTTATAGAATATCAAGGGAACAAGACCACATTCATGCAGAAGAAGAACAATCTCCTAGTGAAACCTTTTCATAGTTGTTAGGGGTAAATAAAATCCCAAAATCAACATATTCTAATGAAACCTTATTTGAGGTGCTAGAAGGAAATCAAATTCAAAATTCAAAATTCCTTACTAAAACCTTTTCAGAGGCACTATGGGACAATCATAACAACTTTATTGGTGAAAACCTCTTTGAGATGCCAATAGATGAGCACAATAGTTTTCAATACTTTATGAAGACATTATTAAAGATAACATCAACACAATTTCCAATCTAAAACATACTTAGATGGTAGCTACTATTAGAATCAAATAATAGAAAAAATTTATGGTCCTATTGAGATCATATTCATAAGTCTTTAGCCCCACCACAAACAAAATTATGTCGAATCAAAAATCAAAAACATTGTGTGTTCTTGAAAATACAAATATTTATTTATTTCCCAACCATTATACATTCCATTACGATCGATTTATTCATTTTAGACATATATTACATTTCCAAATCAGATCTATCAACCAACATTTATTTATTATTCTTGGCATACTTTCCTCTATAGAGTCAACAAATGTATCTAATCTCAAAGTTTAGAGGAAATAGATTCAAAGAATAATGAAGATCAAAACAACATTATTAGAGTCTAATTAAATAATAGGTTCTTTATATAGCATCTATTCAAAATAGTAATGGGATAGAAATTTAAACATAATTGACTATTCTAGTTGTATCATATGTTGATCAAGAAGTGCATATCGACATTAGTAGGAACAATAGAAACATTTACCTTGCCGAAACTATTTACCTCACCTTTTCCATTTTCCATTAACCTTGTCATTGTTTCATACCCTACCATTTACCTTATATTGTCACTTGGGGAAAACCCTATTACCATTATATCCATTTTTCATAACATCATTGTGCTTGTACAATGCCATATCATATACCATTTTTATCATATTTTCACTATTAAGTAACATTATTTTCAAGACCAAATGGGGATAATGCCCCAAATATCATTAATATGAAGAATCTTGATTTTTTGAATTTCCATTTTCAAATATTCATTAATATCAAATGAATTATTTAGCTAAACATTTAATCAAGTTTAATTTTTTGATTCATTTTGATTAGCATTTTATTTATTTTAAGAATTTTTCAAGTGCTCCCACTTAATGGGTCCATAGGTCAAACTACCAATTGTTAGGTCACAAAGTGATTGGGGATGAATCCATAAGAGGTTATTATTATGTATGGAATAATGCCCCTAATAGGGATGCCTCAACATAATTTTGAGAACCAATGAATGATGTGCATATGAAATTGGGACATTTAGTGATTCTTATGCTTAATTTTCACTATTTGGTATAAATTATTCTAAATTTTGGTTAGAAGCTAGTTGTGACCAGAATGGGGTGTCTACGGCTGTGGCCATTATGGGGTGTATACTAATATCCACTCTATGGATTCCATGTTCACATGATGGCATGAATGATGGGAACCACATGCCCATAAATCTCTTCCCATGGAATTTTAGCACCTATTTCTAACATTTTTCATGTCATAACCTTAACTTGCTGACCAAGAAGTTAAAAATCGAAGCTCATAGATATTACATAAGAAATTATGATTTTGATCTATGTGGTCACATTATTACAAATCCTAATCATGTTATTGTAACCTCTAATTGACTTTTTTCATGATCAGTTGCATTTTTCCAATCCCTAGTTGCATTTTTGCATGCCTAGTTATCATTTTGCCACTTAATTGCATTTTTACATGCCCAGGTGCATTTTCCAGTTTAGTTGTGTTTTTGCATGCTCATTTGCATTTTTGCATGCCCAGTTGTAGTTATACATGCTCAATTGTGATTTTAAATTCTTAATTGTAATTTTTCATGCTCAGGTTTAATTTTTCATTTCTCTATTATGATTTTACATTATTATTTATGGTTTTGTATTGAGAGTTGTAGTTTTGCATTGTCAATTCTATTTTTTTAAAGTCCCAATTGTGTTTGTGTTTCTAATTGTGTTATTATTTTTAAAAAAGTGTTATTTCATATTATAGTCATGGTTTTTCACTAATATTTTGTTTTTAAATTAGTTTTATTTGGACTAACTAGTTTTGGGTTTGTAGGAAAGTTATGGTTTTGTTCTGAGTATCTATGGTATTGCATTGTGTTAAAAATATAAGAAACTTGAGAACTAAATTTCAATTTTCATTTTCTTGCTTTATTTTATATTCTAAGAATAAAGATCCCCTTACAATTTTTTTGGGACCACAAGACCAGGGAGAGACATTTTTAACACTCTAAGATTCAAACTCACATTTACATTTGGTGTTACAAATCATTTACTTGATTTTTTTTATTTTTAAAAGTTCATAAACTAAAACAATGCCAAGGGGCTAAAATTAATAGCATATTTGACTTGGTGCTCTAAAAAAAAACTCACACTATATTCAAGTGCTCATAAGATCTTTTATTTATTTATATTATTGTTGTGTGTTTGTTTTGAAAACCAAGTTTAACGTGTATACTCTCCCCCCATCCCCCTTAGGGATCTTGGGTTATAAAAAACACTTAACTTTTTACCTTTATTTATTTTTCCAAAGTATGAAAGGAAAGTTTCCAAGGAATTCCCAAAAATATGAGTGATTTGGGTGACCCCAAATTGACCCTAAAGTCCTAATAAATTCATTTCATGGATCTTGGCTTGTGGGTGGGAGTTCATCACCACCCCATGAGCTCTCTAGGAAATTGTTAACCTAGGAATTCATATCTCAACATTAATTCAGCCCTAATCCATGATAGGGGTATATAAATTGAGGTCTACTTAATATGATTCTTTTTTTAGTGGTTAAACAAGATCAATTAGTAAGATACTTCCTTGAAACATAGGTTTAGCTTAGACACCACATTACACTAAAAACTTGATGGATGTAGTGGTTATGAAAAAGACAAGACATTTTCACAACAAGCTAGTTAATGTGTATCTAAATGGCATGCTATGCCTTGGTATTAACCACACATATGGGACCATTTAGAATGTATGAAAATTGATAGTTTTTAGGCAACCTCACTTGTTGTGAATATATTTACAATGCAAGGTGAGTATCCTAAAGATCCATGTCACTATACAAAATCTTAAAGAAGAAGGGGCCTAAAAACCATAATTTTTATACACATTTAAATTTTTGGATTAAAAACATAATTTCCTCTAAATATCAAGTATATAGATGGAATTTGATAGTATGAAGCCACCTTTTCAATTTTTAGGATTAAGATGACACACTTAGGTATTTTTATTGTTTTTCCTTTTTACTTGCATTATCCTGAGTAAAAGTTGTTTTTCTATTTAAACCACATCCAAATCAAGTCATGTTTTCACATCACTTTTTTTTTAAAGAGGTGTTATGCCATCCATTTGACACCATACTTTTCCTTAGTCATTTGTTAAAATTGTATGTGTGTGTCACTTATTTGAAATGGGCATCATTATGTTGCCCATTTCATTCCAAGTCTTGTGCCTTAAAGGTTTTGAAAAAACCATTTATCATACCTTTATATCAAGATAATGTCATTACATTAGTCCTAGTATTTCAAAGATTTATTTCCTTGTATCCAATTATAATTTCAAAACCACATGTACCCTCTTGGGTTATGCCTAGTATAATTATGTGGTCCACTTTGGTCTAGTTTATTATCTATTTGAAGAACCAAGCATTCTAAATCAAGATCCAAATTGGTCTTTATAAATTTAGATTCAAACATTGATTGGTTTATGCCTATGTCTCATATAATTTTGGCTTAGACATTTATATGTCACTTTTGGGTTGTGTAACTTAGAATAATTCCTTACTCAATTTAAAGACTATTTTTTTCCTAAATTTTGGAAGTGTTATATCATATGTATGCCTAAAGTCCAATCTATTTTTTTGAAGGTCAAGTTTATGTTAGAATATGAATGCCTAGTTTGAGTGAAAGTGTTTCAAATTTGATAGATTAATTGTTTTACTTTTGTGTCATGTTCCCAAAAGACCTAGCATTTTCATTTTGTTTTAGACCTATTTTTAGTTCAAAGTATAGATTTTGTGCTATGTTTACAAAATAACTAACATATTAAATTTCATTCTTAGACCTATTGTGTCTTCAAATTCTAGGTTTTTTGTCATATTTCTAAAAGACCAAGTATTTTACCTTTTGTCTTAGACCTATTTATTTTGAGCCTAACATTGTTCCTTGTTCCTAAAGGCCTAAAAACATTTTTAATTTTTAAAACATATATTACAATTGTTTGAAACACTTCTTACCAAGTTTGGCATTCAATTTTATCCATTCAATTGACTATCTGTGTGAGAAATTTTACATTAGACCTTTTGCAATGATTTTATCATTAATAAAATTTTAGAGAATGGTTCCATTCTTAGACCCATTTCTTGACCAATGTTTCTTTCAAATGTATACTTATACGAAGACCATTTTCATAGACCAAGACCACCCTATTTGGCCTAATTACCAAACCTAGACATGTTAATTATCATATGTTGTGATTGACCTTCTTTGGGCCAATTAACATACCAAGTTAACCCTTTTAATGATAATGGTACTTGATCCCATAAATTAATCCTCTTTCATTATATTCAAGTAAACAAGCTCCATAGTTTCTAAGGATTACCATATCAGGTCCTCATCCCTTGGGCTACACTAGCAACCAAACTCTACAACACCCTTCCATTTCCATTCTAAGCCCTCGTACTTTGGATTGCATTAGTAACCAAGATTTTTAATTTCCATATATTACCATTCCAAGCCCTCTTATTTTGTCTTGTATTAAAAACCAAGCTTTGAAACACCCTTTCTTTACCATTTTATGCGCTTCCAAATCTAGTAGATCATTATCCCAATAATGTTTCACAAGTGTAATTAGACAAGTTAGAGTTACTATCCTGGACTAGTAGACAACATTTGTTGAGCCCATCATAGATTATATTATTCATAAAGAGTTCATTATCAAAACACTAATCATTCTTAATAAATTACCAACCTTTTCCCACTTTAGAAAATCCATGCCAATTTTTGAGCCACAACAAAGCCAATCATTACCTCTCTAAGAATTATAATTCAAATACTAAGATATGATCATGATTGATATTTTAAATCCAAATATAAACCAAGGCCAAGAGAACCAACTAATCCATGACATTTTTGTTGAAATACCTATTTTTGATGAGTCAACATGTGGTGAATCACCTTTTGATCCTATCCCTATTGTCAAGTAGCCTCACCTAATAAGCTAGTCTTTTATGAGTCACACCTTAATGATTATAACTATTTTTGGGAAAATCATTATTTTTGGGGACTTAGGCTGTACCCTAATTGAGATGTGGAGTGTTTATATCCTCTTTCTCAAACCTATTCCAACATGAGGATGACTCTAGGATATGGGTCACCTAATCCTAGGTTATATCTCTAGGGTTTTTTAATGAGGTTAGCTCCTCTCATGTACCACTTACCTCATCTACACTAAAACATACTCTATTTAGGGGGTAAAAAAGGGGAGAAAGAAACTAAAAGGGAAACCCTAAGATACTATTGGTGATACACCTATAATTATTTTTCATCCACTCTTAATTGAGCTTATAAAACACTAATGAGACATAAAAAATGATTGGATATACAACTCCCAAGTCTATTATGCATCAATGTTTCATGTGGAGGTTTCATCAATTGATCAAAACTTAAGGGAAGTGATTGAATATGCTTAATTCAAGGTACTAACCAATTTATTTATCCACTATTGGCCTCAATCAAATGACATCAACCACTAGGCATGACCTACATAACATGATAAACCACCAACTAGGTGAGATCAAGACTTGACAAGGGAGAAATTTCTACCACATATGTAAATCCACTAACATGAATACACTAAATAATCATAATTAAATATTAACATAATATTTTATTCTCTTAAAAGGTTACAAAGATCAATCATGGAATATTTTAATCATGCCCAAGAGAGGGATCCATTTCAAGGCTTAAAAGCTTGTATTTGTTGTAAAAGGGAATGAGAGAGATGGAGAACCTATATGGGAGAATGGAGGAGTCATCAGTGATCAAGACAATAGTTGTACCATATTGTTGATCTCTTTATGCATTAATGCCATTGGGACTCTATTTGGCATGGAAGGATGGATCATAAAGGTTAACACTACTATAAAAGGCACCCACCCCCACCACATGAGTCCTTCTTGAGATCTTTTGCATTAATTCCCTTTACTATAAGAACAAAATCCTCATATTCATGCACCTAATAGAGCCATGATTAAGTCTACTTTAAGTGGCCATAGGTACCTATTTACTATATCTATGATTATGTCAAAGGAGGAGACACTCAACCATATCTCATTTATATATACATCTACCCCAACATGGATATGGATACTTAGTATAGTTTGAAAACCAATCCAATATATTGGTTTTTATATAGTCATTATATAGATGAAGATCCATAGATCACATAGATTTGTTCTAAACTATATTAAGTTTAATAAAACTTATCTTGCATTTGAATTTTAATGGTGATAGATCCCCATTATTACCATTCTTGACTATATGGATACATTCACTTAATGGTATTCAACTGAGCTCTAATCATGACATAGCCCTATTGAAACACTTGCCCTAGTTTGACCTAAACCACATCTAACTTCTACTTCAAAACTCCTACCATCAAATTTTAGTATCAAATATTTATCTTAATCTAGGCTTCCCAAATTATGCCATTTTTTATCTCTACATTCATCTTGTGGGTCCTACTATTAGTTCCATGATTTAACATGCTTTTATAATGTGGAATTCTTGCATTCATCTTCAAGAACATTGACTATTTGGCCTTATATATACCATCTATCTTATTTTGTATGAAATAACATGATCCATATATCTTCTAATAGTTTAAAATGCTTGATACATTTATCAGCCATGCATTCACTCTTAGGATCTACTGACCTTTTGACTGCAAGCTCGCCTTTGATCTATAATGTATGATTTAACATGCTCTGTTAGATCTTCCAGACCCATTGACATTGTTGATCTCCCATACACTATTAGATCTCAAATTGATCTCTCATGATATTGAAACTTGTCAGCCATGTATTCATCTATGGAACATTTGAATTCAAATGGATATTTTTCATAACTTTAACTTGACATCCCCATACATGTCTCACTCTACAAATCTAACTTTAAAGGCTTATATCTTGAGATAACAAACTCATCAAGACACCAAATTTGTAGAGCATGATTATGGGACCAAAATCATTATGTCCATGTGATATTTTACACTTGAGAGGCCCAAATCATACTTATAAAATGCATAAGCAAACTAGTCTGTTCATTTCTCTATGATATGCAATGATAGTCTAGTTCTTCTAGGCTTGAGTTATCCATTTTTCTCTTTAACAAGGACACTATGAGGCATCAAGGCAAGCCAAGGAAAAGATCATAAACATGATTTTAATGATAAAGGTTGACATTTATCTTATGAGGCTAAAATGTTAACATTTATGATGACTCAAATGGGAATCAAGCCTGTTATGCTTAAGACCTAGACACTTACATGACTTCTTATACTCGTGAAGCAATGAAAAATTTGAACCTTGACTATAATCAAGATATTGAAAAATACAAACCTGATAGAAAGGAAAAAAACACAAATAGGAAAACTAACCTAAAAATTAAAAATAAAACAAATAAAAGTTCTAGGACAACACTTGGAGGAAAACAACAAGATCTACTCTAATATGTATAACTAAAACTCACATATATACTTTCCTCCTAGATCAAAAGGAAAATTTTTGAGTTCACTTCCATGATGAGATGGATAATGATATATCACACATTACCTTGAAAGCTTGGTGGTTGAGAAATCAAGTCTCTTATTTTCCAACTACTTTGGCATAATCATATATGTAATAGTAAGAGTAAAGTAACCTCCAATGTAAAAATACTCACTTAGTGGATATTCCTCTTTGCCAATCTCCAACTAAAATAGGTGCCTCAAAGGACACTCTCTTGTAATGGAAATCTTACTAACATCTTATATCTTATATTCAAGATCCATCCCTTCATAATTTAGTTTATTAGGTTGTGCACAAAATAGATGTGTATTACCTTTTAGAAGCATACCCATGTGTTTAGGTTCACCAAGGAGCTGATAGCCCATTCTAAAGATTTAAAACAAGTCCATGTATATAATGAACTATTGAGGTGGTAGTATTGAAGGACTTACCACTCCATGTTATTTGATTTTCTTGATAATGCTACTATCTTTGGCTATAATCAAACCATAGTCCTCTTTTAGAAGAGCATATCCTACTCTCAAAACTTAAAACAAGTCCTACAATGAAATTTTTGGCTAATTGGTAACCTCTACCTCTTCATTCTCAACATAAGATGATAGCTCTTCTTCCTCACACTTCAAGGTAAAAATGTCTCTTTCATATCTAAGAGGGGTACTAATATAAATATCCTATTCATACACACTTTCATCTTCCTCGAGACATTCTTCTTGAGCATGAATGGAATAAATGCAAGACGGATCATCCTTTGATATAACTTGAATTGTTTGAGTAGTCTCTTCATGAGGTAAGAGGCTTGGGGAAATTGAATGGAATAGGTGTAGGATTTGGTAATATGGATGGGTCTTTAGGGGATAAATCCATGAAATTAGGAACCTTCAATGGAATATATTCCTCTTCATGTACTTGCTTTTATACTTACATCTCAACCTCTGTTTTAGATTCCTCTTTGAAATCATCTATCTTTGCATCTTGAAAGAATAGAACATGCTCATCCTTACCCATTGGTATCCTAATTATGAATTATTATTTTAAATTTGACAATTCATCATCATCAGCTATGAGTTTAACATGGATTTCACTGCTTACTTCTTCAATGATTGGTATATGATATTCTTGAAATGACTCCAAAAGAGATGAGATATATGTGACATCTCTTTGATCCAATTATTTATCTTAAATAGTCATGCTCTCCTCCTTTTGCATAATGTTTTGGAAGGATTTACAAGATGTAAATGACTTAGCCTCTTGAAGAGGGGAGGGTGGGGATTGGATAACTTTGGATTTGCCTAACAACATGACTTCATGCCATGATGGAAACTTGGGCTTATGATCTTATTGCATAATGTGCATTGTGGCTTGACGAATGAAAGGAGGCATGTGTAGTTGAGGTGATGTTACATTTAAATCTACCAATGCCTGGTAAAAATATTTATATTCATCTTCAATTTTCCTAGTAAGGGAGGATTCAAAATTAAACTTTGATTGCTCATGATGGCTGACTCTTTCAACATAAACTTGTCTTTCCTCGTAGACTCTCCCTTCGGTAGATTTACATGAGGGGAAGGTTGAGAGGAGATTGGGGGATCTATGGTGAATTTGAAAATCATTTGTTAAGGGCTTATAAGTGATGATGGAAATATTGGCATGAGGTTGATGTGGGGTGAATGAGGGAAGATAAGATGGGTGATGAAGTATTTATTATTCTTCATGGGCTGTGAACTTCTCCCCGATCCTGGAGATGAGTCCATCTATGTCAAACATATCACTACTATTTATATAAAAACCTATCCTAATGAAAGATAGCTAATCCTCCTTTACTTGATACACTAAAGTTTGAACCCCTCTAATGACATATTTTGGAATCTCCTTCCCATACCCCTTTAATGTATCAATGTTTATCATATTCCTTTCCTAGTCTAATAGAGATTTTTTAAGGCTATATATAGAATGTTGTGGGGTATAAGTAGGCTATTTAGGAATGTCATGTAGCTTCTATGATTGATCAAGAGGGTAACTATTCTATAGAAGGTGAGACTCATAGAAGGCTTGATGATCTTAGTAATAAGGAGGCTCATCATACGACTAGGAAGGGGAAATACTATGATGGATTGGCTTTTCATAAGAAATATTAGAGTAGTAGTCCTACATGTATGAATGATATAGGTCCTTATAATGCTAATGAGGATCATAAAAATATGTATGTGGATCATTTTAAAACTATTTATGAGGACAAGAAGGATATAACTCTTCTTTATAAGCTTCCATATCCTAGATAATATGAAGACAACTAAAACCATGAATAACAATATGCCTCTTACCTTGAAAAAAGGACCAAATACTACTTAAAATATCTTCTAAAGATGAATGTTATATATAATTACTTCAATAGCTAAAATTGGGTCCCACTAGGCATGCCAAAAGTATTGCAAACTTAGGCTACACCCTAGCTAAGAAGGGAAGTGTTCAAATCCTTTTTCTCAATCCTCTTCCAACATGGGAATGACCCTAGGTTATGGGTCACCTAATCCTATGTTAGACCTCTAGGATTTTTTAATGAGGCTAGATCCTTTGATGTATCACTTAGCTCATTTACACTAAAACCTACTCATTATTGGGGGTGAAAAGAGGGAGAAATAAATTGAAAGGGAAACCTTACACTACTATTGATGATATACCTAGAATGATTATTTATCCACTCTTATTTGAGCTTATAAAACACTAATGAGATAAAACAAATGACTAGATCTACAACTCTTAAGTATCTTATTTATCAAATTTTCATGCAAAAGTTTCATAAATTGATCAAAGTTTGAGGGAAGTTATGGAATAGGCCTAATTCAAGGAAATAACAAATCAATGTATCCACTATTGGCTTCAACCAAATGACATCAAACACTAGGCATGAACCAAATGACATCAAACACTAGGCATGACCTGCATAACATGATAAACTACCAAGTCGGTGAGATCATGACTTGACAAGGGATAAATCTCTACCACATATGCAAATAAACTGACATGAACACTATATAATCATAATGAAATATTAACATAACCTTTTATTCATATCAAGAGGATACAAATCTCAATCTTGGTAGAGTCCAGTCATGCCCAAGAGAGGGATTTATTTCAAGGCTTAGAAGCCTATATTTATAGTAGAAGGGAATGAGAAAGATGGGGAACCTACATGGTAGAATGGATAAGGAGTCGTCAATGATCAAGACAATAGTTATACTATATCTTAAATCTAATTATCCATTAATTTCACTAGAAATCTATCTAGAGTGGAAGGATGGATCATGAAGGTCAAGACAACTATAGGAAGTACCCACCCATGCTACATGAATCCTTCTCGAGTTCCTATACATTAATTACCTTCACTATGAGGACAAAATCCTCATATTCATGAACCTAATAGATACATGATTAAGTCTACTTTGGGTAGCCATAAGTACCTATTTTTTGGAGCTATTATTATGTCAAAGGAGGAGGCACTCAAATGTATCTCATTTATGTTTGCATCTACCCCAAATTGGATATGGATTTTTACTATATATTTAAAACCAATTTGATATATTGGTTTTCAGATAGTCATTTTATTGATGAAGATCTATAGATTATATATCTTCATTCTAGACTAACTTATGTTTAAGTAGAACTATCCTAAATCTAAGCTTTAATGGTGATAAAGACACATTATTAGAAATATTGACTATATGGTTGCATTTGATTAATGGTATTTGAACAAGATCTAATGGAGACATTGTTATTTAAAGCACTTGCCCTGGATTGACCTAAACCATATTCGGCTTATACTTGAAAGCTCCTACCTTCTACTTTTAGTATCAGCCATTCATCTTAACCTAGGCTTCCCAGATTATGCCATCTATCAACTTTGCATTCATCTCATGGGTCCTGCAATCAATTCCATGATTTAATGGACTTTCACCATGTGGCATTCTTGTCTTCATCCTCAAGATCATTGACTCTTTGACCTTACACCCACTATTTATCTTCTTTTGTATGAAATAATGTGAGACATATATCTTATATTGGGTTAATGTTCTTAACACACTTATCACCCATGCATTTTCTCTTAATATCCACTAACCTTTTGACTGTGAGCTTGTTGTTAATCTACAATGCATAATTTAATGTACTCTATTGGATATTTGAGACACACTGACATCATTGATCACTCATGCATTATTAGATATAAACTTGAGATCTTGTGATCTTGAAACTTATTAGTTGCACATTCATCCTTGGAAAATTTGAATTCAAATATATATTTACCACAACTTTAAATTTAATTCCCTATGCACATCTTATTCTGCAAGTCTAACTTTAAAGGCTTATATCTTAAGATACCAGGCTCATCAAGACACCAAATTTGTACATCATGATTATGGGAAAATAATAATTATGTCCATGTGATTTTTTGGGCTTGAGAGGGTTTTAGATCATACTTATAAAATGTATAATAAAAATGGTCTATTCATTTATGTATGATGTGTAATGATGGTTTTGTTCTTCTAGGATTGAGTTAGTCAATTTTATCTTAAACAAGGATATTATGAGGCATTAAGGAAATCCAAGGCAAAGGTCATCAACATGATATGAATGATAAAGGTTGAAATTTGGCTTGTGATGCCAAAATGTTGATAATTAACTTGACCATTATCTTATTTTTAAAGAACCTTCCTTTGACAATCTAGTCTTTATGAATTTGTCTCACTTTGGCAAGGCAGTCTCACTTTGGCAAGTCAGTCTCTATGGAGTCACCCCTCAAGCTATTATGTCTCTTTGAGGGGATTCACCTAGATAATCTAATCTATTTTAGACCCTTCTTAGATGATTCCATTCTCAAATAGCCCATTATGTCATCAAAGGTTGTTACTTGTCCACTACCAAACATTAAATAAGACATCATTGTAGCAACATTCACACCAAATGAAAAATAAACATTGAAGTTATGTTTTATTCCTGACTCGTTATCATATTTAGCATAAAAAATAAAAATAACATCAGTATCAACATCAAATTAAGATTTATTTATGTCAAACTCCAATTTTGAATAATAATACATTCATGGATATTGTGACATTGGTTACACATGCCTTGTAGATAAATTTGAATAAATTTTTTATCCTTTCCTAGTTTTTTAGGATGATTACTTTAACATTGACATAAATTATCCTAGTATCTTCTATGAGGATTTTTCTACCTCTTTCCATTCTATGTACCATTACAACCACCCAACATATCTATTATATTAACATTCCATCTCCCACAAGTGTTGATTAGGATCAATAGAATCACACCTTATTAAACTACATCCATGGTGACATATCAGTTGTAGGATATAAAAGTGACCAAGACCACATTCATTTAGAAGAAGAATAATCTCATAGTGGAACCTTTTATAAGGTACTAGGGGAAATTAAAGTCCAAACTCATCATCTTTGAGTAAAACCTTGTTTGAGGCACTAGAAGGAAATCAAAGTCAAAATTCAGCATTCCTTGGTGAAAATTTTTTGGAGGTGCTATGGAATAATCAAGACAACTTTATTGGTGAAAACCTCTTTGAGGCACCAATAGCTGAGCACAATAATTCTTCACTTCTTGATGCAAACATTATTAGAGATAACATCAATATAGATTATAATCTACAACATAATCATATGTTAACTACTCTCAGGCTCAAAAAATATAAATTTTTTATGGTCCTATTGAGATGACATTCAAAAGCCTTCAACCCCACCACAAACAAAATTATGTCAAATCATAAATCAACAATATTATGTATGCCTAAAAATCCTAATCTTGATTTGTTTCCCTCCCAACCATTATTCATTCAATTGTGATCCATTTATTCATTTTAGACCTATATTACATTACCAAATTAGACCTATCAACCAATATTTATACTTATTTATTATTCATAGCCACACTTTCCTTTATAGAGGCTATGAAAAAATCTTGTCTTGAAGTTTAGAGGAAACAAATTCAAAGACCAACTAAGATCAAAATAACATTATTAGATTCCAAATAAATAGTATGTTTTTGATATAGTAGATACTCAAAAAAGGTTGGGGATGACAATTTAAACATAATTAACTATTCTAGTTGTATCATATGTTGATCAAGAAGTGCATCTCCACATCAAAAGGAATAATATAAATATTTACTTTTCTATAACTATTTACCTTGCCTTTTCCATTTACCTTGTTTTTGTTCCATACCCTACCATTTACCTTGCCTTGTCACTTGAGGGTAACCATATTACCATTATACTCAATTATCATAACATCATCATCCTTATACAATGCCATATCGTATACAGTTTTTATCATACCTTAACTATCAACCCATATTGTTTTTACCCTTCCTCCCAACCATTTTGACCTTGGTTCCATTCCATTGGTTCTTTTGGCACCTTTAGTGAGGGGATTTAGATCAAATTTTAGTAGTTGATTTAGTGTTCTAGACAGTAGTTGTATCTTGGACTAGTATGATAGTAGTTTGGAAATTGTCTTCTTCATTTTTGACACATTCTATTTTTAGTGCTACTGATTATAACTACCTTTGGGAAAATTAGTATCATTGAAACATGTCATTATTTCCTAATTATAACCACCTATGGGAAAATTAGGAGCAACACCTTTACCAAGAATTATCATATCACCTTTCCATTACTATTGCTATACTATGCCATTTTCATTATTCATGAACTTACTTTTACCTAGTCAAATTACTCCATTATAAGGTTTAACTACAATGACTTGAGATCCCATTAGGACTATGTAGGTAATACTCATTTTATGTTGAGGTTAGGTCAGTCACCTTTTCTCCCATGCTCACACCATGTTTCATGTATTTTAAGTTTGAATGTTATCATTATTTTGTGAACAACCTAAGCCACACTCTTTCCATAATTTGAGTTGGATTGTTTCATCTCTCCTAATTCTCTATCAAGTTGAGATGCTTAGAAAATTCCAAAAAAATTCAGAAACATTTCAAAATCCTAAAAATTAGAAAATTGGCTTATAATCTCCTAGAGAGATATAAAGCCTCCCCAAAAACATTTATCAAATCTAAACCAAGTCAGTAATCCTCAACCCATTCTATAGGGGAAAATTTGTGGTGGGTTCATAATTCATGATTTTAGGCCTATCTCGTAGTTTTTTCCCTATTTTTCCAACATCAAAGCATTCATCTTATACCAAGATATCTTGTTATTGCATGTCATTTCCTTACATAAAACCCTACTTTAGGGAAATACCTATTTATAATTCAATTAATCCTTCATGCATATATATTGACTTGGTTGAAAACAAGATTATTTTTGTTATTTTCACTTTCAAGATTTTTATGTGTTTGTTTGCTTTCATTGTTATGCCTTGAATCAATATATATGCATTCATAGGGTGATTCCTTTTGCATTATCCTTTAAGTCCATCCATATTCATATGTAAACATTATATTCATGATTTTTATCATTGGTGCTTTATTTTCAATTATTTGTTGGATCAAGATTCAATCCTTCTACACATTACAACATTATCATGGTGTTTTATAAAATGATGTATACCATCATGTGCTATAGTAATAATTAGTTTAGTGTATATTATAAGCATTGGTGCCTCTTAAAATTTTCCTCATTCACCTTGGTAAATCCTATAACCCTTCTTGATCAAATCAACCCATTGATCCTTATAGTTGTATTAATGTTAATAAGGATGCACATATATGCATTGGAAAATACAACTGAATCATTCACATTGATCAATTATTATTATTATATTTTATCCATCATTCCATTTTCTCCAATGTTTGGGTGAACTACATTGGCTTGAGGTCTATTTAGACTATGTAGGTAGTGTTTGGATACATGATGTATCTTAGAACAAAATAGCCACCTTTATTCTTCTAATCATCTCTTTCATCCCTTTGCACATCCTCTTATTCTTGGTTATTTATGGATTTTTCAATCATTATACCATTCCATCTATTTTTTCACCTTCTAATCTTTAATTTGTATGATAGGTTATAACCTTGAATTATTCTTTTCAATCTACCCTACTAGGGCATAATAAAAAATCATTATTCAATCTAAGTCTTCTTAATGATTATAACTACCTATATTAAAATAATTATTTTGACTCATATACCCTATTGGGGCATGTGCATATTCCACCAATTATAACTAGCTTTGGGAAAATTTGCATCTCAAACTTTGTTGATAATTATAACCACCTTCAGACAAATCAATATGTTTTTAAATCATTGCATGCAATAATTATCTCAATTGGATTAATCTCACCCATGGGTTAATTTAATTATTTTTCTTGTTTCTTTTTAATGGATCTCCCATCAATCATGTGTTATCCACTCCCTTGAGTGGCATCATTATAGACTTCCCAAACATTTATTGTAGCTTCTTATTATATCACTATATTCTTTCTTTCTTAATGGAATTTTCATTATTTGAGAAGATGTTATTGTGCCTATAACTTGCAAGACATTCCAAAATATGGAACAAGGAATCCATAGAGGGAATATTATTATAGTGTTAGTCAAGAAAACAAAATAAAAAAAACACTCTAAACACTAAAATATCTAGCCTAAACACTAGGGAGAGCATAGGTAACAAGTATATAATGAAAACACAACTAGAAAACAAAATAAATCATCATTTTACCTTCCTTATAGGTCCAAAATGGATTTTTAAATTAGTTTGATCACCTATGTGCTCAATAAATATTTATCAATGAAGCTCCATTATGTATACACATAATATTTTTAAACTTTATCAATTATGGATGCTTTCACCCTTGTAGGAACCCATCGAATCTCAATATCTATGAGTCCATTCCTTAAGGGGTATATCAAAAAAGGGGTGGGTAAACCATTAATGAATTAGAATATTGTTTACCTTATATAACCACTTTCTATCTACATAACCATATCATAAAAATAATACCCTAAGTTTTACCTCCTATTTTACACCCTCCTCTAATCATTTTGTGTCTTCATTAGCCCTTCCCTCACCTAAACTTCTTTTTGATAGTTTATGTTACATTGTCATCCCTATCAACCTTGTACTCTATTTGATAAAACTTATTTAAGGTCTAGGTCTTCCCTTGGATGACCTAGACTGGTACCTAATCTATTTTTATCAATAATGATATAATGTCGATTGGGGCAACTGTTGATAATTTTCACTTCACAGGTCAAATTATCACCCCTACCATTCAAAACTTTGCATACCATGCTAGTTTGTCTTTTTATTCAGTATTTGGTGCTAAAAATTAGGTCTTATGGTTATTTAGGTGAATTAAGGTCTTTTCCTTCATTTGCCTTGTGCTTGTGTAGTCATTTCTTGGCCTTTTTGAGCCATTTTCAATGGTGAGAAGAGTATAGAGTGTCTTATTAAGTGTCATATAATGTGTCAAGATCATTAAATTCTTAAAAAATGGATAATCAAATTGATCACATTCTAGACTAACTCTATGCCTCATTTCTATGCAATTCTAACCATTTTGTGCCACTCAGAGAAGGTTTTGATAGTATCTAATCATGCATAAGATTTATTCCATATTTATTCAGCTATTAATATATTTTATAGACTTATTAATATATGTGAAAACATTTCATTTAGATTTCCTTGGTGAAAATAGCCTTTTTAGTGAAAAAATAGGCCTTTTTGAGGCATTCATTTTGGTTTTTAGAGGATTTTTATGATAAAATTATCATATAGGATTAATTAGGTAATTAAAAGGTAATATAAGTGGTTGATAATAAATTTTAGGTGGAAAATTTGAAAACACCAACTTTGCTCCAATATTGACCTTTCTTGCATGCCTAGAAGGGCAATTTTCAAATGCTCTGTAATATTTAGGGTTATGAGTAATATTTAAATAAGTGTAATTTTCTTATGTATTGGTTCCCCCATATTTATGAACAATCATAAGAGTGACAACATGTCACTACAGCCTATGCATTTGAGAAGGATCTGTTCTTGGACCTGTTTATCAAGATAAAAATACATTAGATATAAATGGTTTTGTGTAATATTTTAATGGTTAATTATTCTCCTTTTAATCATGTTATCATTTTATAAATCCTTCCAAGAAGTTACTTATAGCATAAAACCATGTCTCTTTCTATATCTTTTTGAATAGTCTCTAAGATCAATTTTGAAGAAAAATGTGGGTTGTTCATCAATTTTTTTCATGTTATAAATGTATTTTACAAGTAATTTCACATCTTTAAAATATAATTAATAGTTCACAAGTTTCCATTCTAAATGTGTCTCTTTAACAGGGTTCAATCTAAGTGTGTTTCTTCAATAAGGTATAGTTGTAAATTTTTAGCTTATTTTCAATGTTCTTATATAATCATAATGGATTAGATATGTTTTTAATTTGTTTGATAAAGAAGAAATTTTCAAGATACATCATGAACCTTGAAAAATTCTCAAAATTATTACATCATGGTTGGCACTCAGTCTGTACATTAAAAGAAGAGCACCTAAAAGAGGGTTAGCAAATTGAGATGGGAGTTTTGAATCTTGCTCTAGGTTCTTAAAAGTTAGAAGGATGCATTGGAATTTTTTGAGAGGGTCCAAAATTCATTAAACCTCATATACTATACATTATACTAACTTATTCATTCTCACTACCTGCATATGAAAATTTCCACCTACAGGTGGTACTGATAGAGGGTTGAAAATGTTGATCAAGGTGGATATATAAGTTTTGAAAGCCTTGATGGAGTTGAGATGGTTGAATAATAACATGGTAGGAATATTTGAATATTTTGAGTAGGTAAATAAGATTGAGGAACCATGTTAATAGGTGATGAATATTAATTCAAGGATAAAATCCCTAAAACATTGAAATAGAACACCCAACACTTTTGGGGTTAAGGTATAGTCATGTCATACTGAACCTTGATCAATCCAAATGACTCCATCATATAGCCCTCAACTAGGAGTGATACTTTGAAAAATATGGATGGGTGTTTAGGTATATGAGATATGTGTATGAAGCCTCCATTTTTTTCAATTCTTCTCTATAGTCATTTAGTGTTATCTGTAGTAGTTTGGGTTTCAAATGTACTAATGGTGATATAATATAGATGAGAGAAGAACTTTGCATATAGTTACTTCTTCAAGTCTAAAAGGACACCAATGGTTTGATTAATATATTAAGAGGGGTCAGTGGGCTTATAAATCATTCTCCATAAATTCTGCCTATAGGCCTAATGAATAATCATGACCTACAATTGTCTAATCAATACATATACAATCAACAAAGTATGGAAATAAGGCATAGAGAGTGGTAAGGTAAGGGTGCACTCAAGGAAATGATACCTAGGAAAAATAAATGAATATGTCCTCAAACTATTCAATCAACTTAGACCTACAGTCATCCCACCATGTAACCTATAGCCCTGTCCCTACACAAATTATAGATATAAACTCAAGAGAAGGGCATAGGTGATTATTCTCAAGAAAGTGTTTTTTGAATGAGGTTTTGTGTTGAAAATATTTTAATAATAATTATAGACCTATAAAGGTTTGAAACTATTAGAGCCAGATGTCTCAATATCCTAACAGACTATGTACACCTACAGGCTCCTTTAGGCTCAGAGAAGGTGTACCTACAGGTTGCAAAAAAGGTGAACATAATAATCTTGATATTGAGCATGCTAATCACTGTGAGGTTCCTCATGGAATATCTTGGTTATAGTGGTATTAATAGGTATAGTAATTGAAATAATGAAGATGTTTACTTCATTAAGAAGGTCTAACACAACCAAGTAACCTACAACCACAAGGTTTCCAAGAAACACCTACAACCAAGTAGGCAAAAGTGTTAAATGGATACCTATCAAGGTTAAGTAAGACTAATAGAACCTATGAATACATGAATGGTATGATAATTTTTAGTAGAGACATGAAGGAAGTTTGTTCATGTGATTTATAATCAAGGTTTGAGTAAGCTTGAGAATCATAAGAACAAAGTAACCTACAACCACATTAGTACTATGAAGAGGTGACCTTATGAATGAAAGATGGTTAGAATATGAAAAAGGGACTAAGTTTATTATCAAGAAGGCATAAATGGTGTTGGGTGTTTGTATTTAATAAATGGAAAAGAGAGTAAAAAAACATAAGGAGTTTTGATAAGGCTAATGAGCCCTAAAGTATTCAATTACAACCATCACAAAGTGAGAGCTACAACCAAGTAGGGATTTTGGAATTTGAAGGCTTAATAGGGAGTGTTGGATATCTTTTTAAATGTGTAAGTTAGTACATAGTGTGAAATCATGAATAAAGTCAGGATAAAATTGTATGTTCATGACTCTAACTAACATGGACACCTACAACTCCGGTCCATACAAGGGTTTTCAAGAAGCATAGTTAAGTGTTTGTAGAATGCAAGGATATCTTCAAGACTAATTGGTGTGATGTAATCATGAGGGTAATTATGATCTATAAAAGAGAAACTAATTCATCTCATATCATAGGTTAAATACAATTCCATGGGTTTTTACCTACAGGCATGTTCCTTTTTTGAGGAAATACACAGTCATTAAGCACTCAAAGAGGTGATGGCACCTTAAGCATGGTTGAAAGGGATTATGCTTCCCAAGGAGAGATCTAACTTTAAATATCATCATGACAAGATTCATGAGATAAATAATGGAACCTGATGTCTTAAAAAAACCTTCCAATCATTTTCATACCTTGTTTTAGTCCATACAAGGTCAAATATAAACAAACAATGGTCAAGAGTATGGAATATGAGAGCTTTGCTTCCATAAAAAGAGGAATGGGTAGGGTTGTGAGTGCTTGTAAGTGGGTTAATAAATAAAAAATGATGATGTGTGTTTCATGAGGTTCCAAATTTATTGAAAATAGGGAAATAAATAAGATTTCAAGAACAATATACAGTCCATACTCAAAAGCCTACACACAGTCCACTTCTCAAAAGTCTTCCTTGGCATTTTGGACATTTAAAGGTGCTAGAGAGGTCATTTTGACTTGAATTTTTTTAAAAAGGGTCCTCATGACCCAAGGAATAACCTAATACATTTATTTTTCATAGATAAATATGGGACATATTCTATTTTTTGTATCATAATTAGGCCACTTTCAAGCATGCATAGAGACAAAGAATGGAGGAGATGTGACCAAAAGGAGTGTTATTTGTCTTGGAAACACTTTGGGACACTTTTATATGTTGTGTTAAGTTTTATTAAGTGTGAAATATAATTAATGAATCTTAGGAATGGTGAGAAAACACTCAAGAGTGTTGGTGGGTGTCCATTTATAATCAAATGCTACTAGCCTAGACTAAGCCTTTTACCCAATAGTGGGTCATTTCCACTTCCAAGATCTAATGACGATTAAAAATCATTGAAACATGTTAATTGGAATATATTAGATGTTTTTAAGCTATTTTTTTGCATAAAAAGTTATAAATATTCCATTTTTGGGTTCAAGAGCAAGTGAGGGTACACATAAGGAAGGAATCTATTTGAGAGGCTAGGTTTGGATGCTCACCCCATTAAAGAGGTTTATAATGGTACATAAAGGATTTAGGGGATATTTTATGGGTTATTATACTTCAAATTTGTGTAATTTTTCTTAGGTTAGATGTCACAATTTTATGAATTATCCTTAAGGGTGAAAACTATCAAAAACCCTCCAAAAACCCTATTTAGAACCAATTTGCAAGTTTTAGTCATAAACCACACAAAAACAAATATTTGATTCATGAAAACTACCATAGGTTATACAAAACTCTCATAGGGTTATTCACATGTTTTTTTATGTACCTAAACTTGTATAGAATATAAAAAAACTATATTTTTTCTTATTTTTGAGCTAAAATGAAGGTTCCAAGGAGTGCAAAAAGATGCCAATTGATGGGAAAGGAATATTGAGACTTTTTTTTACCTAATTAAGATAAAAAATATAGAATTAATCATCTAAAGTCTCCCAAACCATTCCATTCTTTTGGGCTAGTTAGAAAATGCCTTCAAAGGATAAGCCTTCCAAAGGCCATTTCATGGTTTTGGTACTTCCAAGGGGTTCCAGACAATAAAAAGTAACCTAGATAATGGTGGTGGCATGATAAAATTTAATCAAATATTTTTTGAAGGATTCACATATGTGTAATCTCCCAGATGCAAAATTTATCTTCTAGGCCTAAAATGGCAAATTAGGCCTAATTTGGCAAAGAAATGGGCTAGAAAACACACTTTCACTTGGATTTCACTCACAAAATATTGTATGGATATGTAAGATGGTAGAGGGTACCTATTAAAATCCTCATATTCTCACCAAAACTTCCATATTTTCTTAGACAAGGAGCTTTTTAGGGAAAAAGGCTACAAGGAGCCCATGATAAATGAATGGTTTTGGTGTTGTTCTAGGTCTTATTGAGTTTTTTATGAATAAAAATACCTTTAAATAGGTCTGGTTTGTCCTCAATAATATATCCATGGTGGAAAAGTGCATTTATAATGCAAGGTTTGAGAAAACTCCTCCTTTTTCCCTCTACGCCATAATGTAAAATAAGCCTTGTGAGGGGTTTGAAGGCTAAACAGGTGCATGTGGTCTATTACAGAGACTTATAGAGTTCAAGAATATTTAATTCCATATTTAAGGTAGGAATAAGTCAAGGAAGAGTTATAATGAAATAATTATTTGGAAAAGGTCTCCAACAAGTGCAAATATGACTCTTTCTCTTCCAAAGCCCATGTGCAAGACAAAGTCAATGTGTTGAAGGAGTCTGATAACCAAATCATACCAAGTGTTCAAGAATAATTTATAATAATAGATAAGATTTAAAATTAAATACTTTAATTTACTTAAATACTTACGTCTATTGAAGAAACCTTTTCATCAACGGAGACAAGAAGGCTAAAATCTAGGGGTTGGTTCAAGAATCTAGGCACTCTACAAGTGCTCTAATCTTGACAAAACATAATGATGAGTATATGAAGACTCATAAACATTGGATAACATATATTCCATGACATCTTATGAAGGAAAAATATATGAGAAGGTGGAAATACTATGTAGCACTTTTGGAGGAATTTTTTTAAAAAGATATTTTCCTAGTTTTGAGGCTCTTGACTCCTCTCTCCTCTCTCTCAATTCTCTATATGTAAGCCAATTTTTGGAATTTTAAAGGATAATTATAAAGGTAATTCTTATAAAAACATTTTTACTTGCCTATTTTTATGAATAAATACATAATTCATACCTCCTCAAAATCTTGTTTTAGTGTATTTTCATGGTTTGTTAGGAGATGAAAGCGATAGTTTTTTTATTCCTCTTATCTTATCCTTTCATTCATACCCATTTTCAGGTGTTAATCTAATATTTTAAAGTTTCATATTTTTCTATAATCATATTTTTTGTATGAAAATTAGAAGATTTGTTTAGTGTCTTTGAGAGACATATTGAATAGGTACTTTAGATCATGCATCAAGCCTAAGCCTTTATGTGAAATATTTATGTTTGTAGACATCTATTTAAGAAGTGTAATAATTTTTATGTCCTTGTTCATATTATTAGTGAATATTACACAAATGGAGGTCACATTTTGGTGTATCACCCCAATTATATTGGTTTTCATTTTAGTTTACCTTCTTCCCTTTTCCTTTGCAAGTTAGTAGTGTAGAGTAGGGATCCTAATTGATACATCAAGGGGAGATAGCCATTATAATTTAGAGATTCAATCCAATAATTAGGCCACCCACATCTTAATATTGTCTCCATTTTACTTTAGACTGTGAAGCCCTAAAACTACCTTCACAAGGGTGCAAGTCTAGAAGACATTAGTTTTTGGCATGCCCATGGGACTGATTAGTGTTGGTCTTAGTGGAATTGCAATTGTAGTAGTTTTATTCATGAAGTATTTGGTGATTCCAATCTCAAAAAATTGATCTAATAGTCTAGGCATAGTTTCCACATAAGTCTATTTTTTTAACACTATCCCTATCTTTTATTCATTGTTGTATATGAGGAAAATTATGCTATACCTCCTTATCAACCCTATGATGGATTATAATAGTCTTCTCAAGATCCATATGAGCCTCATTATGAACCTAATCAGCCTTACCAAGAATTATATCAAAGATATGATGATCCTTATCAAGTTTCCCATGATCCTTATTACCAAGAACATGACTCTTACCTTCTTTATGAACCATATTAGCCTCATGACCATATTTCACCTTTCCCATATGGCTATGATGTTTGACATGAGCATCCTTTTCTCTGAGAAATAATGGATGAGATAGAACTCAAAATACTAGTATATGCAAGGAAAGTTTTTTCAAGCTTTGGGTATGAGGAAGTGAATGGGATTTTTCAAAATGTGTCTAATGATCTAGAAGAGATAAATGAGTTGTGTACTTTTATACAAGAGAATATGGAGGCTTGGGAGAGGTAGAAAATTGAGTCAAACCAATTATGTCAAGAACCCTCTTGTATTCCTCACCAATATTCTTGTGTTCCTTATTCTCATGAAGTTATTAACCAAGTTTAGTTTGAGCCAGGAAAGCTTCCTAGTTAGATTTAAGAGCGTATCCAAGGGACTATTCATGAGAATAAACCTTATTATAGTCCCCTTTATTCACCACTCATCTCTTAATCTCAATTTGTGCATGAAGACAAGGAGGTTTCATACATTGATGAGGTGATGTCCAAGTGAAAGGATAAAAATGTAGAGGTCTTCAAAATTTTCTCTTTCCCTCCTCTTTAGGATTCCCTAAATGATTCCATTGCTCTCAAGATCCCAAAATTTGATCATAGTCAACCTTCCATGCTTCATACTCCCTCTCAATAAAATAAATTTCATAACCCTCCCACCATCTCCCTTCTTTAAGAGGATCCTATTCTAAGGAGGATTGATAAATAGGTTGTACTTGAAAGTCATGTTCTTAGAGAGTGTGAAGAGGATGCTTCATGTGTATATGAGGAAGAGTTTATCATTGATACTTCACTTGAGGTTATAGTTGAGAATGATATTCTAGTTGAGAATGAGATTGTAGTTGAGAATGAGAAGAATGGTATTGATGTGGAAGAACTTAATGAGATAGTACAAACTGAAATCATGACTAAATATGAGATATCTCTTATTGAGAAGGATCAAGATACCCTTTAGAATGATCTCATTCAAAATTAATCAAAATGAGAAATAAAAAGATGATTGGAAGTTGTACCTTAAATCTATAAAAGAGATTGCATATATTTTTAGGGATATGTTTCCCATTGAAGATCATGTTGATGAGAATTTTGATCAAGAATAACCTATTCAAGATCATGATGCAGCTTGGGTTGACTATTCAAAGCTCCTTGAAGAGCTAGATGAACTTGGAATAAATGGTAAGAAGGATGAGGTCATTCAAAGGAAATGTATAGATTATGTATTACATGACAAGGTTTTATATGAAAATCAATATGAGAAAGATCTAGAATTATAACATGAGTTTGTCTTTTTTGGTGATTGGTTTCTTGTTGATGACTCATTTGAGGAGATGTTAAGAGAGTTGGTAGGCAAGAGGAGTGCCTCATCAAAGGTCATATTCAATAAAAAAAACCTTGATTTGTAACTTGTACCATCTTTTGGAATGAGTGAGTTCATGAATTTCCATTTTTATCTATGTGGATCATGTTCTGTCATGGTTAATTAGATTAGTTTGTTTTTGTTTTGTCTGAAATAAGTACTTTGTTTACACTATTATTTTGTTAGTTTTCCTATTTTGTGTGTCCCTTCTTGTTTTTGAGGAAGGAATTGTATTTTTTTTAAAAAAATCTCTACTTGAAGTCATGGATCATATTTTTCATCTTTTTATGAGTCCAAGAGTCATGTATATGGTCTAGTTCTCAAGCATAATAGACATGCTTCTCAGTTAAATTAGCAAAATGTTGACAATTTTGACTTCACAAGTCAAATTATCACCCATACCATTTGAAAATTTGTATACCATGATATTTTGTATTGTGATTAAATATTCGTTCCTGAAAATTACTTAAATAATCCATGATTAATAGGTCTCAAGGTTGTTTAGGTGAATTAAGGTCTTTTCCTTCATTTGCCTTGTGATTGTGTAGTCATTTCTTGGCCTTTCTAAGATATTTTTAGTGGTGAAAAGAGTATATAGTGTCTTAATAAGTTTAGTATCATGTTTAAAGATCATTAAATTCCTAAAAATTGGATAATCATATCAATCACATTTTGGACTAACTCTATGCCTCATTTCTATGCAATTATGACCATTTTGTGCCATTTAGAGAATGTTTTGATAGTATTTGATCATGAGTAAGATTTAATCCATATTTATTAACTTATTAATACATTTTAGATACTAATTAATATATTTTATATCATTTTTTTCATATTTACTTGGTGAAAATAGCCTTTTCAATGTAAAAATAGGCCTTTTTGAGGCATTCATTTTGGTTTTTAGAGGATTTTTGTGATAAAATAATAAAATAGGATTAATTATGTCATTAAAATGTCATATAAGTGTTTTTGAATAATTTTTAGATGATTTTTTAAAAAAAACCAACTTTACTCCAATATTGACACTTCTTTTATACCTACAAGGGTAGTTTTCAAATGTTTGTTATGAGAAGAGGAGAGAGAGTTAGGATCTGAATTTTTTTCCATTTTTATGGGTATGAGTAATATTTAAATTAGTGTAATTTTTAAATTAATTTCTTCCCCCATATTTATGAACAATTTCTAAGAGTGATAATAAGTCACTATAGACTATGCATCTAAGAGGGGTCTGTTCTTAGACCTGTTTATCAAGCTCAAAAAAATGGAGATAAATGGTTTTGGGGAATGTTTTTAGGGGTAATTATTATAATTTTAATCATGTTACCCATTTATAAATCATTTTAAAAAGTTACTTATATCATAAAACCATGTTTCTTTCCATATCTTTCTTAATAGTCTCTTAGATCAGTTTGGAAAAAAAATGTGGGTTGTTCACCAGGTTTTTACATATTAAAAGTTTATAAATGGATATTATAATTAATGACACACCTTTTACATATAATTAATAATTCACAATGTTCCATTCTAAATGTTTCTCTTTGACTGAGTTCAATCTAAGTGTGTTTCTTCAACACAACAAGGTATACTTCTAATTTTTGAGCTTGTTTTCAATGTTATTATCCAATCACAATGGATCATATATGTTTGTAATTTTTATGAGCAATAAAAATGTTTTAAGATACATCATGAACCTTGAAAAATCCTCAAACTTCTTGCATCATGGTTGGTACTCAGTCCGTATATTTAAGGATGAGCACCTAAAGGAGGGTTAGAAAATTAAGATGAGAGTCTTGAATCTTGAATCAAGTTCTTTAAAGTTGTAATGATGCATTAGAAATATTTGAGAGGGTCTAACCTTCAATTAACCTCATATACTATATATTATACTAACTTAATCATTCTCGCTACATGCATATGAAAATTTCTAGCTATAGGTGGTACTGATAGAGGGTTGAATATGTTGATCAAGGTGGATATACAGGTTTTGAAAGCCTTGATGGAGTTGAGATGGTTAAATGATAGCATGGTAAGCATATTTTAATATTTTGAGTAGGTAGATAAGATTGAGGAGCCATGTTAAGAGGTGATGACTATGAATTTACGGACAAAATCCCTAATGCATATAAACAAAACACCCAATACTTTTGGGGTTACTGTATAGTCATGTCATATTGAACCATGATCACTCCAACTGACTCCATCATATAACCCTCACTTAGGAGTGATACTTTGCAAAATATGGATGGGTTTTTAGGTATATGAGTGATGTGTATGAAGCCTCCATATTTGACAATTCTTCTCTATAGTCTTTTAGTGTTATCTATAGTAGTTTGGGTTTCAAGTGTACTCATGGTGATATAGTATAAATGAGAGCATAGATTTTCAAATAGTTACTATTGAAAGTCTAAAATGACAACAATGATTTGAGTAATATTTTAAGAGGGGTTAGTGGGATTATAAATCATTCTCCATAAATTCCACCTATATGCCTAATGAATAATCATGACCTATAATAATCTAATAAATGCATATACAGTCAACAAAGTATGGAAATAAGGCATAGAGGTGGTAAGGTACGGGTGGACTCAAGGAAATGAAACCTATGAGAAGCTAATGAATATGTCTTCAGACTATTCAATTAGCTTGGACCCATAGTTATCCCACCATGTAACCTAGAATCTTGTCCCTACACAAGTTATAGGTATACAACCTAGAGAAGGGCAAAGGTGATTATTCTCA
The DNA here is from genome assembly GCA_037957365.1 of Torreya grandis. Classification (NCBI taxonomy): domain Eukaryota; kingdom Viridiplantae; phylum Streptophyta; class Pinopsida; order Cupressales; family Taxaceae; genus Torreya; species Torreya grandis. The sequence continues at coordinate 2,220,736 of JARHVA010002002.1, forward strand.
AGAAAGTGTTTTTTGAATGAGGTTTTGTGAAGTTTTTACCATGTTTTGATAATAATTACATACCTAGAAAGGTTTGAAAATATGAGAGATACATGTCTCAATATATGAACATCCTATGTGCACCTATAGGCTCCTTTAGGCTCAAAGAAGGTGTAACTATATGTTGTAAAAAAAGTGAACATATTCAGCTTGATAGTGAGTATGTTAATCACTATGAGGTTATTCATGGAATATCTTGGTTCTAGTGGTCCTAAGAGGCATATTACTTTAAAAAATGAATATGTTGACTTCATTAAGAAGGTCTAACAAAACCAAGTAACCTATAACCATAGGGTTTTCAAGAAGCACCTAAATCCAAATAGGTAAAAGTGTCAAATGGAATCAATGCCAAGTAAGATTAATGGAACCTTTGAATACATAATTGGTATGATAAGTTTCATTACAGAAAATAAGGAAGTTTGTTCAATTGATTTACAATCAAGGTTTTGAGTAAGCTTGAGAATCATAAGAACAAAGTACCCTGCAACCGCATTAGTACTATGAAGAGCTGACCTTATGAATGGAATATGGTTAGAACATGAAATAAGGACTGAGTTTGTTATCAAGAAGGCTTAAGGAGTGTTGAGTGATTGTATTTCATAAAGGGAAAAGAGAGTACAAAAACATAACAAGTCTTGATAAGGATAATGAACCCTAAAGTAATCACTTATATCCATCACAAAGTGAGAGCTACTAAAAAGTAGAGATTTTGGAATTTGAAGGGTTAATGGGAAGTGTTGGATATTTCAAAAAAGGTGTAAGTTAGTACATAATGTGACATCATGAATCAAGTCAAGATCATATTATATTTTCATTACTCTAACTAACATGAACACTTACAACCCTGGTTCATATAAAGGTTTTCAAGAATCATAGTTACATGTTTCTAGATTGCAAGGATGTCTTCAATGTTAATTGGTGTGATGAAATCATGAGGGTAATTATGATCTATCAAAGATAAATTAATTTGTTTTATATCCTAGGTCAAATCAGGTTTTTACCCATAGACAAGTTCCTATTTTGAGGAAATACACAATCATTAACCACTCCAAGAGGTGATGGCACCTTAAGCATGCTTCAAAGGCATTATGCTTCCCAAGGAGTATTCTATGTTTAAATATCATCATGACAAGACTCATGAGATAAAAAAGGTAACCTGATGTGTTACAAAAACCTTCCAAGCATTTTCATACCTTGTTTTAGTCCATACAAGGTCAAATACAAATAAACAATATTCAAGAGCATGGAATATGCGAGCTTTGCTTCCATAACAAAAAGAATGGGCAGGGTTATGAGTGCTTGTAGGTGGGTGAATACTTTAAAAATGATTATTTGTACTTTATGAGGTTCCAAAGTCATGAAAAATATGTAACTAAAGAATATTTCAAGAATAATATATAGTCTACACTCAAAAGCCTACATAGTCCACTTCTCAAAAGTCTACCTTGGCATTTTGGACATTTGAAGGTGATAGATAGGTCATTTTGATCTAAATTTTTGTATAGAGGTTAGACATGACCCAAGGAACATCCTCATGATTTTTTTTTCATATATAAATAGGGTACATATTCTCTATTTTTTCTCAGAAGTAGGCCACTTTCAGGCATGCACAGAGATAAAGAATGGAGAAAATGTGACCAAAAGGAGTGTTATGTTCTTGGAAACACTTTGGGACACTTGTAAATATTGTGTTAAGTTTTATTTTGTGTTAAATATAATTAATTAACCTTATTAATTATGATAAAAAAAAATCATAAGTGTTGGTGGGTGGCCATTTATACTCAAACCCCACTAGCTTAGACTAGGCCTTTTGCCCAACAGGGGGTCATTTCCACTTCTAGGGTCTAATGACCTTTAAAAATAATTTAAAAATGTATATGGGGATATATTAGATGTTTTAAATATTTTTTTTTTACAAAATAAGTCACAAATAAGCCATTTTTGGGTTCAAAAGTAAGTGAGGGTGCACGGAATGAAGGAATCCATTTGAGAGGCCAAGTTTGGTTGCTCACCCCGTTAAGGAGGTTTAGAATTGGATATCAAGGAGTTAGGTAATATTGGATGGGGTATTATAATTAAATTTTTTTTAATTTGTTTAGGTTGGATGTCACATATTTATGAATCGTCCTTAAGGGTGAAAATTATCAAAAACCCTATAAAAACCCTATTTTGAACTAGTTTGCAATTTTTGAGTCAAAAATCACACAAAACCACATATTTTCTTCATTAAAATTACCATATATTGTATGGGACTCTTAGAGGGTCATTCACATGTTTTTTTTATGTACCTTCACTTGTACATAATATTTAAAAAACTATACTTTTTCTTATTTTTGAGATAAAATGAAGGTTCCAAGGAGTGTATAAAGATGAAAATTGATGGAAAAGGCATATTGAGAATTTTTTTACCTGATTAAGATAAAAAAATATAGAATAAATAACCAAAAAGTTTCTGAAACCATTCCATTCTTTTGGACCAGTCAGAAAATGCCTTCAAAGGACAAGCCTTCCAAAGGCCATTTCATGGTTTTGGTACATCAAAGGGGTTCCAAAAAACAAAAATTAACATGGAGAATTTTTGTGGAATTAAAAATTTTAATAATTTTTTTTTAAGGTTTTACACATGTGTGAACTCCAAGATAGAAACTTTATCTTCTAGGCCTAAAAGGGCTAATTAGGCCTAATTTGGTAAGGAAATGGGCTAGAAAACAAACCTTCACTTAGATTTGGCTCACTAAATTTTATATGGATATGTAATAGGATATAGGGTACCTGTATAAAGCCTCATATTCTTACCAACACTTTCATATTCTCTCAGACAAGGATCTTTTCAAGAAAAAGGGCTACAAGGAGCCCATAGGAAATGCATGTTGTTGGTGTTGTTCTAGGTCTTGCAAGTGTTTGATGCTTAAAATTTCCTTTAAAAAGGTTTGATGTGTCCTAAATAATCTATCCATGGTGTAAAAGTTCATTTCTGATGCAAGGTTGGAGAAAAATCCTTTTCCCTCTATGCCATAGTGCAAAATGAGCCTTTTGAGGGGTTTAACAGCTAAATAGGTGCATATGGCCTATTAAAAAGACTTATAAAGTTAAATAATGATATTGAACTCCATATTAAAGTTAATAATAATTAAATTAATATTTATAATGAAATAAGGCTTTCTAAAAGGTCTCTAATAAGTGCAAATAAGACTCTTTCTCTTTTAATGCCCATGTGCAAAACAAAGTTAATTTGTTGAAGGAGTCTAATAACCAACTCATTCCAAGTATTAAATAATAATTAATAATACTATATAAGGGTTAAAATAAAATACTTTAATGGACTTAAAGGCCTATATCCATGGAAGAAACCTTTTCATCAAGGGAGACAAGAAGGCTAAAATCTAAGGGTTGGTGCAAGAATCTAAGCACTCTCCAAGTGCTCTAAGATTGAGAAAACATAATTATGAGTCTCATAAGAATAAAAAACATTTGATAACATATATTACATATAAACCTATGAAGTACATATATATGAGAAGGTGGAAATTCTATGTAGCACTTTTGGAGGAGTTTTTTGAAAATACATTTTCCTAGTTTTGAGGCTCTTGACTCCTTCTATCTCCTCTCTCAAAATTATCTATATGTAAGCCAATTTTTGGAATATTAAATGATCCTTAACCTAAGTTGTTTAAATTACATTCTCAAAAAAACATTTGTACTTTCCTATTTTTATGATTAAATATAGAATTCATACATCCTCAAAAGCTTCTTTTAGTGTATTTTCATGGTTTGTTGGGAGATGAAAGTGATAGTTTTTTTTTCTTCCTCTCATCTTATCATTTTATTAATACCTATTTTATGGTGTTAAGATCATAATTCTAGGTTTCATAGTGTTATATAATTATATTTTTTTATGGTAAGTGTAAGCTTTCTTCAGTGTCTTTGAGAGACCTACTAAACAGGTACCTTAGATCATACATCAAGCTTGAGCCTCCATGTGAAATATTGATGTTTGGAGACTTATATTTGAGAATTGTAGTCAGTTTTATGTCCTTGTTCATTATATTATTGTATATCACACAAACTGAGGTCATATTTTGGTGTATCATCCCAATTAGAAAGGTTTTCATTTCAATTTACCTTCTTCCCTTTTCCTTTGTAAGATGGTAGTGTAGAGTAGGGATCCTAATTGCTACATCAATGGGAGATATCACTTATAATATATATATGGAATCCACATATTA
>JARHVA010002002.1:2227500-2567500 GCA_037957365.1 Torreya grandis
AAACTTTGGTCTAACCAATCAACCTAGTTTATAGAATTTGAAAGAAGAAATTAAAGAATTACAACATAAAATTTGGAATCTAAATAATATTCAAACCCATGAAGTTTATTTTCTTTTTATTCTCTATATTTTGTCAATATTTCTTTTAATTCTATTTTCACAAATTTACCAGTCTTCAAAACTACAAACCTACTGCTAACTAGGTCAACTTGGTTGACTTAGTTCTATAGTTTATATTCTATCTAAGAGACATAGTTGACCTATTTAGCTCTATTATTAAATACCTTTATTTTATATAATAACATCAACCTAGTTGACTTTGTTCTATACTATTTGCATATAGTGTTGCCTGAACTGACTCTGTATTATTCTTAATCAAGTAATTAAAATATAGTTGTTAGTAACTAATTTACATTTCCTTTTGAGTTATTTACATGCTTAAAGTAACTCACATATTCTAAATAGGTGGTTTTTTAATTTAATGTTTTCACATACTACCAAACCAATTAACATTCATAATTCATTTAAACACTTGTCTTTCAAAGGCCTGCCTACTTGGATTTCATCACAAGGGGGAAGCCAAATTTATTTTCTAGCCAAGTATAAATACATGGTTAATGGTATATATTTTCAAAGCACTCAACACCCTTATCATTGTGTGATTGTTAATTTATGAGGTATGACCCAATACAAAGATTGTACCATGGCCAATACAAATCCTTTTCATCCTGAATGTCCTGAAACCAACTTTAGACTACTTTCTAGTTCCCTATTTTAGTCAACTCTCCTATCACATTAAAACCAACAAATTTTAATAATGTAATAAAACTTAGGGTGAAGAATTAGTTAGCATTTAATTTTTATTTGATTTCTTGATATTTGATCATTGTGTGTTGTATTGAAAAAACTTGCATTAGCCAACATTGGTGAAAGGTTTTGTGTTGTGTGCCCCAATTGGATTAATCACATTGATATAATTATTTGTGTGTTTAATTTCACTCTTGCTTTAATTATCTTGAAAAAATTTCCCCTATTTTAAGCAAACTATCATCTTGGTCAATACAATATCTTACATGTTGTGTTTCACCCTCCTTCTAGTAGTACATAGTTGACCTTTACAACTGTGTCTTCTTATTCACCCATTAAATTATTTTTTTTAGTATTACATAGTCAACTTGAATGAATATGTATCCTTATCATCATATTTCTCCTTCTTGTTTGAAATATAGAGTTGACCTTAATGATTCTATATTCTTCTCTACTTGGTTGGTTATAGAGCATAGTCGACTAATTCGACTCTATATCCTATTTTCTAACCTTGTCTTTCCATCATCATTATCCTTCTTAACCTTTTACTCTCATCATTAACTTATTATTTGATGATGACATAGATTTGAACTCAACAGATATGATGAGATTTACCAATCCTAATAGGTTTTTTTATATGCTTAATTTTCACCCTTGGAGAGGGTTCTTGAGGCTCTCTCAAACTAAGCTATAATATTGGGATAACCCCAGGTTGTGGGTATCTTATGGTGGGGCTAAACCTTCAGAGTAGGTTATTTCCCTCTTTGATTCTCACTTGAGACTGAATATAAACCTTAATATTCACAAGTAAAAGGGTTAAAAAGGGGATAAGGGCTAAAAGGAATATAAATAGGTGATGCACCAAATAAAAATGGTAAAATCCCATGAGCTTGAACCCACACTTGATTTGTAGAGGATAATACCAACTCATACAATTTCAAGACCAAGCCAATTTTCATAAGTGTTTCATAGAAGAGGCTCAAGAAGAAATGAATGCAAATATGGAAGAGTTATAAGATTTATTAAAATATCATAGCAATGGAAAAAAGAGAACTAATCTAGACCTATAAAATAGCATTGTAAACTCCCTAAATAAGGTCAAAAATAAGGACCATGGATGTGAAAGATTCTCCTTCACACAATTCCATAGTGCATGACTCAATAGATATAAATCCAAGAAAAGAGAGGCAATGAAAGTACTTTATTGAAATAAGAGTTTGTTCTTAAAAATTCTTGATAGGGTCAAGACTAATTAAGATGAACACACTTTGTAGTATCTCAAGGAATGTCTTAGCTCCTAAAAAGATGAAAAAGTCTAAAAAACTAGGAACCCTTTATAAATGGAAAGAAAGGGATAATATAGGAGAAGGGGAAGAGAGAGAGAGAAATGGGGATCATTTTTTCATGATAATAAATGAGATATTATATTTCATTACATATTCCACCATGTTTTTGGTCCAATTAGAACAAGTCATTATGAGTAAGATATTTGTGATTTGCCCCAATAGCCTCTGAATTATTGCATTGGTTGAGAAAGCTACACTATAAGATAGGATTTTTCCAAAAGTGGTAGGTCATGATATTGTTGGAAATGAATGCTTCAACTACTTTATAATTACCTAAATCCTTTTGATTTTGATCTTTCACTTGATCTCATTATGAGGAAAAAATCTTCATATCCATGTATCTGACTACGCCATGCTCAAGTTTGCCTGAGTGATAGTTTATTAAAGCTAAGACCATATTGAAGGACTAAATGTCCCTCTATTGAAAGTACATACCTAATCCATGATTATAAATTTTGGACCAACCTAAACTATAGATGAAAACTAATCTAAGGATATTGGTTTTACTATAATCAATATAGATGGCACTCTGTTCAATGCCAGGTCCCCCTTTTAGCAACAAGACACCACCTATTTAGTATATATTAGGTCCAAAATACCTATTTTACATTTTTAGACCTATCTATATACATTATGGTTCAAACTAAGTCAGTATAAAGCTTATTTTTCTTTGTTTTTTCCACCAACTTGGGTTAGACTGGAGTTGAGGTCCTTTTATTTTTCTTGCCAAGTTGGGTCCATTTTGCTTTATCAACTTTCATAAAACATTCTAGCTCACCCATTGATATTGGTTGTAGGAAATCAACCCAGATAATTGGCCCTTTTGACTCTATTTCACTCCATCAAATTTTGGGATTTGATTAAACATGGATTATTTATCCTTGGGACCCACTACCCTGAGCTCATTTTCTCATTAGTCCATAGGATTTATTAACCATTTAACTTTCTCAAGATCCCATGTGATTGAAAATTTTTGACTTCACATTACTTTTTAGGTTCATTCTAAGGATTTTAAATCCAAATGGTCACTTTATGGGTCTTAAAAATGATGTTTATGTAGACATCTACCATTTTTGACCAGCTTCGTAAATTTAATAACTTGAGGCACAAAGATCTTGGGAACACAAAATTTATAAATAATGAACTTAACATTGAAAGGAACAAACACTTTTTATCTCCGATCCATTTAAGCTTTCTTATTGATTTTATAAAATGTTGAAGTCAACTAGTCTGTGTGATCTTGCATGATGTTTTGATGATGGTCTGGTCTAAAAAAGGGTAAGTATTGTAACTTAACAAAATATAAATTAGGAGCCAGAATTTCCCATGCATATATTTTATCTTTCTTCATTGGAGGACCTACAACTTGGCATATATGAACTAGAATCCAAAATGAATAGACCCATATGATTATTTTTTATTGAAACTACCACATGTGTGAGATCTAGCACCATGAAAATACTTACCCAACTCAATTTGGACCCAAGAAACATAGTAAAAAATAAATTAGAAGGAAAATTTACATGCTCATATCTTTCATTTTGCTATAGTGCATGAGCTGAAACTTTAGTACAAATGATCTTGGTATAAAATTGAATAAACCCTTTTGACCATTTTCTCTACTCTTTTATATATATGAGATATGACCTCATGAATATGCTCCCTCTACTCTATTTAGAATCTCTAAAAATTAGTGAAGTATGGAAACTTAGTATATTTTATCCAAGAATCCCACTTTGAACCCTTATATCTTCTACTATGCTTAGGTGGATGAGATGAAGATTAGCACATGGTAGACTAGGATTAACATGAAGAAACCCATGTGACTAACTTTCCCTGACTCATCCACATGTGTGAGATATATAAGCATCAAAATGGTCACTCAAATTTATTTCCACTAGAGCCAAATATCTGTATAAGCTCTAGATGGAATGAGTGGACCAAATAAATACCATACACTACCATACTCTTCTCAAGAATTTTTGACATTCTATAAAGTCTCTAAAACTCTAGAACTATCCTTAGAAATTGCCAAATAACACTTTAAGTTAACTTATAGTGTTTCAAAATCTTTGTGATATTCATGATCTCTCTACTCCAATCATTCCACCTAGAGTTTATCCAAGATGTTTTGATCATTTGATCAATTAGGAACCTTACCTCTTTCTCTACATCAAGACCATTAGCCACTTGGCACATGCTTGGGATGTGGGTCAAATATGGCCAACATTTTTGATGACTCATAGGGAAGAATACCTATTGTTCTTGAGAACCCAATTCATTTCCCCTTATCTGATCTATTGGGAATGGAGTCACCTCTCTATAGCTAAGCTTATCATGAAGATGATGTAAGGATGCCTCTTTTCTATAAAATATCTTGAGGAAAAATAACAACAAAGTGACCAAGGCATGGAATAAAAAGGAAACTAACCTAGAATAAAGAAAAAATAACTATATACTAAATAAACATGCATAAAGGTAATTAGATAAAAACATGAAATCTACTCTAATGTATATACAAGGTTACAATTTACAAGTACTTTCCACCTAGATCAAATGGAAAGGATTTAACATCACTCACTTTTGATGGACTAGGATGGAAAACACCTTGCTTTTGAGAGCTCATGGTACGTAAGATGATATGATTAATTTTTGACCCTTTTGACATGCTCTCAAGTAGATGAAATGGGATAAACATGTCTATAATGTAGACATATTGGTCCATTTATTCAAGGATTATTACAAATTAGACAATAGGGGTCTTAAAACCTCCTCATTTGATGGCTCACTTTTTTTCTCTAAATTAAACACATGTGATGGCTCCTTTGAATTGGTGCTTGGTTGACTATCTAGTCTCAGGCAAAAAAATCTGTCATCCCAAAAGGTAGTTTCCCTTTGGTCATCTTAGACAATGCCAACTTCAACACTATCTTTTCTTTACTTGATCTAGAAGGAGCCACATGGTAGCCCATAAATCCATCTAAGCCCCAAAATATCATGTTCTTATGGCTCTATATCTAACCATTATTCTTCATTTTTGAAGACATCAGTACTACCTTCAAAGGATAATTCATCTTGAGACTAGTCAACATCTTCAACCTAATGGGCAAGTTCATATTCATGTTCTATAGGAGGCATAGGATGGTTTAAAACCTCTAACTAGAGTATGAAGTCAAGTTATAACTATTACCATAACTTATATTTATTCTCCTTGATCTTTATTTCTTATTCACCCTCAGTTGACTAATTGACTATGTCAATCTTTGCATCTTGATCATCTTCATCTACAACCACACCAAATGGAAGATCTTGGGACCAAAAAAATTTCTCTGTACTCTTAAATAACTAAATACGCACCCATTTAGGAATGAAGTCATCAACACTACCTTTATACTCTAAATCATTATAACCAAACCAAGAAGTTTGATCAAATCCTAACTCTTCCCATTCTGAATGAAGTGGACTATGTATCATGACCTCTTCATCATAGACATTTATGTTTTTCTCTTTAGGATCAACTTAACTATAAACTCCTCTTTTATGAGGGAAATCATGGGAGGGTGAATAATTTTACCTTTTTTGTAGATCAGGAGAGTATCCCTCCAAATAGATACCTTAACAGCTCTTTTAGTTGGTTTTTGGGAAAAAGAGGGACGTTCTTGAAACCTTGGTAGGGTAGGCTTATTGAGCTAACCTAACATATCCTTTCCTTAAACTGGCTCCTAGACTTCCTCAACTAACATTTCCCTTTTCTATTTGTATCCTCCTTGATTGATTTTTATGAGTGGAACATGCAAGATTTGGCCACCTCCTCCTTTTCATGAATAGGCATGGGAAAGGGTGGTTTCATAATAGAGGGTATGAAATAGTTGGGGTCATTGACACAGGAGAGGATCCAATATGGAATGAATTCATGTTAATCAACTGATAAGGGTGAGATTTTTCAAAGTTGAGGTTGTTTGGATTGGTTTTCCTAGTTTTTCCACCTCAAAAATCTATCTATCCACCATGAGATTAAAGTCCTCATTTCATACAAATCATCATTTATAACACTATGTTGGACATATTATCCAAAAAATATCCACTTACTTTTCAATATTTGAACTAACTTCCTCATCCTCTGTATGAGATGGTAAGGGAACACATCAAGATCCTTATCCCATTTCTTCATTACCTCTTCTAATTTTATCACTTGGATTAAGTGCCAATAAAGATGCGGTAGCAAAAACATAGTTTTGACAAGGTTGAATAGAGGGGTAAGTAGGCTAATATGGATGATAGATAGACTCAATATAGGGATTTTATGAATGTTTAGGTTACTATTAGGGATCATAATAATGATTTTTTACTAAACTTTGATGACCCCTTGGGGTGAAGCCATGAATATTGTTAACTAGATATGAAGGATAAGTAATGAATGAACATGTATGTTGATCAAATGGGTGATGATTGTAAATACAAAATGATGATTATTAGGAACTTGGTCTATTTAATCCAACTAATAAATTCTTATATTTTCCATTGATATTTTCAAGAATGACTCCAAAGGTTGTTATGCAAAAGAATAACACCAAAAATTATTCCACTAGTTTGGACCTTAGTTCCACTAGGCATGCCATAAATTATTATAGGCTTAAATTTAACCATTTGAGAGGGTTATTTAGGATCTCTCTAACTAAGATATAATATTGGTATAACCCTAATCTATGGGTAACCTATGGTGGGGCTGAACCTATAGAGTCGGTTAGCTTCCTCTTTGATTCTCACCTAAGACTAAACATAAGCTTAATGCTTCACAAGGAAAAGGGCCTTAAAGGGGATAAGGGATCCTAAGGAATATAACTAGGCAATTCACCAAATAAAAATGGGAAACTCCCATGAGCTTGAACCCACATTAGATCTACAAAGGATAATACCAGCTCACACAATCCCAAAAGCAAGCCAATTTGCATAAGTGTTTCATAAAAGAGGATCAAGAAGTAATGAATGCAAACAAGGAAGAGTTCTAAGACTTAATAAAATATCACATTAATGGTAGAAAGAGAAATAATCTAGACTTGTAAAATAGCATTGAAAACTCCCTAAACAAGGTTAGAAAGAAGGACCATAGATGAGGAAGATTCTCCTTCACACAATGTCATAGTGAATGACTTAATAGACACAAATCCAAGGTAAGAGATAGGAAAATAAATTCCTTTATGCATTAAGAATTAGTTCTTACAAATGCTTGATCGAGTCAAGCCTAATCAAGATGAACATACTCTATAGTATCTTAAGGAATGTCCTATCTCCTAGAAAGATGAAAATGTCTTAAAAACTTGGAACCCTTTACAAAGGGAAAGAAAGGGATATTATAGGAGAAGGGGAAGAGAGAGAGAAGGGGGAAAACATTATTCATGATAATCAATGAGTTGTCAGCTTTCAAGAGATATTTTTCCATGATTTTGGTATAATTAAAATAAGTAATTATGAATAAGATATTCGTGATTAATAAACTCTAAATTATTTCATTGGTTCAATAAGATAAACTAGAAGACAAGAATTTTCTAAAAGTGGTAAGTCATGATCATTATGGAAATGAATTCTCCAACTACTTTACAATTCCCCAAGTCCTTTTGCTTTTGATCTTCCACTTGATCTCATTATGAGGACAAAATCTTCATATACATGTATCTAATTAAGCCATGCTCAAGTCTACCTAAGTGATGATTTGTCAGAGTTAAGACCATGTTGAAGGACTAAACATCCCTCTATTGAAAGTACATACCTACTCCATGCTTATAAATTTGGACCTAATTTAACTATAGATTAAAACCAATATAAGGATATTGGTTTTACTATAATCAATCGAGATGGCACTCTATTCAATCCTAGGTCCCCCTTTTAACAATAAACCACCACCCTTTTGGTGCATATTAGGTCTAAAATACCTATTTTACCTCTATGGACCTATCTTAATACATTTTGGTCCAACCTGAGTCTGCATAGAAATATTTTCCTTTACTTTTTCTACCAACTTATGTTAGACTCGAGTTCAAGTCCTTTTATTTTGCTTGCTAAGTCAGGTCCATTTTTCTGTATCAAATTTCATCTAACATCTCAACTTACCCCTTTACTATTGGATATAGGAAAATTCCCTAAATCATTGATCATTTTTACTCTATTTCACTCTATTAGATTTTGAGATTTGATTAAACATAGACCATGGATCCTTGGGACCCACTACCCTAAACTCATTTTCTCATTGATCCCTGGGATTTACTAACCATTTGACTTGATCAATCTCTCATGTTCTTGACACTTGTAATCTATGCATTCCTTCTTAGGTTATCAATAAGGATTTTGACTATCAATGGTCACTTTATGGGTCTTCAAAAAAATGTTCGCATAGACGTCTACCTTTTTTTGACTAACTTTCTAATTTTATAACTTGAATCGTAAAGATGATGGGGACACCAAATTTGTGGAGAATGGACTTAGAATTTAAAGGAACAAACCCTTTTTATCCATTTTCCATTTGATCTTTATGAGTGATTTTATAAAAATATTAATTTGACTGGTCCATGTGATCTTACATGATGTCTTGACAATGGTCTAGTCTAAAAAAGGCTAAGTATTAGAACATAGAAAATTATAAATTGGTATCCAACTTTTCCCATGAATATCCTTCATCTTGATTTTTTTTAAGGACCTAAAACTTGGTGCATATGAACTAGACTCCAAAATTAATAGATCTATATGATTATTTCTTCTTGAGACTACCACATGTGTAAGATATAACACCATGAAAATACTTACCTTGCTCAATTTTGACCCAAGAAACATAGTCAAAAATGCTTTGGAGGGTGACTTTACATGATCATATATTTCACTATGATATAACATCTAAGCTAAAACATTAGTGCAAATGATATTAGTACAAAAGTGAACAAACCCTTTTAACCATTTTCTCTGCTCTTTTGTATGCATGACATATGACCTCATGAATATATTCCTTTGGCTCTATTTGGACTCTTTGAAAATTATCTAAGTATGAAAACTTATAATATTTTATGCTAGAAGCCCACTTTAAACCCTTAGATATTCTATTATACTTAGGTAGATTATTTTAAGCTTGGTACATGGTAGCCTAGGATTAACATGAATAAACCCATGTGACCAACTCTCCATGACTCATCCACACGTGTGAGATCTATCATCATAAAAATGGACACTCAATTTTTCTACCACTACAACCAAATGTCTTGACAAGCTCTAGATGGAATTAGTGGACTAAATGAATACCATGTACTCCCATACTCTTCCCAAGAATTTTTGACACTCTATAGAGTCTCTACAACTCTAAATCTATCCTTAAAAATTGAAAAATTACACTTTAAGTGAACTTAAAGTGTTTCAAAAGCTTTGTGAGCTTCATGATCTCTCTAATTCACTCATTCCATCTAGAGATTGTCTAATCCATTTTGATCATTTTATCAATTAGTAACTCTACCTCTTTCTCTACATCAAGACCATTAGCCACTGGGCACATTCTTGGTATGTGGGCCAAATATGGCCAACAAGTTCCCCATAAACAACTTGTGGCTCCTATTTTATATGAAATTAATGTGCTTGTATCCACTCATACTATAAATTATGGGATTCCCCCTCATGAATATTCAATTCATAACCCTATATTATCCTTAGAATATTAGCTTGAATTAGAGTATACTTCACAATTATTTTTCTTCATTACTAAATTTCCTCAACATAAAAGAAAATAACCTTCCAATATTTATAACCTTATGATAATTGGTCAATAATAAGAACCCCATTCATCTTCCCCCACATTCTCACATGGATTTGGGGGAAATAGTTTCTTTTCCTCTCAACCTCTTCCTTCACTTTTAACCCCTTCTTATACTATGTCCTCTTCTTCCTTGAATTTTTAAACCTCCATGCCAATTATCTTTACTTACATGGTAGATTCAACATATAGTGGGTCTTTTTTAATACCCACTCTTCTGAATTCCTCCACTAGTGCATTGTTTGCTACTAATGGTAATCATTACACTAGTGATTTTTATTCTTATAATCCTTCTACTAGTGTATTCTTTCAACACATGCTAATCATGCCAATAGTGCCTCCTTTTCAAACAACACCTCTCAATCCACTAATAGCACACATGCCACTACTCATAGTGGTACCCAAGCCACTAATACTAATGATAATGCTTTTCATGCTATGAAAAACACCACTCAAACCCATTAACTTTTATTATAAACTCCTAAGAAAATGAATGCTTTATAAGCTAATAATTCCAAAAAAATTATGTAAAAACAAAATCACCATCAATAGGTTACATGGGGATTAAACAATCAAAAAGCCCCTAGGCCCCTTAGGGATTCTCATAGAGACCTTATTCCTCAATGCCTTTTGTTAAAAAAATAATTAAGCATCTTTAAAATTAACCTTTTATGCCTCAAATTGGTAACATAGATATAGGAGGTATCACCCCTACAATTAACTATAATGGGTCAACTAATAATACATTACACCTAAAAACATGTGGAAATCTATACAAAGAGTCGATCGAGTTAAACACTTTTTCCACTACCAAGCTCTTAGAAGAAACCCTATCTAGATATGCTTTATAATCATATAACAAACTCAAATATCACTCTATCACTAGCTTAGAAGATCTAGTTAATGTTCTTGTCCAAGAATTTCAAGCCGGTGACCTCTTTGAAATACCTTGGCTCATTTTATTAATTACAAGAAACATGAGATGGAAACCATAAAATATTTCATCAAATGATGAAATACCTTATCTAAAAAGTATGAGCACAACATGTAAAATGATGCACTCTTTCATATATTCACCAATTCTCTCTATCTTAAGTTGAAGTATTGAGTTTGGACTCTCTCCATGAACTTTGAAAGAGGTTATCAACAAAGCCAAGTACCAATATTTTATCATGCATTAGTTTGACTCATCCCAACCTCCTATGGGAACTCACATGCTCATCAAAAATAAAAAAAGTCATGCTAATAATGGTGGTGTCACTAATTCCTATGATACCATTCAAGTTATTGCTCCTGACCATATTCTAGAATAAGCTCTCCCTTCATATCACATCCTGAATCCTCAATTTTATCTAATTAGTAACATCAATATACATAACCCATTATCCTTAGTATAACTCTAAAATCATCTACCAAGACCTCTTCCATGAGAACTTGATCCCCCTCAGCCTATGAAATCATGGTATGATCCAAATAAATTCTATTGGTTTCATGCTAGATGGGGTCACTCTCATGAAAATTATAGCCAAGTACGTAACTTAGCTGTGGATTTCTTCCTTGGTCTAAATTTTAACCATGATTACCTCATTCATAAATTTCAAAAATCCTATGACATTTCATTCAAATCTCATGAGACACAAAGCAAAAATCAAGATTTGAACCAGGGTAATGCTCATCTTGCCATTTACAAAGATCCTCTTCCAAACAATTAAGATAATAATGATAATCTTATTCCTTCCACCAATAACATTGATAGTCTTATAGACCCAACTCCTGAAGAGAATGTGGTCAACATAACTAATATGTGAAGGGTAGTTACCTTCATTGATTCTCATCATACCCACATACACCAATCATCTCAAACTTTTTCATGTTATCTAATATTTTTCCCAACTCACCTAGTAGAGTTGGGTTAAGAGGACCTTATCTCTTTCAATGAATAAATTCTAACACCTCCGTTAGATAACACCTCTCATACTATTTATATAATTTCTATAACCTCTTTACCCATCACCAATGATATTCAACCTTTTAATACCACTACTAATACCACTTATTCAACTTTATCACCATATCAACCTACATCAACTACATGATCTTCTCACATTAATCAACCAATTTATCCCCTAATTAAATCTCTTGTATCTTATCAACATAAATTTGCATGCACTTCTCCTCCTTCTGAGTATCTCCTCCAAGATTAAGTACCTAAATCTAATAGTCCCCTCATGGGTTATGATGAATGGGATTCTATCATAGAACTTACTAATCTCCCATCTCAAATACCCTTTATCAAACTCATGTAGACTTCTCCATGTCATCAAAACTACCTTATGCTACTCCCATTCAAAATTAACATCCCCCATCCTATCCTAGTAGGATGAGAAGCTACTTTATCTAGGTTAGAAGATAACATCTTAAAATAATGTGAAGAGATGTTTATACATGTTGATAAAATAATGGATACTTCTATCTCTCAATTTTCCTATTGCTTATATAATTCCATATGAGATTATGTTTCATGTGGATGATCATCACCTCTTTATAAGTATTTAAATCAATGACATCTAAGTCAAGCATGTCTTGATTAACAAGGGTTTAGGTACTTGCATTACCTCCCTCAACTTCATTAAAACCCTTGGATACTTCGAATATAATCTTAAGCCCACAAACAACACATGCCGAGGTTATGATCGCATGAAAATGAATTTATTAAGTTATGTGTGGATACCTATTACCATCATACCTATCACTATTCTAGTGAAGGTTATGATCTTAAATTTTCTCCTTTCCTATAATATCTTTCTTCATAGTCTATGGACTCATTGCATGAGGTCTAACACCTCTTCTACTTGCCAATGTGTCAATATCACTCACAATGGTGTAATCTATAAGATTCAAGGTGACATTAAACCTTTGAATTTTAAACAATTTTAGTACCATTATGTTTTTAAAATTTTAACCCTTGAACCCTTACCAAGTATTCAATTTTGATAATCTCAACATTTTAATTTCCCTATAAACTCTACATGATGTTATCATGGTCACCTCAAACTCATCTGGAATATACCACCTAACCTCTTAGATTTTTATGATGATGATCCCAATGAGATAAACCTCAACATAAAAACTTATGATCTCCTTCCTCATCTCATTTCCCAACTTCCACCTTCCCTGAAGCCACATTTTTGTCAACCACATAATGATGGTATACCCATCATTATAACTAAAACTTGGCACTATATTTATCATGCCACCTCCAATGATAAGGTCATCCCTACTTGTGAAATTTATCTTCATACACTTGAATATTATGATGGTTACATTGTATACAACACACCCCACCCTACTATTTTTATTTGAAAAGTGAGGACCCCCTTTAGTTTTTAGAAATAATGAATATATTGGAGGGGTACCTATGATTTTTGAGGGTTATGATACTTATATTATTAATATAAATATGGTGTTTTTAATTTTGAATCATTTTGTGGTATACTTTTTTTCATTTGGAAGTACCTATTCATGCTAACTTATTAATGACAAAGATGATACTAATGGCTTTGCATGATAAGAATTTAGATTTTTTCATTTTGAAATATTCATTCATGGACAAGTTTAGTTTTCAAGAGCTCTCATTCAAACATTTATCTTCAAAAATATAGTCTACAAAAAGTTTCTCATTGTAAAATTCTCTTCTTAAGTATTTCCTCAAAAATATTCTCTACATAAACATTATCATTGAATTTTTCTTCAAAAGAATTCACTTTTAAAAGATTCTCTATGGAAAATTTACTCATCGACAAATTTGCTTCAGGAATAGTAACTTTAGCAACAACTACTTTGGTAAGTTTTCATCAACATCTTTCTTCACAGACTTCTTTTCTTTGGAAGCTTATTTATTGGTAACTTTATACCATATATATTTTTTAGAGTCTTAGTTGTCAAAAACTTTCTCATCGACAAATTTCATTTTGAAAGGATTTCATTAGAATGTTTGTATCAAAAATATTATCTTCTTAGGCTTTCACATTAGAGGCTTTGTGTTATTAATTTCCACTTCAAAAACATTGTTTTGGAGACTTTTCATTAGAAGGATTCCTTTAGAAACTTTACTCATTGATGACATTGGTTCAAAAACTTTGTATTGGAAACTTTAGGATAAATTATTTTTGAAAGGAATTCTATGATTTATATTCTTTAGGATTGAGATAAATTTTTGATTTTTATTGACTAGACTATATAGTGACACATGGAAAAGGATGCAAGGTTACACCAGGGCACCCTGAATGACAAGGCATCCTATGTGGCATGTACACTAGGACACAGTTGTTGAATTCAAATTAAATGAAGATGATAATATCATAGACATTAATGATTAATGGCGTATGAACTAGAAATAAATATAGGAAATATATCTACATCGATACCCCAGTCGAGTTCACATCATTCCATCTTCAAGCTCTAGTAAACTTTAGCATTAAGTGATCCCAAATCCCTAACTAATATCATAGTGATTTTTCAATCCATAAAATTTAGTGATATACATCATTATAAAAATATTGAAGATACAAGTACTTGATATAACCACCATTTCATGATCATCCAAGTCTTACAAAGGGGCTTGACATCATTCAAGTTATCAATCAAGGATTTTATAAAGTACTTAGACATTATGTTTGATGCTACTAAATTTGATGGATGATATCTAAACTACTCAAAATTATCAAAAGTGATGGAAAACACACATTCATTTACACTCAAAGAAGGTATTATAGCTTAGGATAAACAACTATTGAAGGACCTACCTCCTTTTAAATGGTAATCCTTACACTACATAACTTGGAAGTTAGAGGTTATGTCATGCATCATTCTATTATAGGGTCACTTCTTCAAAGGGAGAACAATAGATAGATTATATCTTCATTCTATCAATAATAACATTTTTGTTACATAAATAGAGGATGAGGTATTTAACAAGTATTTAAGCTTACCCATTATGTATGTCACTTTTGATGTACACATTATTATTACATGGAAGAAGTCCAACAATATAGAGCAAGTGTTATCAAGGTATTTTCTCCCTATGAAAACTTTCACTTTGAAAGAATGTGTCAATATACCTATCCCCACCACCTATTTAAAAATGGGAATCTAGGTGAGAATGACACTACTAAATAAACTTTTTGGCCACGTGAGCATCTACTTCCTATACCTAGAGTGGGTTCCACTACTCAACCTACTATATAACTTGGAGTGCATCTATGTACTTGGAAAATTGATTAGTGCATACCTCTAAGAACAAATTTTTCATAAGGATAAGAGGCCACTAGGAGGAAACTTCTACATGATATCTTATCTGGTAGTTATGGTCATAGCAACTATGTATACACATAATGAAATCATATGGGATCTAAACACAAAAGTCATTAAGAATAAGATTTGTGATTATTATTCCTTTGTCCATATATATTAATATTTTAGAAACATAACCAAGATCACTAAGGACCTTTACCCTCAAGTCTAGATGACCATCCACAACCAACCTTTGCTAAGAATTTCCCCTACATTACCTAGACACTTTCTAAAAATGTAAGAGATTATTATCTATATTTGTACTACATAGTTATCATAGTGGTGGACTACAATGTAGATCTAATTTACCTCAAAAAGTTCATTCCAAATAAGGTAGCAGATTAGGAAATAACATATCAAATATGAAATGAAATCAATGAAGAATTAACAAAGAATAAGAAGACCACATTCCATAGATCCCACATCACCATTAGGTTAATGCAATATGCAATTCACATATATTTCAAAGAGGATAGAAATGTTAGGAAGGCATATGCATTAACTACCCTTCCTCATAGAGATTGAAATCCTCATGGTAAGGTCTAAAATAAGATCCATACCCTTGGCCTTGCTTATAAGCACGAGTTAATGGATCATGATTTAATCTTTTTCAATGCCAAGGATGATGAGGAGGTCAATGAAAGGGCTATAAATGTAGTATTTAGTGAGGACTTGCTAAGAGTGATTTAAGTAGATCCATATCTTACACTCAATGAAGCAAATTTTAGGATTCCACCTCTTGGAGGGTGGATATCCTCTAATTTTAAGAGTGGTGGGCAATCATAGCCACTAGAGGGAGAGGATCTAGATCCCCAAATTGTTCGAGGCCAACCCATGAACCAATAGCAATTGGTAAGTGAGGTACCACTCATTGAATCATAACATGAATAGGTTGAGTAAGAACAACTGACTACCTCCACATAGGTATAAGAGGAACCAATGCTCCTAGTTCAAGATTTCATAGTTTAACTAATACAAGTTAAATAAGATATGGTTAAGGAGTTAACTCAAGCATAAGGTAGTGCACATAGAGTAGAAGTTGGGATTATATGATTAGATTCCTCTAATGAAGAGGAAACATTGGTTTCCTTATCCTCAACACCTAGCATTATTCCCCCTCTCTTCCCCATTAAGAAATATTCCTATAATAAGGTAGAGAAACCAAGACATATTAAAGGAATCCTAAGGGAGATAAACCAAAAACCCCTCCAACATAAGAGCTATACAAGGAAGAACTAAAAAAGGAAATGGTGTTAAGTCTATAATAACTCAAGGATAGGGCACCTATTATAGGTGAACCATATAGTAAGGGTCCTTTACTCACAACCTCTCTAGGTCTTTTACCTTTGATGTCCTTGTAATTTCTATTAGCCCTAGGCTAGTTGTGTCTACATTCATTCCCCAACATGAAAACTTTGTAGGTTTAATTTTCATGCACCCATCCATGAATTTTCCCACTACCACTGCACCTATTCCACCCTCCACTATTTTGGTTTCTATTTTATTAACATCTACCCCATTAACACTAACCTTGTCCATTCTATCCATTGATAAATCCATCACTCCAACTATATTTCCCTCTCCCCAATTAGGTTCACCCTTGCTTTATTCCATTCCAACCACCTTAACCATAGTATTTACTACCAAGAGGACACCAAGGAAGCAACCAATCTTTGTTATCCATCTAATGGCATAGTATGGAAACATAGACTAGTCAAAGATCATTTGGATATTAATGCCCAATCCTTCCACTATAACTGACCTAGAGCCTAAAAACTATGTACAAGTGGAATCTTAACCCTCGAATACCTAAAAGATCACTATTCTATATTAGGCTAAGGAATTAGGATCCTTAACCTTTAAGATGCCTAATTTGAATATAACTACATTTCCAATGGTGAGATCTCTATTTAATAAGTCTACAACATTAATACAAAGGGTGAGGAAGAGGAAAATTAAAGACATCTCAAATATAGCCTTAATCATGAATGAGAGGGAAGAATACTACTACCTAATAAAGAGAAATAATAGGTAGAGGGTCAATCTCCTTATATTGAGTACCTAAAGTCATATATGGAGACCCACATAGAATCCATCATTTCCATACAAGAAGGGACCAAAATTGCTAGACAAGAGCATGAAGAGGAGCTAAAAAATCTTAGAGAGCAGCAATAAGTGATTCAATTTCCCCAAATAATTGTGTAAGATGTGCAAGATATAACTCTTATGATATATGATATTATTGATTTTATTCATTGTTTGAGATTAGTCTTGGATCTTCATATCAATAATATAAACAAATTATTCATGACACAAAGAGGATGATAGTAAGCTAAATTTCATAATACTATATACTCTTAATAAAGCATTTATCCATTTAGAATTGATGACCCCATTTGAGCCATAAAATGATTTGGATTTATCATTAATAGTAATTTAAGAAGCTTGGGATTAGGTATTATCCTCAAAGGCTCTAGTGAATAAGTTGGTTGAGTAAGATAAACATGCCAAGCAATTTTTGATAGAATTGTTAAGATAATAGAGGCAAACTAGTTACGTAGGCTACATTTGATCAAATGATTAAATAAGCCTCTGATAGATTCAAGTTGAGTGTACAAGGTTTGAGATTAGAAGACATTGAGGCCAAACGAAGTATGGCTAGGAATAAGGCTATAGAGGTGGAAGTATTTAGTGTTGTCTTAAGAGCCACCAAGGTAGAACATAAAAAATAGATTGATTAGATAAGTAGGGTGACTATAATACACCTTCTAGATATGAATCAAATATGAGCATAACATGCTAAGGCATAAAAACACACTTAGATGCAAAAAAGAAGGCAACCCAAAAAATTACACATGTCATCTATACTACATTGACTCCACCTATAGTGCCACCAACTACAACTAGATCAATACCACCTCATACTATAATTCCTATGGTAATAACATTTCAAACCATTGATGCATCTCCAAGTGCTACTCTAGTCATTTTATCATCAAGCACTAGTATGACTACATTTTTTTATGATAGTTTTGAGATAATTTAAGTAAGACCTAGTCTAGACAAGGTTAATTTTATACATTTTCCATGTAACGGTTATAACTGAATCTCTAAATCTTAATTGAATGTATATTGTAATTAACTAATCATTTGATTGAATGCACATGTTTCATGACTGAGATATCTGTAAGACATTGATATGTAACAAAGACTTATCTTATAGTCTTTTATATGTAAATAAAGTGTTCTACTATTGGATGATGAGGTGACACCTTCCCCAATATATATATATATATATATATATATATATATATATATATATATATATATATATATATATATATATATATATATATATATATATATATATAAGTTGTAACCCTCTTTGAAATGGTCAAAGTTTTTTAATGAATAGACAAGAAGAAATCAAGGATTTGATTTTCATGTAACTTTGTTTGTTTTATCTTCTTCCCTTTATTTGTTAATGAATTTAAAGTTTATTTGTTTGTATTTGATCCAATAATTTAAATGTGTGCCAATGATACAGTTGAATCTTATTGTTTTTATAATGAATGTTAGTTTTAGATGTGCAACAACTATTGAAGTTTGATATGTTTTATTGATTTATATAATTAGTGTAAGCTAAATCAATACTCCAATGTGTGTAGAATTATCTCATTTGATGTAGTATTTTAGGTGTGAGATATAACTAACCTAGGTAATTTATTGGTCTGATATGTAATCTCTTATATAAAGGTATACAACAAGAACCTTAAAAATATCAAACTTCATTTGAGACCAATAAGTGCCCTATATCTGCTTACCCTAGACTCTTAACCATGTTCATGAGTGTAAAAAAGTTGAAATAGCAAACATTGGTTTTTGAGATACTTTTACACCAAAGATATAGTAATAAATGCCATTTCAAAGACATATAATATTATTTATGCCTTACCCTTCCTCCTTTTTTAATTTTATCTGAGATCTACCCATCATAGTTTAGTCTTCCACCCATCTAACTCACCTAGTGATTTATCCTTTTTATTAGAATCCATGCATCTACCCACAAACTTAATTGAATAACCCATAATATCAAAATGATATTTTACCACCCAATTTTTATAACCACATACCTATAACTTGTGCCTTAGAGTGGAACCTAGT
This sequence comes from Torreya grandis, assembly GCA_037957365.1. Classification (NCBI taxonomy): domain Eukaryota; kingdom Viridiplantae; phylum Streptophyta; class Pinopsida; order Cupressales; family Taxaceae; genus Torreya; species Torreya grandis. The sequence continues at coordinate 2,246,956 of JARHVA010002002.1, forward strand.
TCCACAAAGATTCTAGAATGTTAGAGATTACCTCATTTAAAACTTATTTGAGTTGTGCATAAAACCCACATCAATATAAGAAGAAAAAGTTTGTTCTAGAAGTAGGAAAGACTTTTTTTATTTCCCAATAAATAGGGTTCCCATAATTATGGAGACATCTAGGAGATTAACAAGGTCTGGGGCCCAAGATAGCCTTTTAGTTTCACCATTTTAAAACTCTAGGAGGCCTAGACCTATACCTATCATCCCAAAGGTACATAAAACCCAAAAACTTTCCCTTGTAAGGAAAATCCCACCTATTAATATTTTTATGACTCAACCCTAGTTACTTGGATCCACCATTATTATCCCTAAGGACCAACATGACTTACTAAGGAATTTTGAAAAGTATGTGCATAATTTTTCCCTCTCAATGGAAAGATGGATGAAGAATATATCAAATATTTTAAGGCCACTTTGATATTGATGAAAAATGATGTTACATGTATGGTTATTCCATTTACTCTATAAGATTATTATTATGATTGGTATCTCAATTTGTAGGAAATTCCATCACCTCATGATATGAGTGTCAAAGTACATTCCTTGTGTAATTTGGATAGGTAACTAATCCATGTTTGGTATATCATCTCTTTACCATCATGAAAAGAGAGCTTAACGATTCTATCTAATCCTTTAATGAAAGATTATAAAAGATGCACACCTGATTTAATACCATGTATAAGCCCAATGAGAATCTAACACTCAAAATATAAGAGAATGCCTTAGATCCTATTATTATAATGTTCTTATAAAGTATAGTTATTGTCAATACACTAGCTTTAGAATTCTAAGATGATACCAATATTAATAGTCATATTAATCCAAAACTTATCCCTTGAAATCTATGAGGTAAAGCATTAAACAACAAACTTCCATCCTTGAATACAACCCCACGTATGAATTAGAATGCTCCTATATTTAATAAAAAACAATTATACACTCTAATGCCCATGATGTAATAGATAATGAATTTGAGTTATTATTTTTCTAACAATCCTACACAAATAAATAAACCAATAACATATTCATCATCAAGCTCACATTAATGTTATATTTTCTCAAGGTTATGTCTTCAATGAATCTAAACTGGATTTTATATAAAGAATGGTTCAAAAGCTAAGTAATGATTTCTTGAATATGAAAAAAAGGATGGGAAATACAAATAATTAGAATTCTACCTTTCAAATATATAATATTCCTTTCAATATGCCTACTAATAATGCATAACAAGAATAATCCAATAAGTTATCATGGAAACATCTTTGCCAAACTAGTGCAGGGTCCATAACACATCTCAACATGGAGAGTTAGACTGTATAGAGTTTTATTTAGCTTTATAAATATTATATAGGGAGATGATTAGACAATATCAATTGATAAATCTTCCATATCTACCTCATGAATTTGGCCCTTCCATTTCAGCTATGGTCTTTGATACTTTTAATTCCCCTTCCCTAATGAAGATGATAATATCCCAAAGGATAATTCTAATGAAGTGTAGGCACTCTAGTAGTTCAATAGGAATAATTATAATCTAAGGAATAGGTAGAAATTAACTACTTATAATCCTCTTAATAATATGGTTATCCCTCCAAATCTTTAGGTCAGTAATAATCCTCCTCCCCCTATAGGGAAAGATCAACCACAACACATAGAGGATAAAATAAAGGAGGATACAATATTTTTGAAGATATGAAGAAGGATAATATCACTCTTCGTGAACTAGTAAAAATCATAGATAATAAGGAGCTCTTATGGAATTCCATCAAAGTCAATTTTATTGTAGAAATGTCTAAGACAACAAACACAAATGTTATATATAAGAACAAGCCTGAAGTTCCCCCTTTCTTGTTGACCATTTGATCATTTGTAAAGAATATACATAATTTATTAGTAGATTTAGGAGCTTCAAAAAAGATGATGCCAAATTTCATTTTTTAGAAGCTTGGTTTAACATGAAATACATCCAAGAGGATTGTCTCACAACTACATAAAATAGTAGTGCCTATATTGGGATAATTGAACAATGTGATAATTTAAGTTTATTTAGAACCTATATTAGTTAACAATCAAAATCTTAGTAGTGGACATTCTTGAAGCTTATGGGCTATTTTTGAGAAAATATTGGTCAAATCTGGTAAACGAATAAAGTTCTATGAACTTTTTACATATTTGGCTACCTTGGAGAAATATAACCAACCAGATTAGAATCAACTGAGAGGTAATAATGAAACATCCAATTATGGAATACAATATGTCCAATGAGGGGGTAAGTTATAAATATGCTAGTTCTTAAAATTTATACATTTACCATGAATCATGAAGCACTATAATAAATTTTGGGCCCTTCTTAATTATGGACCCTCCATTTTGATGGAACTAGATCTAAGAAAGGATCAAGGGTCGATATTGAGTTGATAAATCCACAACGAGAGAAAATATTGGTAGCATATAGGATCTAATTCCCATGTAAAAATATTAGATTGGAATATAAATCCATAATTTTGGGATTATAGGTCACCCTAAAGAATAGTATCAAATAATTGTTGGTATATGGAGATTTTGAACTTGTGGTAAACTGGGTCAAAAATAAATATCAGTGTAAATTATCATATCTGATGAAGTACAAGCATAAAGCCTATAATTTAATTAAATAATTTGAAGATATCAACATAGTATCTATTATAAGAGAATTAAATGGAGCTATTGATTCACTGGATGCTTTAGTAGTGAGTTTGTTATCCTTATAGGAGTAAAAAATCTAGAAGTTATACATTGAATTAGTACTATGTTCTTTACCACTAGACAACATTGAAGATTTTCAAGTATTTGATGATGGCCAATAAATTGTCTAATTTTTGACAAATTTAGGATAATTCAAATCTAAAATAATTAATGATAAAGAAATAAATCATATGAGCTTGGAAGAATTAGATGAAGAAGACATTGTCCAACTAAAAGAGAATCACCTCCCATTAGGAATGGTCACCCTCGAAAGGACCTTTAACACATATTCGTAGGGCCAATTTTAGAGGTAATTCAAGGTTAATGAATTTGAATTTAGCTAAAAAAAATTGGTAATGAAAAAATTCACACTTCATCAATATTGGCTTAAGTTACACACTTGAAGAAAGGTAAAAAGTCAAATAACTAATTAAGTATAAAGATATAATTGCATAGACTTATGATGAATTAAACATTTTCAATCCTAGATTCATTACCCATACAATTCCTCTAAGTCCTAATTTTAAACTATTTAGGAAAAGGTAGAGGCAATTCAATCCCATCTTAGAACCACTAATTCATAAGGAAGTGTAAAAACTACTAAGTCCTAGGATAGTCTTTCCAATTAGACATTCAACTTAGGTGGCCAATTTAGTTCTAGTTAGAAAAAAAAGTATTGAAATCAAACTATGTGTTTATTTCAAGAATCAAATAAATATTTATAATAGGATAATTACCATTTTCCCTCTTTAGATGAGGTGATATAAATAGTAAGTGGATCTGAGATGACATCTTTCTTAGATGATTTTTTAGGTTATAATCAAGTACTAGTTGAATCAAAAGATAAGATGAAAAAAAATTCATTATGAAGTGGGGAACATATGCATATAAGTGAATGTAATTTTTGTTGATAAATGTTGGAATGAATTTTCAAAGAGTAATGGATCATACATTCTAAGGACAGATAGGGAATAACATCATTATATACATGGATGATCTCACTATTTTTTCTAAAAATTAAACTAATCATATTGACCATCTTTAGTATATCTTTGAGAGGTATAAAAAGTTTGGGGTATCACTTAACCTTAATAAAAGTATATTTGACACTAAAAAATCCAAACTACTAGGCCAAATCATTACAAAGTATGGGATCACCATTGATCTAGATAGAATTCAAGGGATATCAAAAATAATGTTTCCAAACAACAAAAAGGAGCTCAATTCATTCTTTAGAAAGATAAATTTTGTAAGTAAATTTATATTAAGGTTTTTAGAGATTGTGAGACCCCTAAACATAATTTTTAAACAAACTTCCAAAGTGGAGTGGATGCCTAAAGTGAAGAAGTCCTTCCATGACATAAATACAACTATTTCACAAGACCTAGTACTAGTAAACCCTAATTTCACCAAGGGCATTTTATTATGTTCATTCACCTCAAAACATACTATTTATACCATGCTTACATAAAAAAGCGAAGAAATTAAACATCCTATCTCATTTATGAGTACTAAGTTGAAATATGTAGAGCTTAAGTATTCCTAGATTTATAAGCAAATCTTCACTCTCATCAAGGCAGGAAAAAATTTTAAACACTACATCCTCCAAAATAAGACAATTTCCATAGTACCTGACCCTACTATAAAGATCATTCTTGGATATAATTAATTGGGGGAGAATAAATTTAAATATATGAAAAAATTAAAATAATTTGGTATTGAAATCAAACCATCTAGGATTATTAGGAGACAAGGCATAGTTTAATTAATGACTAAACCAAACCCACACATCACTATTAAAGAGGTCTATCATACATAGGTCTCCCAAAAATATTGGTATTTAGGTATTATTGGGTTCCTACTTACTAGGACATGCCCCTAGGAACTCAAAAGAGAGCAAAGAAAAACATTAAGGCTCAAGGTGTCTCACTACGTGATCATGAAAGGAGTGCTCTATAGAAAGAATTAAGAAGGTATTTATCTACGATATGTGTCACATGGAAAATATCAATAATTATTAGAAAATATCCATCAAAATATAGGTAATGACCATTCATATGAAAACACTACATCCCATAAAATACTTAAGGTGGGTTATTACTGGCTGATAGTTTTCAAGGATTTGAACTTCCATGTGAAGAGATGCCATGATTGCTAAGTTTGAGAAAAAAGAGATGTACATGAAAAAATGCTACTATATCCTATAATTTAAGGTAGGTCATTCTCAAAATGGGGCTTAGACTTCATCAATGTTATAAACCCAAATTCTTTAGCTAGACATAAGTTTATGCTCATTACTATGGATTATTGCATTAGATGGACTAATGTAGTAGCCACCAAGAAATCTAGAGCCCAAAATGTGATAATTTTTATCAAATAAAATATCATAACCAATTTTTTTAGTCCCATCTCTTTGGTTTATGAAAATGGGTCAACATTCTAATTATTCAAGTTCATTGAATAGGCCCATGATAAACATATTATAATTAGATAATTATCTAATCACTATCTAGAAGGGAATGGATTGGTTGAGTCAACTAATATATTCCTCATAGATGTGATCAAGAATTTATATGTAGATAAACCAAGAGAGTGGCACCTCTTACTAAAATATGCACTCTACGTAGATAAGATGAGGTACAAGAAAACCTTCAAAGCTTTGCCATATCTATTGGTATATGGAAAATAACCTGTATTCCTAATCATGCTAAAATTGATGACATATCATTTTATCCAATAATACATGGATCCCAATGAAAAATATAATTATATAATACTACACATCATCAAAATGGAAGACTCTAGGGATAAATCATTTCAAAACTATAGCAAACATCAAGATGTGGTCAAGAGATGGTTTTACAAGAGAGTAAAATTCAAATCATTTAGGATCTTTGACCTGGTGATGTTATAGGACAAATCCCATGAGAAAAAAAGAATGCATGATAAGTTTACCCTGATATAGATAGGACCATATCAAATTTCATAAAGTTTGGCTAATAATGCTTTTTATTCTAAGGATATTTAATGTAATGATCTGACATATCCAGTCAATGGAAAGTTTTTGAAGCATTACTTCATAGATACCCCATCTAAAAAGGTATCTAAGTAACAATAAAATGTTCAAATATAGGTAATAATAGATTAAATTTTCTTTATTAGTTAGTTTCTTGATCTCTCTCTCTCTCATTTTTTTTGAATAGATTAGTGCACATTTTCTAGAGTATCCTTTTTGCTTTCAGTAATTTCCTACTTTCAAGAGTAGTTTTCTTTTGATTTCATGATATTTAAATTATGGTAAATTCTAGTGTATTAAAACATATTTTTAGGTGTTTTTAATTTAATATAAATCAAAGGGTAATGCATACTATAGTTTATAACTTTTAATCTAGGTAAGCAATGAGAGAGTTAGACGTGAATATGTCTTGAAGTTTATGATTTCATCAGGTATGTGAAAGTTGTTCCCATAGTTCTATGTAAATTTAGAAAACTCTCCTTATTACCTTTGGTCAATCATACATAAAATATTAATACTTTTTCAAGGTAATAATAATGGTCATGGGCAAGAGTTGATATGGACATTTTGATTAAACCAAAATTTTAACTAAGACCAGCGCATTGTGGTCACCATTTCCCTCTTTTTGAAAATAAAGAAAAGATAAAGAAAATAATAAAAGGCATAATCCTAAAAAAAATAAAAGATAAAATAAAAAAATATTCAAAGCCTACATGATGAAATAATATCAATGCATCATGCATCATGAAAAATATGAAGGAAGTAATAATAGGTGGTCAAACATATTTCTATCAGGGCTATGGATGCCTAGATGTAAGAAAAAAAATACTTGATCTCCTCATATATACACCTAACACCTAATAAAAGTGAAACTTATCACTCACCCTATTTATTTGCCTAAAAATATGAAATAATAGGTAATTAACAAAACTTTTCATACATGGATTCAAGGTGTGAGTAAAGCTAGTATGTTGCACAGGATTCTTAAGAGTCTCTTTCCATTTCTATTTTAATCATTTATTTTTGGATAAATTTATGATTTATATTGGGATTGAAAAACCATGGATTATAGTTTATTGAAAATTCTAGATTATTCACCCCTGTGAGTTTCCATTTTTTGTATTCAACATGCCCCACCCTACTATTTTTAATTAAAAAGTGGGGACCCCTTTAGTTTTTGGAAATAATGAATATCTTGGAGGGGTACCAATGAGTTTTGAGCATTATTATACTTATATTACCTATATAAATTTAATTATTTTAAAATTTAATCATGTTTTGTTATACTTTTTCATTTGGAATTACTTGTTTAAACTAAACTATTAATGAAAAATATGGAAAGAATGGATTTGCATGAAAAGAATAAAAATTGTTTTATATTAGAGTATTCAATCTTCAATAAGTTTAGTCCTCTAAAGATTTCATTCAAAAATTTATCTTTGTAAAGATAGTCTACAAAAATTTTATCATCGAAAACTTTTCTTTGGAAAGATTTCATTAGAAAGATCCTCTACAAAATCTTTCTCATCGATAGCTTTGCTTCAAAAACATTCACTTCAAAGAGATTCTCTATAGAAACTTTAATTATCAATAGCTTTATTTTGGGAAGACTCACTTTAACAACACTTTTAAATGTTTTCATTGGTAGCTTTCTTCATGGTATTTTCTCTTTAGAATCTTATTCATCAATAACTTTTATACTAGAGACTTTGTTTTAGATACTTAGTCTTCAGAAACTTCCTCATTATAAACTTTCATTTTGGAAGGATTTCATCAAAAGGTTTGTATTATAAATATTATCTTTGGAAACTTTCATGTCAAAGGATTTATGTTATAAATTTCCAATTATGAAACTTTTTTCAAAGACTTTTCATTGGAGGGATTCCTTTAAATAATTTACTCATCAATGACATTATTTTGGAAACTTTGTTTAAAAAACTTTTGGATAAAGTCTTTTGGAGTAAATATTTCTAAAATGAATAATACTCTTTGCATTATTTAGGCCCTAAAGTAAAGTTTTACTTCCATTAACTAAAATACATAATGATGCATGGAAAATGATGAAATGTTACACTAGGGCACCCTGAATGACAAGGCATCCTATGTGGCATGTACACTAGGACAAGGTAGTCAAATTTGAATGAACAAAGGTGGAGATCTCATAGACATTAATGACTAATGGTGTAAAAAATGGAAATCAATATAGGAAATATATTTACATCGATCTCCAAGTTAAGTCAATGTCATTACATCTTTAAACTCAAGTAAACTTCAGCCTCAAGTGATCCTATATCCCTAATTGTTATCATAGTGATTTTCTATTTTGTGAAATTTAGTGATATACACCATTATCAAAGCTTTAGATCAAACTAGTCCTTGATATAACCAATATAACATCATCATATAGGTATTAAAAATGATCCCAAACACCATACTAGTTCTCAATCAATGATTATATAAAGTACTTGTACAATATGGTTGATGCTATTACATTTAATGGATGTTATCTGAACTACTGAATATTGTGGGAAGTGGTGGAAAACATATATTCATTTGAAATCAAATAAGACATTAAATTTGAGGATAAATAGCTAGTGAAGGACCTACTCCCTTTAAAATATCAACCCTTACACTACATAGCTATGAAAGTATAGGTTATGTCATGCATCAATATAATACAAGGCCTCTTCCTCGAAGGGAGAATAATGGATGGAGGATACCTTGATTATGTTGACAATAACATTTTTTTCATTTATATAGAAGGTGAGTTATTTAACAAGTATTTAAGCTTACCCATTATGTATGTTAATTTTGATCTACATACTATTATTACATAGAATAAGTCCAAAAATGTGGATTAAATTTTACCAAGGTTACTTCTCCCTGGGGAAAGTTTCACTTTGAAATAACATGTCAAGTGCCCTATCCCCATCACCCATTTTAGAATGGGAATCCATGTGGGAATGGCACTACTAAATATACTTTTTGGCCATGTGAGCATATACTTTATAAACCTAGAGTGGGCTCCCCTACTGGACCTATTAAGTACCTCAAAGTGCACCTATGCATTGGGAGAAGTGATTGGTGCATGCCTCTAAGAATAATTTTTTCATAAGGATAAGAAGCCAATGGGAGGAGACTTTTACATGATGTATTATCTAATAAACATAGTTATAGGGATTGTTCATAGACACAATGGAGTCCTATGGGATCCAAAAATATAAGTCATCAAGAACAAAATTTGTAATTAATACTCCTTTATCCACATATATTCATATGTGATAAACATAGGTAAGATCATTGAGCACCTTTACCATCAGATCTAGATGGCCATCCATGGCTAGCCTTTACCAAGAATTTCCCCAGCATTTCCTAGACAATTACCAATAATGTAGGAGACTATTGGCTCTATTTAGACTATATAGTTATCATGGTGGTGGACCATAAGGTAGACTCTCTTCAACTCTCTAAGTTTATTCCAAACAAGGTAACAAAGTAGGAAATAACATATCATATATGGAATGACAAAAATGAGTAATTAACAAATAATAAGGCCATGTTCTATGGATCCCACATCACCATTGGATGAATGAAATACATAATTCATAGATAACTCAAAGATGTTAGCAATGTTAGGAAGGAATATGCATTGATTACTCTTCTTCATAAAAACTAGGATCCTCATGGCAAGGTCTAAAAGAAGATACATAATCTTGGCCTTGCTTATAAACACAAGCCAATAGATCATGATATTTTCTTCTTAATTTCCAAGGATGATGAAGAGGTTAAGTAAAGGTCTCTAATAGCAATATTGAGTGAATAATTAATGAGAGTGATTCAAGCAGACCCATTTATTAAACTTGGTGAAGTAATGTTTAGGATTCCACCTCTTGGATGGTGGATATCCTCTAGTTTTTGTATTGGTAGACCATCATAAAAACTAGAAGGAGAGGGTCCAAATCCCCAAATAGTTCAAATCCAATCCTAATAATAAAAATAGTTAGTGAGGTACCACTCATTAAATCACAAGATGAACAGGCTAAAGAAGAACAACTACCTACCTCCACACATGTATAATAGAAAATAATACTCATAGTTTAATCTTCCACAATTGAACTAATATGGGTTAAATAAAAGATCATTGTGGAGCTAACTCAATCAGGAAGAAGTGCATAGAGAGTAAAATTTGGGATTATATGTTTGGATTCCTCTAATGAAGAGGAAACATTAGCTTCCTTAGCCCCAACACCCACATTATTCCCCACTCTCTTCCTCAATAGGAAACAATCCTATAGGTAGGTAGAGAAACTAAAACCTATCAAAGAAATCCTAAGTGAGACATACCAAAAACCCCTCCAACATAAGAGGAGGATGAATATGAGATGTAGTAGATAAAGTTATTAGGCTTACAAACACTCAAGGCCATATCACCTATCATAGGTGAACCATCCAATAAGGGTCCTTTAGTTGTAACCCCTTTAGGTATTTTCCCTTTGATGTCCTTACCTATAATTTATATCTCCCTTAAGCCAATTGTGTCTACATTCATTATCCAATAAGTAATATTTATGGGTTTACTTTTTATGCACCATTTATGAATTTTCCCACTATCATTACACCTAATCCACCCTCTATCAATATGGTTTCCATTTCATTAACATCCAACCCATTAACACTAGGCTTGTCCATTCCATCCATTACCCAATCTATCACTCCAATTATATCTCCCTCTACTCGATTGGGTTCACCCTTACCTTTTTCCAATTTAACCACCATAAGCACAATAGTTACTACCAAGAGGTAACCCAAGAGGTATTCAATATTTGTTGTCCATCCAAAGCCACAATGTGGAAACATAGAATTGTCAAAGATCATTTGTCTAACAATGCCTAATCTTTCCATTATAATCAATCTATATCTTGAATAACATCCAAAAGTGGAATCTTAGCCCTCAAATCCCTTAATTATCACTCTTATATATTAGGATAAGTAATTAAGACACTTGGCATCTAATATTCCCAATCAAAATATAACTAAACTACCAATAGTGAGATCTCTATTTGATAAGGATCCATCTTCAGTACATAGGGTGATGAAGAGGAAAATTGAAGATAGCTTAGGTAGAACCTTAATCATAGAGGAGAGGAAAAAATTTTACTCCCTAAATAAGAGGTATAATAAGTGGAAGGGTTAATCCCCTTATATTGAGGACCTAAAATCCTATATGAAGATCCACACATAATCCATCCTTCCCATACATGAAGTGACTGAAATGGATAGACAAGAGCTAGAATAAGAGCTAAAAAATCTTATAGAGTAGTAACAAGTGATTTAGATTCCCTAAGGCATTGAATAGGATGTTTAGGATGCATCTCTTAGGATTTATGAGATTTATGATTTTATTCATTCTTTGAGAGTAAGGTTGGTTCCTTATGTCAATAATATAATCAAATTATTCATGATCCACAAAGAGGATGATATTAAGATAAATTTCTTAATATTATATACCCATAATAAGGAATTTAGCCATTTGGAATTTATGAGCCCATTGGAGGCATCAAATTATTTAAATTTAATAATGTAATAATGTAGGAAGCCTAAAATTGTGTATTATCCTTAGAGGATTTAGTGAATAAGTTGGACTAGTGAGAGAAACAAGCTACGAAAATTTTGATAGAATTAGAGTTGAATATAATTTGAGATAAGAAAAGTAATATGTTTACTTGGGTTACATTTGATCAAATGATTAAATAAGCCTCTGATAGCTTCAATCAGAGTCTACAAGGTTTGACCTTATAATCCATTAAGGCCAAACTGAGTGTGGTTAGGAAGAAGGTGATAGAGGTGGAAGATTTCAGGGTTGGATTTAGAGGCATAAAGGTAGAGCATAAAAAATTTATGGAGTAGATGACTAGGGTAACTAGGCTACACCTCCTAGATATGAATCTAATCTGAGCACAACATACTAAGGAATACAAACACTACCAATAATTATATGCAAAAAATAAGGTAGCCTAATAAATGCCACCCACCAGCTCTACTACACCAACTCCACCTATAATGCCAATAATTATAGCCATATCAGGACCACCTCATATTGTAGTTCCCATGGTAATAATAATTGAATCCACTAGTGTATCTCCAAGTACTAATCCAATCACTATGTCATCAAGAATGAGTAATAGTATAGTTTTGATGATAGTTTCGAGATAAGTTAAGCAAGAGCCAATCTAGCTAAATATAGTTTTTTATATTTTGCATTTAATAGTTATAACCAAATTGTTAAGTCTTAGTTGCATATATATTATAATTAACTAATCATTTTTACACCATGCACAAGTTACATGACTAAGATATATGTAAGATGTTGATATGTAACCAAGACTTATCTTATAGTCTTTTATGTGTAAACAAAATGTTCTAATCTTGGAGGATGAGGTGACCCATTCCCCAAGATCTATATATACATGTTGTAACCCTATTTCAAAGGTTCAAAGTTTTTGAGTGAATATATAGGAAGGAATTAAGGATTTTATTATCATGCAACTATGTTTGTTATTTATTCTTCCCTTTATATGTTAATGAATTTGGTGTTTCTTTGATTGTATTTGATTCAATAATTTAGATGTGTGCCAATGCTAAGGATACATTTGATTGTTTTGTTAATTAATATTAGTACTAGATGTGCAAAAAATATTTAATATTGATATGTTTCATTGATTTAGATAGTTAGTGTAAGCTGAATATATAATCCAATGTGTGTAGAATTATCTCATTTGATATAGTATTTTAGGTGTGAGATATAGCTACCCTAGATAACTTATTGGTTTGAGTTATAATATAATATATAAAGGTATGAAACATCATTCTTAAAAATAGAAACCTTTAGTTGAGAACAATAAGCACCTATATCTAATTACCCTAGACTATTAGCCATGTTTGTTCATGAGTGTGCAAAATCTATAAACAACAAACACTAGTTTTTGAGATACTTGTCCACTAAGGAGATAACACAAAATTCCATTTTAAATACATCTTTCTACCTTACACTTCCTCCTTTTTAAAGGTTTTTTTTTATATACCCACCATATATTAGTCTTCCACCCATCCAACTCACCTAGTGATTTATCCTTTTAATTAGAATTCACACATCCACCCACAAACCTGGTCAAACAACCCACATTTTCAACCTACTATTCCACCACCCAATTTTTATAACATACTTACAACTTATGTTATAGATTGGAAGATAAATCCATAGAGATCTAAAAACATTAGATGTTACCTAGTTTAAATATTCTTTGAGGTGTGCATAAAACCCACATCAATAGGATATACCTTAGATGACCCATTTATTAGAGGTCATGTTCAAGTTAGAGATGCTAAGATCCTTTGTTATCATTCTTGTTTATTACTATATTTATATTTATCTTATCACATTCTCAATCATATCATTCCTGATTTTATCATTATTCTTCTTGTTCATAGGGTAGAGATGGTACAGTCACATGACACACCTCATGTTTTTGAAGAACCTCTTAGGATCATTTTAATAGATCATGCTATGATTGGTCCATATTGCTTCACTAGATATAAGGATACCTATAGCTGAATTACGCTTAAGATGTTTGCAATTATTATTAAGCCCTATATGCAACTTGTTCTCCCTTAGCTAATCTTAGTTCAAATTATATTCCTACTTTATCTTTAGCTAAGTCTCTTCCTACTACTGATATTATTTCTCCTTCAGTTGACCCTCATCTAATCTTTCCACTAGCCTTGCCTCCCCTTGGTGATGGCCTAATTATTTTATCATAACTTGATCCTTTACTTGTCTAATGGGATAATCAAGCATATTATAAAATTCATAGAGTTTTTTTTCATTAGACTAAATATTTTAAAGTATATCAACCTTCCCTAGCTTCTAATTCCACTCCCTCTATTAGTACACTAATAAAGTCTACTAATAATTGTATCTGTTGCTTTCATGACATAGATAATCATTCCTCCACTCATTTTCAAAAGCCTCAAAAATATATAGACACCTTATATCCTACTATTAATTATCCTACATATAAGGCTATACCACCCCCCAAGTTATTACTTGAATATATTCTAAAATATGGAGATGTATATTATCTATGGCACCAATGTAGTACCTATCACACCAATATTGATGCATCTTCTAGTATCATCTCAAGGATCACCTTGTGACCATTTATGCACCTAATATCACTCCTTCCATAGGTCACCCATGAAATAAGGATCCCCCTTCTTCCCTCATGGCTTTCTGACCTATGGACCCTTTTTATATTATTTTTCTTCCACCTATGTTTCCCCCACATGTGGTTCCTCCACCCATTATCCCTCCACCTATGGATCCTTTGTCAACTATGGGCCCTTCTTCACTAGTGGTTCCTTCACATCCCATATATTCCACTCATATTCCTTATCTTGAGTATCCCATGCATGTCAATGACATTTGATGAGAGGTATTCTTCCATCTTTCTCTAAATATTGTTGATACCCTCACTATAGTTAGAGTCTAATTTCACAAAGATCTATCAGCCATTATGGATAATGTTTATGCTAAAATTTACCAATATTTATGAACATAACATGGTGCTACTTCACTTTATTATTCATTTTGGATTGGATGTGTCCTCCAAGTTTATATTTATCTACTTTATATCATTTAACACTATGTCAGATTCTTATCTATATTATATGGCTATCTATATTTTTCATTGTATGTTCTCTATGGTGTCATTTTCTTTCCTTATGATATATTATTAATTATTTTCATACCCATATGGATTTTATCTATGCATTAATTTATTTCCATGCATATCTTGTTATTTTCTCATTATTTATTACTACTTTATTTCTATAACATGAATAATCATTATTGTGACTTGGCTATACAAACCTTGCTCCCATTATTCATCCTTATTTATAACATGTGATCAATTAGAGAATAAGTCATCTCATTATAAATTCATTTTACTATTCCATCTTAGATATTCACTTATTCCCCTTATTTACATTCATAAACTAAGCATACACATTGTTGAAACTTGAGATAACATGCTAGTTCATAGGTAAGCCTAAGTGGTTTAGTTGGTCATGAATATTTAGCCAAAATCTAAGGATTATTTGTGTGTATCACTTTGTCTCTCATGATTAGTCATTATAATTTTATATGGAGGAGTAATATTAAAATCCATAAATTTTTTAAAGATAAGTCATATTAACAAAAGGAAATGATACAAAAGGCAACATTCAAAATATCAAAAGTTAAATCACACTAAAATATGTGATTCAAAGCACATCTCCTTTTTATAATAAAATTTAAAACTCCAAAATTGGACTCATGATAGATTTGAGGTTGATTAGGGCACAATAAGCTAGTAAATTTGGAAAGTAGAATACAAAAACAATCTTTTAGTTATACCTACTTTATCACACAAGTAACCAATATTCATAGTAGACTGGTCCCTATACAGGACACTGCTATGATTGGAAAGGAAGCGGTGAAGTTGATCCTAGAATTAGAAGAATAGGATCCTTTTACTCTTATAGTCCTAGTCCTTTTAGTTAGATGTTATAACTGGTTCCATTTTTTGGTTCTTTGTTTCCTTTTCATACTTGAGTTTCCAGGTCTCTGTAAAACCTAGGGTTTGTCTTTTGATGATCTTGATTTGTGGTTTCAGGTCCTTGTAAAACCTATTTTTGATACTGCTCAGTAGTAGGTGTTAGGTTTGTTTCACCTATGGATGTTATATTTATATCCTTCTTCCTTTGTTTCAGGGTTTTGGGGACCCTTCAAAACCTATTTTTACCTTAATCTAAAACCAATATTCATAGTAGACTAATAACTCTATAAGAGGTCTCAAGGAACAAGGTACATGTTTTGGGAAGGTAGGTACATTTTCATTTTATTTTTCAAACAACCAACATGATTTTATCTTAGTTTCTCACTTATTTTCACATACATCTTTGTGCTTACTATGAATGGGTATCCTTTGTATATTGATGTTCACTAGTCACTTACTATCTTTGTATGTCCTTAGTGTGCTTCATTTTTTCTTAAGGTCTTCTTAAATATGCATACATTATGATTTTTACATTCTGTCTTTCATTTAAAATCATCCTCATATTTCCCCTTGAATTTTTTTTTAATTGATCACCCCCTCCCAAGGATTCCATTTGTGAGTTGCAATGTAAGACCTTGGATAAGACCAGGCCTTCCTCATAATTTATGAAATTACCATTATAAACCTCATTGTGTTTACTTGGTGTGATTTTTATTGTAAGACCATAGATATGACTAGGCCTTCCTCACAAAATTTTCTAATACCTAAGTCACAATGAAATTACATGTGTCAAATTTAAGGCAAGTCATGATTGATCATGAGTTACACATCATTAGCATGTTTCCCATCTTGATATAGTATATTTTATGATTAATTTATTGATATTTCATTTTTATCTTCTATTTTTTTATTTCATGTAAGAATACAACCATTTTTCTTAAGTTTTTCATCTTCTCATCTTGAATTAGTGTGATCAATTTAAGTTTATTTTTCCAATTTTGTTTCTCTTTTATACTTCCCAACGTGATTTAGTATGATTGATTGACTTAATTGTTTTTTTAGTAATATTTGTTTTTATCATGCCTTCTATTTTATTAAATTGTTTTCATACTTCCCAATGTGATATAGTGTGATTTTACTTATTTTAATCTGGTACAAATATTTGTATGGTTTATAAACATTTTGTTATCCATTTTACCATTTTTTGGTTTATTATATTTAGTCATATTTTGTTATTGCACATTTCCCATCATGATATAGTGTGTATTGTATTTGTTTTGATTACTTATACTTTTCTAAGTCATTTTTTCCTTTTTTTTTAAACCATGCATGTGTATCACATAATGCTAGAAAAGAAAACACTCCACATTTATTTACCATAACATATAAAATAAAAGCTAAATACATGTGCTAGAAATAAATATATCCATGCATCAAAAACCATAACCAAATATAGCTTATGAGATCAAATCGAACTATCAAAACCAATAGCTCTATATATCATGTATTTTACACAATACAAGGTACAAAATACAAAATGCATAGCTCTAACTCTAAAACTAAGCTCCATCATGTCTATTTTTATGGCATAACCACACTGCTCATAGATGCTTTAGACTATCCCCTCTAATTGGTATGCTATAATTAAATAGACTAGGATCTCAATCTTGATACCTATCCTTATACGATGGCCACTTGGGCCTATACCTATCTGAGTTAAACTATGGTAGCCATGTGCACTACTCTCTCCTAGTCTAGGGCCTACCAGACATGTGCCTCTCTTGCTCCCACCCCTTTACATGGCTATAATCCATCTCAAATGGTTATAAATACCTATCGAACTCCCTTAGAAATGTAAACCAACATGTTTGGGTTAGGTAAAATGGTACCAAAGGATCATCTAACATGATGGGTTCACCTGGTGCCAACACCACATCCAAAATGTCATGATGTATATCCATAACCAAGGATCCCCATCTAACCTCCTCTATTATTGGATATAAAAAAAAAACATATATATATATATATATATATATATATAATATCACATATATATCTCAAAATCTATCTACTATAACTATATGTAAATAGTATTCTATATCAGAGCTTAGAATTACAACATTTCTCAGTAATCCTAGTGTCACTAACCATCATCTCTCCATCTAATCATCCCTTGAACACCTCCTCTATTAATTACCTCCCCACAAGTGAAAATATAGGAGTCACCAATAATATACATCATGACCCTCTCCTTAGAGGTGCCTCTATCAACTAGTTCTATCCTGGAATGACTATTGGGTCATCCTACACTTTCACCCTCACCTATGCTTTTTCTATCTAATAGTACCTCCATTTATTGTGTGGCTAAGGTTGTCACTATTTATTATTCTATAGTTCTTTATTGGTGCCTATTGTATCCCTACATCCATATCCATATCATTTCCTCCTTTGGCCACCTACTATTATGCTAGCCTAGTCTATGGTCTCACACATTATGGTTTGATATTAGGTTTCTCCAATGTTACCACTTATCCTCCTATCCCCCTTAGCTATCTGTCATTCCATTACCAAAAATTAGGAACTAATATAGGATTTAATCAATGTGGGAGTCCAAACTACCTTGTTAATCATGCCATTAGCTATGGCTTTACCCACTAGGTATAATGACTCATGATCTACACCTAAATTATCCCTATCTCCATGATCAACCAACTAATATAAATAGTATAAATGTGCATGTATGTTTGCCTCATCATCTCCCCTCATATGATCATATATAATTCTAAAATATGAGGCATGACCCACACTACCTAATCATATCATCATCTTATCACCTAAGGTAACTTTTCATCGACCACATGGGGTAATGCAACTAGTTGATAAATAATAAACCTATCCTATATCTAATCACTCAATAAAACCACCAGTCTAATGATCTTTTTCCTTCTAGATAGTATCTCATATATATCATGCATGAGTTGGACCCAGATGATATCCCCAAATTCATATAGTTATCCCTTATCCAAAATGGATTGACATAAGGCTATTATATATAGAAGTACCTTTAAATCAAAATTGTGACAAAATACTCATGTTATCATAATTCTAGTCATGGCCTTTTAGATGTCTAGAATCTAGGTGATTTATATATCAAATAGATTAACCTGTAAACCTAGGTATATCTTATATGAGCACATCACCCACCTGACTAGTGCATGTCTCTCCTTTAGATCATATAATTTCCTTGTGATCATTGGTATCCCTCTTATAAATAGTACCATAAAGCATGGACATCCCATAGTGTCATATCTACCTCTGTGGTATCCCCATTCACCACCCATAAAAAATTGTTGTTTAACCATTCCCATACTCTAAGGAACATGACAATGAGATCAAAACTCAGTGGGATATGCCTCATCTCCATGATACCTCCAAGGCCTATTACAACTACCACACTCTATCCATGTCAATAAATCACTCCAAAAAATATGGTATCCATGATGCATCTATCAGTCACTAATACCTCTAGTGTCTTTGTAAAATATCAAACAATAAAGGATGTATCAAATTTCCATGTCATAAATAATTAAAATACATTCTTAAAATTCCAACCAACTTATTTGTTTTGATTTAATTTCTCCAATTTACATAGAATAAACCTATTCAATATTAAATTACCCCTATACTTTCTTTACTATATTAAATTGGCCCTTTCAAATTCCTACTAGATCAACCATATAAATACTAGATCATTGACTTTGTTTCAATTTTATACTATAACATCCATGTTATACATAGTTGAAATCTTTTGGAAATACTACATTGGCCCCTCTTAACCAACTAAGTTAGTCCACTACTATGCAGTTGACCCCCTCTTAGTAAACTAAATCAGATAATTACTATGTAGTTGGACTTATCATTATCCCTTGCCTTATGGACTAAGTCAACTAGGTTAAATCTATTAATCCATGTCAATTAATTTTTGACCATTTACCATAAATTCCTTGGGAATTTATTGGTCTAACTCCTTCCTACCGGGTATCTTGTTTAACCCCTAGTGTACATAAAATTTTCCTAAGGTTCATTTTAGTATGTATATTTTGCCTACCAATAATTTTTATATATTTAGCTTAATTTCAAATTAAAATTTATAAAATTTTTAAATTTCTAATGCTTAACTATGTTGCACTTGTTGTTACCACTATGTGTCCTCGCCATATTAGATATCATCTCCTCACCATGTTAACTCTCTAGTCTCCAACTAGGTCTCTCAAATCTCTATTTTCTCATAATAGTAAAAATAAAAAATGAATTATTTTTCATCCTATTCATATTTACTACTCATAATTATTTGCTTTTTAAATATTTACCATCATATTTCATATTTTCATCATATCTTTGTCTCTTCTAACTCTTTTTACAAACTATAAAATGTTTTAGAATCTTGACATCATATAGAATCATTTCACCTATTATATGTCTATGTTGAAAACATTTCAATTTTTTTTATCTTTTTTTCTAATCTCTATAGGTTCACCTAATGTTCTCTATATTAGACACCTTCAAATTTATTGCATATCCTTTTTTTGTCTACAACACTAAGGTAAATAAAGGTATGGGTTTTTAAATTTTGTCCTTTCATTTATCTTATTTTTCTCCTTAATATTATTTATTTAGCTTTAGCATCATTTTTTCCTATGTTATTTTACCTAAAAAACATATTGTATTGCACCTACATGACATGTGATGAGCTTCAATTGGGGCATATTTACACATAATATTTTTTAAAATTTATCAATTATTGATGCTTTCTACCTTACAAGAACCTATTAAGTCTCAATCTATTTAAGTGCATGCCTTAATGGGTGAACTAAGAAAGGGATGGGTAGATAATTGGTGCTTTGTAAGATTGTTTTCCCTATACTACCACTTGTCATCTACATAACCATCTTATAAAAACATTCCCTTATTCGTTGCCTCCTATCTTTCACCCTCCTATAGTCATTTTCTGACTTCATTAGCCCTTACCTAGCCTAAAATCCTTTTTGATAGTTTATGTTACACTATCATCCCCATTAAACTTGTAATCTAATTGATAAAACTTATTTATGGTCTAGGTAGGCCCCTAGATGACCTATTGTGGGACCTAATTTGTTTTTGTCAATAACAATACAATGTCAATTGGGTTGACCTTACGATACTAAAATTTTAGAAAGGACTAGGGTTAGATACATCTATATAAACACATCCATTTACTCATTTTTAATAGAAGAGAAGAGAAGAAGAATAAGAATATATATATATATATATATATATATATATATATATAATGCATCTATTTATCCACCATTCTACTTGAGGAGCATATCTTAGGGTTTCATACTTTATTTGGAGATATGGATCTTGTCTTATGGAGAAGTCTTTTGGATGCATTGATAGGTTGTGTAGCCTAGATATTATTTATACATATTATCCTTACTTCCCAAAATAACCTTTTATGAAGCACCTTAGCCAAGGGAGAGATTGAGGCTCAGTGGGTTTGTCTTCAAAGGTAAGAATTCCTAACTTTTTTCCTCTTTTATAAGAGTAAATAAATATGCATTTATACTTATCTCCCATGCATTAGGATTTCATATACATTGATTTGAATATATGTCTTCTATGCATATTTACTTTTTATGTTTATTACCCTCATTTTTACCATAAACTTTGGTGAGCACTAGGTTAGAGTTTTACTTTACTTGTTAGTTTAGTGAATATGAAAACATATGATCTAATTAGGGTTATTAGATAGTTTTTCTTGATTGGAGGCTTTGAAAACATCTCTAGTGATTTTATTTTGATAAGATATCCCTTGGATACATCTAATAAATCCATCTTGGTCATGACCTTGAATACATAATGTATCAACAATCATAAGTATAAGTAAGATTTATCTTCTCTGAGCTAGGATTGATTTATAAATCAGTTGCATTTCCCTTTGCATATACATTTCTCCACCTCTCCTTGGAACCTTTGTAATGTAGACACCTAATTAAAACATATATACCAATTCAAGGCATAGAAATAAAAAAAATAGGCAAACAAATAAATTTAAAAAAAAACACAAAAAGATTGAAAGTAAAATTAATAAAAATCATCTTATCATCAATGAAGTCAATATATATACATGAAGGCTTAATGAAATCATAAATAGGTAGTACCCCCAGACAAGGTTTTATAAAAGGAAATTACATGTAGGGATAATTTATCTTGGTATAAGTTTCATTATTTGATGTTGCCCCAATAGGGAAAAAGTTATGAACTTAGCCTAAAAGTGTGAATTAGGCACCCACCATGAATTTAACCCTATATAGTTCCTTGAGGATTAGTGACTCAGTTTAGATAAGATAAAGATTTTTGTATTTTAAGGATTTATATCTCTATAAGATATTCTAAGTTAATTTTATAATTTTGAGTATTTTGAAATGTTTTTGAATGTTTTTAGAATTTTCTATGTTTCTCAACTCGATAGAGAATTATAAGAGATGAAACGGTCCAACTCAAAATACAATGACAGTGTGTACTATGTTTCTCATAAAATTAGAAGAGAATTCAAACTTTAAATTATCATACAATGGAAAGAGTGTGGGAAAAAACATGACTAAGATAACCTCAATATAAATCAAGCACCACCTACTTAGTCCCAATGGGACCTCAAGTCACTGTAGTTCCTCCTTAAAGCAGAGGAATTTGAATAGGTAGCAATAAGTTATTAAATTAGCCAAATTGCACAATATGAATAATAATAACAAGGTGATATGATAATGCATGGTAAAGGTGTTGCTCCTAATCAACCCACAAGTGGTTATAATTAGGAAATAATGCCATGGGTCAATGATACTAATTTTTCCAAAGGTAGTTATAATAAGTATCACTAAAAATAGAATGTATTAATAATGAAGAATGTAGTTACCAAACTATTGTCATACTAGTCTAAGATATGGATCTTATCCAGAATACTGAATCAACTACTAAAACTTGATCAGAATATTCTCATTAAAGGTGCCCAAAGAATCAATAGATTGAAACCAAGGTTGAAAAGGGCAGGAAAGGGAGGTCAAAAACAATGTTGGTCAATAGGGAATATATAGTAGAAATGGTATAAGTTATGGTGATGTTATGATAATTGGATCTAATGTTAATAGGAATTCCCCTAAGTGACAAGGTAAGGTAAATGGTAGGGTATGAAACAACAAGGTAAATGGCAAATGGATAAGGCAAGGTAAATGTTTTTGTTATTCCTACTAATGTGAAGATATACATCCTAATCAACATATGATACACAAAAATAGTCAAATGTTTAAATTACTAGCCCACACCCTTTTTGAATAACAATCCTATCAAGAACCTACTATTGATTTGGACTCTAATAATGATACTATGATCTTCATCGGTCTTTCATTTTCTTTCTTCAAAAAATCAAGACAAGATGTCTTCATAGACTTGGTAAAGGAAAGTGTAGCCAAGGATGGTAAATACAGATAAATAATGGATAAAGGGTTTGAGTTATAAATAAAGAGGTGGGTCATAATGGATTGTATAATAGTTGGGAAAAAATGAAGATTAGGATTTTTAGGCACACACAAAGTTATTGATTCTAGATTTCACATAATTTTAGTTATGTCAGTGCCAAAGACTTTTGAATTTGCACTTAATAAGACCACCATTTTTTTTATTTAGGCCTAAGAATAGCTACCATTTAATTATGATATAGAATGGAATCTATGTTGGTGGTATCTTTGATAATGTCTTCATCAAGATTTGAATAAGTATTATTCTCAACTATTGGTGACTTGAAGAAGTTTTCACCAATAGAATTATCATGATTATCCCATAGTGCTTCTAGGAAGGTTTCACTAAGGAATGTTGAATTTTGACTTTCATTTTCCTCCATAACCTTAAACAAGGTTTTTCTAGAAGATTCTATGTTTGGAATTTGATTTTCACCTAGTAATTCTAAAATGTTTTCAGTAGGATATTGTTCTTATTCTACATGAATGTGGTCTTGACCCCCCTAATATTTTGTAACTAATATGTCATCATAGATGAAATTCAACAAGGTGTGATTCTGTTGGTCCTAATCAACACTTGTGGGAGGTGGAATTTCAATATAGTGGATCTGTTGGGTGGTGTTAATGGCATGTGGAATGGTAATGGAATGGGAAGAGGCAAAATAATCTTTTGAGAAGATACTAGGAGAACTTGTGTTTAATCTAAAGTAATCATCCTCAACAACTATGGAAGGATCACAAATGTATTCAAAATGATCTACAAGACATGTGTAACCAATGCCATAATATCCATGGATGTATTCTAAATATGAAGCTGAGTCAGACTCAAGGGACTCTAGATTTGATGTTGAGACTAAAGTTTATTCTATTTTTTATGCTAAATTTGATATCAATTTAAAAATAACATTTGACTCTAATTTTGATTCTTCCTTGATTGTGGATGTTTTTATAATGATGTCTTGTTTAATGTTTGGTAGTGGACAAGTAGTGTCTTGTGATTTCATAGTGGGATCTTTGAGAATAGATTCATCTAATAAGGGTTTGGCATAGATTAACTTATCAAGATGAATCCCCTTAAAGAGAGGAAAAAACTTGAGGGGTGACTTCACAGAGACTATCTTATCAAAGTGAGACTCCTTAATGAGGGTAAAATAGTCAAGAAATAACTCCACAAATATTGGCTTATTAGGAGGATCTTTAGAAATAGGATAATGCCTGAGATAATTATTTTCCCAAATGTGGTTATAATCATTAAGAAGAGACTAAAAAAATAATTTATTGTTAGAGTGAGACTCCTCAACCAAAGGGAAAGGATCAAAGGTGATTCATCACAAATATATATTTCAAAAAAATATCATGAATTGGTTGGTTCTCTTGGCCTTGGATTACACTTGGTTGGAAAATATCAATTTGGAACATATCTTAGTATTTAAATGATGGATCTTGAAGAGGTAATGATTATCTCTATTATGGATCAAAAACCAACATGGAAGGATAAAATTGAAAGGATTTAGAAGCACTTTTTATGGACTGGTAATGAAAATAAGAATAAATTTCATCTTATGGCTTGGGATAAGTCTTGTTTTTAGAAAAATATGTGAGGTCTAGGTATTAAAAACATTAGGATTATGAATGCATCTCTTATCTCCAAAATGGGTTGGATATTTTTAAAGGATGATCAACCCTGGACTAATATTGTTAGAGCCAAGTATTTAGGTCACCAATTTTCCTAAAACATTATTATTGAGAAGCATCTTAGAAATGGCTCTATTTTTTGGAAAAAATCCCATTAAAATCAGGGGTTTTATTGACAAAGGATCTAAATAGAAGCATTGTGATGGTAAGGATTTTTTTTTTGGAAAGATAGATGGGCCAATTTTCAAAATTTATAGCAGAATAACTCTTGGACTCAGTTAGAGAGTTTTCTTTCTTCCCATACTGGTGTAAGAGTTAGTGATTATATTATCTTTAGCAATGGTAAAATTCAATGGAAAGACCTTTTTCTTACTATTTCTCTCAATATACCTAAT
This sequence comes from Torreya grandis, assembly GCA_037957365.1. Taxonomy (NCBI): domain Eukaryota; kingdom Viridiplantae; phylum Streptophyta; class Pinopsida; order Cupressales; family Taxaceae; genus Torreya; species Torreya grandis. The sequence continues at coordinate 2,271,917 of JARHVA010002002.1, forward strand.
TTTAAAGATAGTGTAACCTCTCTTCAAGAATCTCTTGACAACATTCAGATTAGCTAGCTAAGTCATAGGGATGATTTTATTGGATTAACTCTTTTAATGGATATTATACTATCAAAAATGGACATGAAATGATTTCTAAATATATTCACCCTAATTTTGAATGGGGTAGGATTTGGTTCAAGGATGTCACTCCTAAGATTAATCACTTTTTTTGGATGGTACTCAATTAAAGAATTCTCACCAATGACAATCTTATCAAACAAGGTTTTATTATGCCTAACATGTGTTGCTTATGCAAGGTATTAGTTGAGGACATTCATAACCTTTTCCTACACTGATATTATGATAATAGGTTATGGGGAATTATATTTTCTATATTTAAGGTCTCTTTAGCATTTCTAGAAGATATTTTATAGGCCTAGAAGCAATGACATGCTCCTTTCAAACCCAACATTCTCAAACATTTTTGGAAACTTATTTTCCCTCACATCCTATGGAGGATTTGGAAGGCTAAGAATGTTGTAATTTTTAGATATTGAAATAATTATTATAAAAAGTTATTAATAGATATCTCTATTGATGCAAAATAAAATGCTCTCAAATTCAAGCCTCCAAAAAATCATGTCTTCTCTAAACATGAAGATAAATTTCTTTCTAATTGGAATATCATAATTAGTGATCTTCAGATCAAAACTCCTTCTATTTATAGATATTTTATTCAATGGATCCCTTCTCCTATGAACTAGTACAAACTTAAATTTGATGGGAACTCTAAAGGCATCCCAAGAGCTACAGGGGTAGGTGGGATCATCAGGGATCATTTAAGAAATCTTATTGCTTCTTTTTTTTGCCATATGGGTACTGAATCTAGCCATTATGTAGAGGCTATTGCTATTCTATGGGGAGCCAAGTTAGTAAAATATTGATAAATTGATAATATAGTCATTTAAGGTGATTCTTTGAATATCATTAATCACCTGAATGGTAGTCATCTAGATAGCTAGACTATTTTAGACTTCATCCTAGAAAGTATTAGAATTTGTAAGACCCTATCTAATTACAAGTTTTTCCATACCTATAGAGAATGGAACCATGTGGTAGACTCATTTTCCAATATAGGGGTAACTAATAAACATTTTTAAATTTGGCATGATTATGACCAAATCTTGCATAATTCTAAGGAAATCAATAATAAGAAAAGGGCATTTGGATATGATTAGAGGTGATATAGTGGGTTCAATCTCTTTTATGATAGATATTCATTTATTAAAACTTACACACCTTCTTTCAGACTATTCCATTATCTTTCTTCTTTAGACTCCTCTACTCGATCTCTATCGTAGGTTTTAGGCTATGCAAAGGCAACGTGAAAGTAGACATTTAGCTATTTTCTATTTTTTCTTGTGATGTGAACCTATCTCTTACACCATGGGTGGTGCTCTTTGTTTATTTAAGCCCTTATGTGACTTGAATTTGAAGGAAAATGATGAACTTTAGAGGGCTCTACATGTGGGATGATTCACAGTCTTCATGTAGAAAATTAAATGACATGACAATCATATATTTATCTCTTTTGCTAACAACTAGAGAAATGGGGTTGTCATCTATAAATGTAAGACCTTCTCCATCACTGAAGATCTCATTGCTTCTATCACTAGTCTAAGAAAGGATTGTTTAACGTTTTATATAAATAAATTTTATAAGTCTATAGAGGAGAGAAGACTTCTTGAGGGATCCACAGTTGATGCTTTAAATTTTGTCAAAGTTGGTATTTTTTATTCCTCTCTCCCTACTCTTTTTGATGAAGTGGTTGCTATGATGGTGAGATACATGACCTTAGAGGGTAGGTAAAAAAAAATTTCTCTTCACCATCTTGTTCTTCTAAACCACTTCCATAAGGGTCCTAAGGTTAGTCTCTCTTATTATATTTTGCATTCCATAGAAGCCTTTATTCTAGATTTTTAGTCTCATAAGCATGCCCTACCTCTTCACGAAGGAGTTATCTTTATTTTGCATCAACACTGCCATATTGTCCCAGCTAACATTCTGGATTGCCCTATTCCTCCCCCTCTCCTACCTAAAATACCTACCTAGAGGAGGGTTAAGACCAAGAATTCTATTGCCTCACCTCCTCCCCCCCCAAAGAGGGTGCTTAGAAGTAGTGATAAAGGCAAGGCTTCAATTTCTAGGTCACTAAAGGGAAAGGAAATTTATATTGTTGAGAGTCTCCTTGATATGGGGTATGTTATTGGGGGTTCTTATCCTTCTCATCCAAAATAACTTAATATCAAAGCCCAAGTTATGTAGCTAGAGGATAGGACTAGGGAGCTTAAAAAGTATTTAATACAACCCAAAAAGAATGTTAATAAGGGTAAAAAGCAAGTGGAGAATCTCTCCATTTATGGGACTAAGATTAAAGACATTTTCAAAAGATTTAAAGCCCTAAAATACACTGTGAATCATGTTAAAGTTAGGCATAATAACCATTTTTCCATGCAACAAGCCATTTTGGAGTTTCTGGAGTTCCAAGTCAGGTATGTATGTAACCTCAACAACATGAATCCATGGTTATGGAAGGGTGGCACTAAGATAAACAATCCCCTTACCATAATTGACATGATAGACCCTTATCAAACAACCACCATGAATATTTTTAATGTTTTAGACGGGCTAAAGAATAGTTTTAGTAAGTTCAACAAGTGAAGTTCTCCTTTTTGTGATGTGATATAGTTGGTGTTTTATAGCCTTGGTGATACTTTTTGTCAAGGTTCTCCTTCTTGTTGTTGTTTATTCCCTATAGCTAGGGGTTGGCCAACTTTACTTTTTAAATTCTCTTATATTCTATCTAGATTTTGAGCCTTTTTTGTATTGGGTATGGTCACTTTCAAAACCATTTATCAATAATAAAAACCAACTAAGATGGATTTTATAAAGTTTGGAAAGGTTGGTAATATATTAATAATTATTTGTGGTTGGATAATGATCTCTTTGTAAACAATCTCATCAAATATGGGATCAACAAAGGCAAGTTGCTAGTTTAGGATGGTAACTATGACCCATCAAGTTGTGATTGCACAAATTTGTTGGGATAAAGAGATACCATATTTGGAAGGGCTTAGAATGGTAATGAAAGGGTGTTTCAAATCATATTTACTAATATATACCAAAGGATGAGGGCTTGGAATGGTAATGTATGGGCATTAAAAAGCCTGGTTGCTAATGTAAGCCAAAGGATGAGGGATTAGAATGGTACTAAATGGGTGTTGTGAAGCTTGATTACAAATTAAAGATAAAGGATGAGGGACTATAATATTAATAGAAGGGAATTATGTACCCTAGTTACTAATACAAGCCAAAATTTATGGCCTAGTATAGTGATCTTTAGGTACTGCAAAGCTTGGTTGCTAATGTAGACCAAAGGATGAGGGTCTAAAATAGTGATCCTTGGGTGATGTAAATTTTGGTTACTCACATAGACAAAATGAGGGTTAATGTTACAATTAGGATATCAAGTACCATATCATTAAAATGGATAACATCATATGTTAATTAGTCCAAAGAAGGGAAAGTATAGTGGGAGATAATTGGCATGGCTAGGTTTGGTAATTATCCCAAAGAAGGTAGTCTTAGTCTATGAAAATGGTCTAGGTCTAGGGCTAATTTTGAAAGTAGCACTAGCCTAGGAATGGATCCATTCTCAAAAACATTTATCAATGATAAACTTGTTCTCAAACATCTCTAAGGTCTACTATCAAATTCCTTGTAAAAATGGTCAAGGAAACAGTAAAATCTAAATGCCAAACTTGACAAGAAGCGTTTCAAAAAATTATAATCTAGGTTTTAAGAATGAATAAAGGTTATTAGGTCTTTGGGAACAAGGCAAAAATATAGGCTCAAAATAACTAAGACTAAGACAAAATTTAAAACTTTAGGACTTTTTGAAGCTTGACACACAATCTAGATTTTTAAAACACACTAGGTCTAAGAATGAAATATAATGCTAGGTCTTTCGGAAACATGGCAAAAAATCTATACTTTGAAACAAAACTAGGTCTAAAGGGAAAGGGAATTGCTATATCTTTTGGAAACATGACACATAATCTAGACTTTGAAATAACACTAGGTCTAAAACAAAAGGGGATTGCCAGGTCTTTTGGAAACATGACAAAAAATCTAGACTTGGCACAAACTGTGTCTAAAGGGAAAGATAATTAATATAACAAATTTGAAACACTTATAATCAAACTAGGAATTTTTATTTAAGCATAAAATTAACCTTTAGAAAAAAATACATTATATTTTATGCATACAAAATATGTACCACTTTTAAAATTTAGGCACAAAAAATAGTCTTAAAAGTGAGTAAGGAATTAGTCTAAGTCTCACAACCCAAAAGTGAGAGATAAATGTCTAAGCCAAAATTATGGGTGACATAGGCATAAACCAATCAATGTTTGAATATGAAATTATCAAGACCAATTTAGAACTAAATTTAGAAGGCTTGGTTCTTAAATGGATAGTAAGCTATACAAAAATAGATAGCATAATGATACTAGTCATAGAGTAAAAAGGCACATGTATTTTTGAAATTATGATTGGATATAAGGAAACAAGTCTTTGAGAAAATATGAGTATCATAACAATTTTATATAGATATAAAGGTATTATAAATGTTTATATTAAAAAATTTAAGGCACAATAATTGGAATGAAATGGGCATCATAATGATGCCCCTTTCAAACAAGTGACACACACACACAAAAGTTTGAAAAATGACTAAGGAAAAGTGTGGTGTCAAATGGACAACATAACACCTCTTTAAGCAAAAGAGTGATGTGTAAACATGACTTATTTTGAATGTGGTTTTTAAAAAACAAACAATTTTGACTCAAGACAATGGAAGTAAATAAGAAAAACAACAAAAACACCTAAGTATGGCATCTTAATCCTAAAAACTGACAAGGTGGATTTGTATTATCAAATTTTATCTATATACTTGATCTTGAGAGGAAATAATGTTCGCTAATCCACAAATTGTAATTCACATGAAAATCAAGGTTTTTATGCCCTTTCTTCTCTTAATAGTTCATATGATGACATGGAACTCTAGGCTACTCACCCTGAATTGATAGTATATCCGTGATAAGTGGGGTTATCTAAAAACTATCAATTTTTATACATTCTAAATGGTCCCATATGTGTGGTTAACACTAGGTCACAACACACCATTTGGATATGTATTAACCAATTTATTTTGAAAAGGTCTTATCCTTTTCATAACCACTACATCTATTAATTTCTTAGTGTAGTGTAATGTTTGAGTTAAACCTACATTTCAAGGCAGTCTATTACTAATGAATCTTATTTAACTGTTAAAACAAGCATCCTAGTAGTTTAACCTCAATTTGTATACCCCTATTATGGAGTGGGGTTTAATTGATGCTATGAGATGAATTCTTGGGTTGAAACTTCTTTAGAGAACTCATGGGGAGGTAATGAACTCCTTCCCACAAGCCAAGATGCATGAAAATAAAAATTATAAGACTTTAAGGTCATTTTTGGGTCACCCAAATAACTCAAATTTTAGGAAGTACCTTAGAGACTTTCCTTTCATGCTTTAGAAAAAGAAACAAAGTAAAAAATTGAATCATTTTTTATCACCCAAGTTCCCTAAGATGATAGGGGGATAACATACACGCTACACTTGATTTGTGAAACAAACACACAACAAAAATAAAAAATAAAAGATCTTATGAGAACTTAACTATAGTGCAAGTTCATTTTTAGAGCACTAAGTAAAATATGATATGAATTTTATCCCCTTTGCATTTTTTGATTTTTTAAACTTTTAAAAATTAAAAAAAACCATTTAAATGATTTTTGAACACAAATGTAAATGCGGGTTTGAATCTTAGAGTGTTTAAATCGTCTCTCCTTGGTATTTGGGTTCTAAAAAAAGTGTTAAGTGGTCCTTGTACTTGTAAGATAAAATCAAGTGATAAAATGATAAGTGAAATTTATCTCTTGGGTTTCTTAAGGTTTTCACATAGTGTAATACCATAGAGATTCAGAGAAAAACCATAACTTTCTTATAAAATTGTAACTGATTAGTGCTAAACTACAACTAGCTATAAAATAAACTATTAGTGGTAAAACTTAACTATATGGTGTAATAATACATATATTAATACAATAATGTAACTAGAAATACAAAACTACAATATGGACTTTTAAAAATGTAACTAACAATGCAAAACTACAACTGTTAATGTAAAACTACAACTGAGAATGCAAAACTATAATTGAGCAATATAAAACTACAATTCAGCATGCAAAACAACAATTGAGAATGCAAAACCACAATAGAATATACAAAACTAAAACTAAGCATGCAAAATGCACCTAAGCATCCAAAACACACTTGGGCATGTAAAAACATAATTAAGCATGAAAAAATGCAATTAGGCATGCAAAAACATGACTAGGGGTTACAATAATGCAACTAATCATGCAAAAATGCAACTAGTGGTTGCAATAATGTCATTAGGAGTTGCAATAACATGACTACGCAAAGCAAATTTGTAATCTCTTATATAATATCCATGAGATTCAATTTTTCACTTTTTGATCAGTAAGTTAAGATTTTGAAATAAAAAATGTTAGAAAGAGGTCCAAAACTGCCATGGAAAGAAATTTGTGGGGTGTGGGTCCCACCAGGTGTTATCATGTGAATAAGGAATCCATAAACACTAACACAAACACACTAAACACTAACACCTCTAGCCTATACACTAGGGAGAGCATAACTAAAAAACATACAATGAAAACACAACTAGAAAATAAAAGAAATCATCTTTTTATTGTCTTGCTTGACTATGTGCTCAATAAATATTTATCAATGAAATTCATTGTTCCACCTCTCCTTGTCACCTTAGTAATGTTGGTTGGCTTATCTTGGATTGGCTTATTAAATTTGCATGTTAACACTACTATGAATCTCCTTGGAGGTATTTTTTCATAATAACATTTCCCTATAAAATATTAAAGATCAATAGACGAGGCCTTCTATTTATAGCCTTCAAATTTAACTCTTACCCAAATTGAGTCAAGTTAGGATTTAAGAATGGAATGAGTTCAAGCTAACACTAGGTGAGTTAAATTTAACTACATTTGAGTTAAGGAGGGTACATATAATTATTATTTTTAATTAATAGGTATAACTCACAAATTAGATATTAGTTAGATATTTTGTGAGAGCTTGTCAACTCATAAAGGCAATGATGAATAAGCTTGATATTTTGAATTTTTGAATTTCTACTTTTAGATATTCATTAATCTGGTTTAATTAGTTCATTCATTTTTATTATAATTTTAGCTCTTTTAAGAATTGTTTGAGTACCCTACTTAATGGGTCCATATGTCAAACTACTAATTGTTAGGTTATAAGGTGACTGGGGATAAATCTATGAGAGGTTATTATTACCTATAAGATAATGCCCCAAATAGGGATATCTCAAAATAATTATGAGAACTAATTAATGATGTGTATATAAAATTGAATTGTTTAGTGATTCTTAGGATTAATTTGTACTACTTGGTAGAAATCAATCTAAAGTCTAGTCAGAAGTCAATTGTGGCTAGAGTGGGGTGTCTATAATTTACCCCTATTTTCTAAGTCATTTCAAGCTATAGGCATAGTAACATATTCTCAAATAATGAAAAATATGTTAAGAAGGAAATAATATAATGATTGAAGAAGAGGCTCTAAATAACATTTGGGAGCCTATAATGATGTACATAAAGAATACATAGAGGGGAGATTGGTATCATGTTAGTTGTAATCATGTGATCATCCAAATCACCTATAATTTGTGGAGTGACTTAGAAACATTCCTCCCATGATTTAGAAAAATCAATAATGACAATAAGTGAAGTATTTTTTATCACCCAAGTTCCCTAAAGGGGATGAGGGAAGAGAATACATGCTACACACTACTCAAAAAATAAACAGACAAAAATAATCACAAAAATAAAAGATCTTATGAGCACTTAAATAGAGTGTGAGTTCATTTTTTAGAACACCAAGAGAAATATTGATGCATAAAAAATAGGCCAACCTTTTGGAGGCCATAAATTTTGACCCATAGCTCTGTTTGAGCTCTTCCACATGCCAAAATGACTATATCAAAAAGATTATTACTATTCTAGGTAGTTATACCTACCTAACAATGTTTTCTATATTTTTTGTAGGTCATACATGACCATTTAAGGGTCTAAAATTATGATCTTATTATTTTTTGGGGTTCTTTTTCTATTTTTAGAAATTGTATATTTCTAGAACCAGACATCAACTTTAGTTAAATTTCATCCTATATTCTAATTACAGTGTTTAGGATATTTCAGGAGATTTTTGGGATATTTTAAGAATTCTTAAAACTAGGCCCTTTTTTAGATTTTAGTTTTTTTTTTTGAATTTTACATGTAAACTCTAATTTTTAATTTCAAGCTTATTTAAACATGGTTTGGGTTTGTAATTATTTCAAGTCATTCAATATGAATCAATACAATTTACTATTTATAATCTTAGCCTATTGGTATTTTTATTTATCTTATTAGTTTTTAGGTTCATTATCTAGTATCAGAGCAAGTTTAAATCTTGGAGGAGTAAAGAATGATGAGAGGACAAGGAGGTGTTACATAGATGAAATATATTATACAAGAGCTATAGAGGCAAGTTCAATAATTAACATAGGTTATCAATAATCAGTAGAGAAGATAAGGTGGTGATGAGGAAGACATAGATCATGATGAAGAAATTTAGCAAGAACAAGTATAGCAAGGGCAACCACCATTGATGGAAGAGAGGATGGTTTAGGATTTAGAAAGAATAAATGAACGAATCAAGGTTGATATTCTAGTTTATGGAATTAGTTTTAAACTAGATTTGATAGATTGGATGAATAACATGGATAATTTCTTTGAGTGGAAGACTATGAGAGAAGATAAGAAGGTAAAGTTTACATGCATGAAATTGAAAGGTCATGAAATGATTTGGTGAGATCACTTGTAGAAAGAGAGATAGAAAAAAGGTAAAGAGAAGATTAATTCATGGAAAAACATGGAGAAGAAGCTAAGGGAGAAATTTTTTCTTGTGGATTATGCACAAACCCTATACAGAAGATTTTAAAATTTGAGGCAAAAAAATCATAATATACAAGAGTATATAGATGAATTTTATAATCTTTCCATACAATTGGAGCATGATGAAACAAAAGATAATATGGTTTTAAGGTATGTAAATGGTTAAAAATTTTATATTCAAGATGAATTAAGCATGCATAGAATACTTAACATAGAAGAGGCTTATCAATTAGATTTAAAGGTAGAAGAAAAACAAAATAGACATGATTATAGAAGGATATTTACTAGTCCAAAAAAATGTGGATCCCATATAATAAGGGGACAAGGTGGGTTTAATACCATCAGAGGTTACTTTAATTCCAATAAAGGCAAATTGTCACATGGTTTCAATACCAACAAAGAGGAATAAGATTTTAGAGAGGATGAGGTTATGGTGGTGCTAGAGGATGGTTTTTGAATCAGTATAGATATTATGTTTTTTATAGATGTGGAGAAGAAGGGAACAAATTGTTTGAGTGTCCACACTATCAAGATCAAGAAAGGAGGAAAGAAGATCACCCAAGAGTAAATCCAGTTGAGGCTAAAATAAAAGAGTGGAATACTAAAGTTACACTAGCAGATGTTGGAGAGAATCTCATGATGAAAAGAACCATGATCACTCCAAGGAAGGATCAAGTGTATAATAAAGAAAGTAGTGATGCATGGTTGTGATCAAATATTTTTTGAATAATATGTACTTCAGGTGGAAAGGTATGAAAAGTAATTATAGATGGTGGTATTTGTGAAAATATGGTTTCTAAAGAAATGATTGAGAAACTAAATCTATGATTTGAAAGGCATCCTAATCCTTATAGAATTTCATGGTTTAAGAAAGGGAATGAAGTACAATAGATAAAAGGTGATTAATCAAATTTTTAATAAGAAAGAGTTATAATGATGAAATATGGTGTGATGTTATTCTAATGGATGTATGTCATGTGTTATTGGGAAGACCATGGAAATTTGACAAGAAATTTATTCATGATGGAGCAAAAAACACATACACATTTTGGATAAGTGGTGCAAAGGCAGTTTTGTTACCTCTCAAAGAGGAAGAGAAAATAAGAATCATGCTCTCTACTAAATAATTTATCCAAGATATGAAGGTAGTAGGTTGTTCTGTATTAGTAGCAAATAATGAAGAAATATAAATGGTGCCAATACCAATATAAGTAGTAAGAGTGTTGAAATAATATGTAGATTTTATGCTTGATGAGTTACTAGATGGTTTACCACTGAAAATAGATATACATCATCACATGGATTTGATTTTAGGATCATCTCTACCCCATCAAGAAACTTATAGGATGAATCCAATATAACATGCAAATTTAAATAAATATGTTACTGAATTACTAAGGAAGAAGGTGATAAGGGAGATTATGAGTTCTTTTTCAACACTATCTTTTCTAGCTACAAAGAAATATGGAGGATGGAAAACATGTGTGGAAAGTAAAGCAATTAATAAAATTACATTAAATTATAGGTTTCCTATACATCATTTATACGATATGATGGATGTGCTTATAGGATAAAAATATTTTACCAAGATTGATCTAATGAGTGGTTATTATCATATTCGAATTCATGAAGGATATGAGTGGAAAATTGCATTCAATACTATGGATGGCTTATATGAGTGGATGGTGATGTCATTCTGATTATATAATGGACTTTGTACATTTATGTGGGTGATGAATATGTGATTTGAGAATATATTTTTAAGTTTTTAGTTGTTTATTTTGATGGTATTTTGATATTCAATAAGACTAAATAAAAATATTTACAAAATTTGAGAATGGTAATGATTTTTTTAAGAAAGGAGAAGTTGTATGCAAATTTGAAGAAGTGTAGGTTTATGAAAAATAGTTTGATATTTTTGGGATTTGTAGTTTTAGCAGATGGTGTGAAAATGGATGAAGAAAAGATAAAGGCAATTGTTCAGTGGTGTATTCTAAAAAGCATTGTAGAGGTAAGAAGTTTCCATGGTTTTGCAACTTTTTATAGAATATTTATTAACAATTTTAGTAGTATTGTGGCACTAATAATAGATTGCATGAGAGGGAAGTAATTTACATGGACTAGAGTAGCCACAAAAAGCTTTGAATTTTTGAAGAAGAAGATTGTAGAAAGACCAATTTTAGCTTTACCAAATTTTAAAAAAGTATTTCAGGTTGATTGTGATGCTTCATTTGTGGGAATTGGTGTTGTGTTGAGTCAAGAAAGAAAGCCAATAGCATCTTTAAATGAGAAATTGAATGAGTTAAGAAAAAATTATTCTACTTATGATGTTGAAATTTATGCAATTGTATAGGAATTAAGACAATGGAGGAATTATCTGGAACCTATGGAGTTTATACTATTTAAAGATCATGAAGCTTTGAAGTATTTTAATACACAAAAGAATTTGAATAGTAGGCATGAAAAGTGGGTTTCTTTCTTGCAGAGGTATACTTTTATGTTGAAACATAAATCAAGAAAATAGAATTAGGTAGCTAATGCATTAAGTAGGACGGTAGAATTATTAACTACTATGGTGAGTGAAGTAGTTGGATTTGAAGATATCAAAGAATTATATGATATTGATCCATATTTTAGCAAGGTAGTTGAGAAGTGTAGGAATCCATTAATAGGTGGGACATATGTTATTCATAATGAGTATATTATATAAGAAGGTTATCTATTCAAAGGGAAACAATTATGCATTCTAGTTAGGTCTCTAAGAGATAATATAAAAAGAGAATTACAGAGTGGTCACTTGGCTAGACATTTTGGTAAGATGAAGACAATAGATTTGGTGGAAGAAAAGTATTTTTGTCCACAGATAAAGATAGATGTGACAAGGTGTGTTTCAAGGTGTAGAATATGTCAAGTGACTAATGGACATATATTGAATTATATATGTCATTACCAGTTCCAAGAGGACCATAGACATATTTGAGTATGGACTTTGTGTTGGTTTCCAAACACACAGAGAGGTAATAATTCAATTTTCATTATTGTAGACATATTTTATAAAATGGTGTATTTCATTGCATGTAAGAAAGCCAATGACTCCACTAGGGTTAACAAATTATTTTTTATGGATATTATGAGATTGCATGGTGTTCCAAAAACTATTACTTCAAATAGGGACACAAAATTTCTATCATTTTTAGAGGACTTTCTAGAGGAAGATGGGTACTAAGATATAATTCAATAGTGCATATCACCCATAAATAGATGGACAAACAAAAGTTGTGAATAGGATATTATGAAATTTATTGAGATGCATAATGGTAAAGAAGCCAAAGTAATGGGACTTGACTTTAGCACAAGAGTTTGCATATAACAGTTTAGTGAATAGATCAATAGGAAAGTCACCTTTTCAAATTATTTATGGGAGAAATATTATAGGTATTTTATATTTGGTGTAATTACTAATTGTATATCAAGTTAGAGATGATGCATAAGTATTTGTAGAGCATATGTAACAGTTGTAAGGAGTAAGAAGAAAGTTGCAGGAAAGTAATGAGAAATATAAAGCAACAACGGATGTCATAAGAAGATCCAAGGTATTTGAATAAGGAGATTTGGTAATGGTTTACTTAAGGAAATAAATATTTCCAAAAGGCACTTAAAATAATTGAAGTACAAGAAAATTGGACCATGTAAAATTGTGAAGAAAATCAATGATAATCTTATGAGGTAAGTTTACCAATTTTTTTTGATATATCTCTAGTATTTAATGTTTCAAATTTACACGAATTATATGAATAATATGTTGAAGATGATGAAGATGAAGTAGTAAATTGGAAGAAGTAGGTTCCAAAAAAAAGAGAAAAAATAGTGCAAGTTTTGGATATCAAGACAGTGAGCATAAGGCAAGGGAATTATAACAAATATTTGGTGCAATGGGAAGGATTATAGAAAAAACACAACACTTATATTATAGAATGGGAGTTGAAGAAGATTGACAAGGAAAAATGGTAAAAGTATATTCATGCCAACTCATAGGAGCTGAGTTATTTTCAACCAAAGGAAAATGATGTAGAAAAAATAGGCCAACCTTCTAGAGGCCATAAATTTTGACCCATAGCTTCGTTTGAGATCTTCCACACACCAAAATTACCATATCAAAAAGATCATTGTTTTCCTAGGAAGCTATATATACTTAGAAATGTTTTTGATATTTTTTGGAGGCCATATGTGATCATCTGATAGTCTAAAATTATGATTTAATTATTTTTTCAAAATTTTTCTATTTTTAAAAATTGTATATTTTTAGAACTAGACATCAAATTCTATTGAATTTCATCTCATAGTCTAATTATAGTGTTTAGTATATTTTTAGAGATTTTTAGGATATTTCAGGGGTTTTTTTAAATTAGATTTTTTTTAGTTTTTTTTTTTTTTTTTTTTTTAAAAAAAATTTTCATGTAAACTCTAATTTTTGAGTTGAGGCTTATTTAAGCATAATTTGGGTTTGTAATTATTTCAAGTCATTCAATACGAATCAATAAAAGTTATTGTAATGAATCTTAGGGTGTTGGTAATTTTAGTTTTCTTGTTAGTTTTTAGGTTCATTAAATATGATATGAAGTTTAACCCTTTGGTAATGTTTGAGTTGTGAACAAATAAAATAAATGATTTTTAAACACCAAATATAAATGTGAGTTTTAATCTTAGAGTGTTAAAAATGTTTTTTCTTGGTATTTAGGTCTTACAAAAAGTGTTAGGGGGTTCGTATGCTTAGAAGCTAAAAGTAAGTGAGAAAATGATAATTGAAATTTAGCTCTCAGGTTTATTATGTTTTTCACATAGTGCAATACCACATTTACATAGAAAAAAACTACAAATTTTCTATAAAATCATAACTTATTAAAAAATAAAATGTTAGTACAAAACTGCACCTATATAGTGTAATAATAGAATTGTTAATATAATAACTCAACTAGAAACACAAAATTGCAACTAGGACTTGTAAAAACACAACTAACAGTGTGAAATTGCAATTGTCAATGCAAAACCACAACCTATAATGCAAAACCATAATTGAGAAATTCAAAACCATTATTGAGCATGCAAAATTACAACTAAGAAAGCAAAACTATAATTGAGCATGCAAAACCAAATTGGGCATGCAAAAATGCAAAATGCACTTGGGCATGAAAAACATACTTAGGCATGAAAAACCATAATTAGGCATGAAAAAATTCAATTAGGCATGGGAAAATTTAATTAGTCATGTAAAAATGAAACTAAGGGTTGTAATAACATAACTAAGCATGAAAAAACATAACTAAGGGTTGTAATAATGTGACTAACAGTTGCAATAACATGAATACATAGAGAACAAGTGAAATTTACTATGTAACATCCATGATCTCCAATTTTTCACTTTTTAGTTAGCAGGTTAAGATTTTGACCTCAAAAATCTTAGAAAAAGGTCCTAAAATTACATGGGAACAAATTTATGAGGTGTGGTTCCTACTTGACATAACATCACGTGAACAAGGAATCTATAGAGGGTAGATTAGTATAGTGTTAGTTAATAAAACCAAATCAAAACAAACACACTAAACACTCACACCTATAGCCTAGACTTTAGGGAGAGTATATGTAACAATCATATAATGAAAAACAACTATAAAATAAATGAAATCCTCATTTTTCCTTCCTTGTAGTTCCAAAATGTCTTGTTGAATTGTCTTTCTTGGATATATTCTAAAGAAATCTTTGTCAATGAAGCTCCATTAGTTGACCTCTCCTTGTCACTTTGGTAATGTTAGTTGGATTTATCTTGGCTTGGCTTGTCAAGCTGGCATGGTAACACTACTAGAAATTCTTATTCCACCTATTTAAGCATAATAAATTAACACCAGTATATATTCTTGGAGTTATTTTTGCATAATAACATTGCATTAAAAAGGATTAAAGATCAATAGGCAAGGCCCTGTATTTATAGCCTCCAAAGTTAACTCTTACCCAAATTGAGTGAGGTTAGGATTTAAGCATGGAATGAGTTAAAGATAACAACCATAGGTGAACTAAATTTAACTCCAATTGAGTTAATGATGGTACATTTAATTATGATTGTCAACTAATAGGCATGGCTCATAAATTAGATATCTGTTAAATATTTTTTAAGATCTTGACAACTCATAAAGACAATTATGAAGAAGCTTCATATTTTGAATTTATATTTTTAGATAAATATTAATTACAAATGGAATATTTATCTAAAAATTTAATCTAGTTTAATTAGTTTTTTTTTTATTATTATAATTTTAGCTCTTTTAAGAATTGTTCAAGTGCCCTACTTCATGGATCCATAGGCTAAACTTTCAGTTGTGAGGTCACAAGGTGACTAGGGATGAATTTGTGAGAGGTTATTATTTTATATGGGATAATACACTAAATATGGATGCCTCAACATGAATTTTAGTACTAATGAATGAAATGTAGATAAACTTGAGATATCTAGTGATTCCTAGGCTTAATTTGCAATATTTGGTAGAAATCAGTCTGAAGTCTAGTCAGAATCTAGTTGTGGCTAGAATGGAGTGTCTATAACATTTAGTTTTCAAGTTTTAAATGGTTGGATTTAATTAATCTTAGCATAAATGTTACAAAAAATTATTTGTCTTTTAATTTTCCCAATGGGGTGTAACATTATGGTATCAGAACTTAAGGTTTAGCTCTTAGACCTAGAGTCCATTAGCTTAAATTTTATTCTCCTAATTTATAGAAATGAAAATGGTGTGAGGTATAATGGCTAGTGAAGACCTTTTTATTATTAACCCTCAGGTTAATCCTACTCAAATAGTAGTAAATAATGCTAAAAAAATTGATCATATTATCACTATTATGAATGAGACTCGAGACCATGTATCAGCTCATGAATGAGAGGTTCATGGGCTAGAAGATCAAAATGAATAGGAAGTACTTGAAGAATAACCTAAAAAATAGGAAGTTCCTTAGGAGAAGAGGCACAAAGAAGTGTACCAAGATGTTAGAGCTTGAGTATCTATGGAAATAGCACATGACATGAAGAAGTTAAACCCACCCAAATTTGATGGGACAATTTTAGGTGATGAAGTTAAATCTTGGATCATGATAGAAAATGAAAAATAATTTGAGATTAAAAATTACTCTAAGGTCACTAAGGCTATGTGGGGAGCCTACCAATTATCTAGTGAAGTAGAAACTTGGTGGGCTAAAGAAAAGCTCAAAATAAATATAGATTCTACTACCACCATATGGGATTAATTTGTATCTATTTTTAGATCATGGTGGTTACCTCATCTATATTTTGATGAAAAGTTGACATATTTTTAGAACTTGAGGCAAGGAAAATTGATAGTCAATAAGTACTAGGAGCAATTTATTAAGTTTTTGAAATATGTTACATAGTACTAGAAGGATGAGTGTTTCTATATTAGAAAGTTAATTATGGACATGAAACCCCAAATTAGATGTGAAGTGGATGTGCACAAACCATCCACTATAGATCAAGTGTTTGAAAAAGTTTTAAAGCAGGAAAAAAATGTTGAAATCATTGGAAAAGGTTAGAGAGAAGTATAATAAATTTTTTTAGTTTTAATACAACTTATAATAAGAATAACTATAAATGGAATAAAAATTCCAATAACTAGTTTAATAATCTAGAACACAAGATTTGGTAATACTTCTAAGAATAAGAAACCAAGAGGTAATTTTAGAGAATGAATTAAGGATACAAATCAATATTAGAGAAAGGAATATCCAAGAGGATTATTAAATTATAGAGGAGTTCATTATGCCAAAGATTATCCTTAGTGGAAGATAGATGGAAAGAACAAGAACTAACCTCTTCTTCATAGTAGGGAACCTTACAAAAATGTATCCACGTAATGATGGATAATCAAAATAATGAATTCTAAGCCTCTCCCATCAAATTATTATGTAATCATTTTGGTTATCCAATAATTGTTTTTATTGATATTATGTTGGTGATCAAAATTTTCATGTCATTGAATCAACCCTTTCACCTATCATGAAGGTTAAGATGGAATCATACCAATCTAATAATATGGATCTAATAGGTCAAGAATGATATTATAAATGTTATGGTAGGTAATAAGTAATTAAAATAATGAATAATAATCCATTATATTTTATAAGTAAAATATCACTTAAATCAAATGAAATCAGATTATGATTATATAATATAACCTATCTAATGGATAAAGTATATGAAAGAGACAACATCTTGAAGGAAAGATCTCTACTCCTTTGTATTTTTGTTCATCAAATTGTCTATGATCTTTAGATATATTCATTAATATCAAAATAATTCAAATAACTAAAAATAGAGACTAAACATCGAAACTAAAATAAAGATAAACATTTCTTAATTAGATAATAATCTATCTAAATAAGAAAGAAACTCTTATAAACTACAAGTAATTATCAAGAAGTAACTTATAAATAAGAAAAAAAGAATAACAAATACTTTAATATCAAGTAATAGTAAAACCTAAACGTAATCTATGAAGTTATAGTAAAACTTATAGAGTATAAAGGCTAATCCAAACATAAGTGAATTCAATTAAGAAAAAATAAACTAGAATGAATCAAAACACTTAATCTAACTAGAATAAAACACCTAGACAATCTAAATTAACCAACCTAAAATAAATAAATGAATGATGCTTAAACCTAAAACATAATAAAAAATAAACTGAATCTAAACAAAGCTAAAATGAAATGTAAATCTAAATGACAAGGAAGAATTTAATAAGAAATAAATATTTTAAAATATGAAAATCAAATCTAAGTAAAAATAGACTAATTAACTCTAAAGAGATATCAAAATGAAGGAAATTGAATCTAAATGAAAATAAAAGTGAAACTAATCTAAATAAAGACTTAATCAGAAAATACAATAAAATGTGAGTCCTAGAAAAGAGTCATATTAGCAGAAAATAAAATATATTTTATTGAGAAACTAACTTCAAGACAAAATATATTTGAAATAATAACTTCTATAGTTTTAAAATATCAATAAATTTTCACATATGGTGATGCAATCATTATTATTTGGGTCAAGTACTTTGGATTCTATACATATGACTACATATTTGTGATCATCATAAAATATTAGACATAATAAAGTTTAGATAATTAATATATAAAATAAATAAGAAACTTGGATATACCTTCAGTGATTAAGCATATTACTTAACAATTAGAAGATGTATTATTGGTCTATCTATAAAATTTGTATTATTTTAGAGATGTTGCACAAAAAAGAGAATGCTAAAAAAGCTTTGAAGTACCTTTGAGTCTTTAGAATGCCCGTGTATTGTTTCTCCCCCCTTTTGTGACGTAACTTTGATCTATTTTTAAACAATATCCTCAATATATGCATAAGAAAATAAGTTATAACTAACTTTAGTTATTTATTTGATAATTTTAAGTGAATTAAAGATAGTCAATTAGTTAATTTTATAAATTGATTTTAATTTCCACACTTTAATAAAGTATTAAGATCAAAATTGAATAATAACAAGCCAAATATAACTCTAAATAGGTAGGGGTCCTTTAGTGATCACAATAATTAAAAATAAACATTCAAATATGCCAAATGACATAATAATTATAAAAAATTAAATTAAACTAAATTCTATAAATGTTAATTCTATATGAATTTAACCATATAATTAAGTAAAATATATAATCAAAATACACTATACTGAATAAAGTACTAAATTATTGTAATCTATCTACCAAATCCAAAATGCAAAGTATCTAAATACTCAAATAATATCAAAGTATCATCAATAAAAAATTAATATATCAAGTTTAACCGAAAAATTCTTAAGTAGTAGCCCACTTATAATCAATATCTAAAAACACTTTGATGAAAGGATGCCATTTATTTATCAGATATTAATTATATTCCATTGAATTTGTAGGGAACTTAACCATTTTTTCCCAACTAACTATCATCATCATCCATCTCCAAATTTATATTTTTAACCATCCTAGTAATCAATGGTAAATCTAAACTAAAGGACTGATTTCATGCCTTTTACCACTAGAAGAATTAGGCCAATATTATTCATATGAATAAGGTGTAAACTAGTCAAGACTTAATTTATAACACCCTAGAGGTCTACTTATTTATTAGGGTGAGGGTGTTTTAGTATTCAATGACACAAGAGAACATGGAGGAAGTTTTACAAACATTTGGAGTTCATTTTTAGAATTGGGTGCTCTATGTTTAGGAGAATTATGGGGATTAGACTGTATTATAGTATACATAAATTGAGAATAACCACTTGGAGTCCCTCATCCATGAGTATGAAATCTCTTGTAAGGAACTCTCTAACCTTTATTTCCATGGACATAGTAAGGGTTATAGGGTAAATAATAACACATTCTAAAAGGTAGGATCAATAGCATAAAAATGGATATACATGTGAGTACCATGGTTAAAAGGTATAATAAAAGTTATATCACCCATAAAACCATGAAAAAATTGAACTCTTTGAGCATGCCTCTATGAAGGAGAACCTTCTCTCTACTAACCATTATTATGTCCCCAATTATTCCCATTTGAATGATATGAACTTGGAGGAGTCCAAAAAGACATTTTATACTAAAATGTGGGACATTAAATGAAAATAAAAACTCTATTTTTACTTTAAATATTTATTTATCAATAAATAATGAATTCATGGACACATAAAACTTGTAAACAAACTGCCAACACTCAGAATCAATAAACAAATGAAAGAAGATCATGTAAACTATCTCTATCCAAAAATGACAAAAGTGGCGACCACAATTTGAATTTCATTGCAACCATGTTATTGATATAAACAACTTAACCTTTTATATTTGAAAAAAAATTAAAAAATATGAATTCCAGTCCATGTAACCTTGTTATTAATGAATTTCATATATTTTATCGAACAAAACTCTTGTTTTAATATAATAACCATATAAGTCACTACAACCTTATAACATTTATGTTATCTAACAAATTTCATAATCACTATAATGATCAATAGTTATATAAATTTAAAATTTATGAGCAAAACAAGATATTTGACTATGGACATTTATGCCAAACTAACCTTGAACAACTATTTGAAAACCTAGACATGCAAAATGAATTTAAAAATTCAAAACCATTATACATGCTTTTACTTCTCCAATCAATGTATCACAACTACCAAAATAATTTTTGAATAAGATGTGCATCTTGACCAAATTGTGTCAAATATAAATATTAACACTAAAAATAATCAAATTGATCATTGTTCAAACCAACTCTTCCTCTAAAAAAAGAAATAAAAATATCTAAACCAACGTTCTAAAAATGCCTTATGCCAAATAAATTGTATATGCATAACTAAAAATAATATTTTATTTAAATAAAACTCTTCAATAATACTTAAATACAAAAAATTTTACTTTTTGCATAAATTTTAAATCATTCAATTACAAACTTATAACATCCATTTTACCAAACAAATTTATAACACCAAAAGGATGCAAAGATCCCTATACAGACATTCTCTTAAAAATGTCTTTAAAAATCAAATTATTAATGCATGAGTTAATATAATTAAGTATATTTGAACCTTTAAATATTTTTAAAAACATAATCTACATATAATTAGAGTTCAATGATAGAATTATTGAAACTATTTTTCCATATATCCATTATATATTTCTAGAACCCAAATGCAATCTGATAGTGAACCAAATGAGGACAACAAGAATTCAACATAGAATAACTTATGAATACCATAATTAAAATAAAAATAAGTTACAATAAACTAGTCATTGGTTCACAAATTTAACTAATTTTCATCCATATATAACCCCATCATAGGCTTCATAAGACAATATGGTTGTATATAGATAAACAAATCAAACATAACCATTCACATATTGATTTTGAGCCATCACAAAAAGAATACTTATACAAAAATGTAATCATGGATTTAGATAATTATCACTCAATAACCACCTAAATAAATTGTAAAACTCAAAGAACTTATGCTCAAATGAATTCCTATCATGAACCAAAATATGGATGTAGGAAGATAACCAATATATTATATTGAAACTCAACTCTTTATGTCAAATTAGAAGAATGAAAATAGAGATAACTATTATTTCCATCATGTTATATCAAATATTTTCATACTGAAAATGGTATTTATTAATCTCATAATCCATTTTAGTAAGCTAACAAAATATATCTTAAGCTTTATTTCAAAATATTAATACCTAGAAAACTACTTTGATGGGTACCATTTAAAACATGTACATGCAATTTTTGACCATTGAACTAGAGTATTTATGAACCTTTCAAAAAATTATCATAAATTGCAGATATTGTATACATATAATATTTTCAAAATTTTATCAATCATTGAAACTTTGTATCTTGTAGAAACCTATCAATTTTCAATCCCTCTACGTGCATGCCTTAAGGGGTACATCAAGAAAGTGGTGGGTAGACCATTGATGCTTCACAGTATTGTTGTCCATTTTTCCACTTATTATCTACATACTTGTCTCCTAAAAACATTATCCTTAAGCTTGTTCTTCTCTATTGTACCTTTTATATTTACTTTCTACATTTTATCCTCATATTCTTCACCTTAATCCCCTTTTGTCAATTGAATGTACTAGGTTGACTATGTCGACCCTATATAGTTTTGGTTAATTTTCACTTAGGAATTAGCTTGGCCTTTAGATGACCTATCTCATAACCTATGAATAATTATTTGGAATTGTGCTAGGTTGACTAGGTGGACCCTATCAGATGGGAATTTTTAGAAGGGTTTAGGTTTAAATCCACTTATATATACAAGTTCATTTTATTGTTATTTAGAGAAGAGAAGAAGTGAGATATATTGTGAATTTGATTATTGAACATTATAATTTAGGAGTAATATTAGGGTTTCATACTTTCTTTGGAGATATAAATCTTGTCTTGTGGAAAAGTCTTTTGGATGTATTGATAGGTTATTTAGCCTAGAGCTAATTTTTACTTTTCATCCTTACATCCCATGACAACCTCTTGTGAAACGCCTTGGCCAAGGTATAAATTGAGGCTTGATGGGTTCATCTTCAAAGGTAAGTATTCCTAACTTTGTTACTCTTTTGTAAGAGTTTATAGATATGCACTTTTACCTATTTTCCATGCATTAGGATTTCATATACATTGACTTGAGTATATGTATCTTATGCATGTTTAATTATATTATTTCTAACCCCCACTTTATCCCATAAGCTTTGATGAGCACTAGATTAGATTTTATTTACTTGTTATTGGTCTAGTGAGATATCAAACCACGTAAATCCCTTAGTGTTATTGCATGATTGTGCTTGACTAGAGGCTTTGGAACCCTCCCTATCATGGTGTATTATAGTAAGAGATCCCATGATTAGGTCTATAAGATCCCCATATTGGTCATGTTTTTTATTAACAAATGTGTCCCCAATCGAAAGTGTATGGTATGATCTATCTTCTCTGAGTTAGGATTGATTTATAGAAATGATGCATTTCTAATTACATATAATATGGTGGACCCTATGTGAATCTAACCCTTTCAGGTTTTATCTCATATGTTTTCATCATTTTATCATTTTAATTTTATATATTTGTGATACTTGGTCAACAATGTCAATATAGCTCTAACTTATGTGTATAGGTTTAACACAGTCATATTAGTATGACTTTATTCTATTTGGGCAGGGTTTTCATTAGGTACAAAAAACATACTAGGTCAACCTTATCAACTCTGTACATTTCTAGGCTTCCAAAAAACATACTAGGTTAACCATGTTGATGTAATATATTTTTCTATTTTTGAGAAAATAGGATTTTCAAATTTATGTCGACTTAATCAACATAGTTAGCAGAATTGGAAAGTATAAATTAGGGTACTTCAACAACAATTATTTTCATCCACATCCTCCAACACACCAAGGTTCCTTTCTATCCTTATCTATCATTTTTATCATTTGTTAGTTATATTTTTCATAGTTTGTAGTATTTAAAATTTCCCTTGTATAATAAACTAGGTTAACTATGTCGACATAATTCTATATTTTATATTCTGTCTAGAAATATATGTTGACTCTATCATTATAGTTCATTTTTATACCCCTATTTCTACATTATAGAGGTGACCCTATTGAACCTATTCTATATTATCTATATACACTATCAACTAAATCAATATTGTACTATGTTTTGAAGTTGAAATCAACCCTTATATGGTAGTAATTAGCTCACACTTTCATTTTTTGTTGCTTTCATGCTTAGAATAGATCACATAGTCTAATTAGGTGGTTTTAATTACACTATTTAGTTTCAATATTTTATGTACACACCACCAAATCACAAAATCTTGAAACACATTTTAACAATTGTCTACCCAAGGCCAACCTACTTGGATTTCATCACCAAGGGGGAAGCCAACTTGGTTTTCTAGTCAAGTATAAATATATGGTTAATGGTATATTTAGGCTAAGAACCTGACACCCTTATCATTATGATGTTTTAATTAGGGATGTAAGCCCCAATACCAATCTAGTACTATTATCAATACAGATCCCTTGCATCCTAAACATCCTGAAACAATCCTTAGATTGCTTTTTAGTTCCTTGCTTATAGCGAACTTCCTATCAAATATAAAATTATACTATAATAATCTAAAAACATTCAAGTTGACCACTTACATATATTTTAATTTCCAATTTTACTACTTTCTCTTTTCTCAATTATATGTTGTATTGTAAAAACTTGCATTGGTGCAAGGTTTAGTGTTATGTGCCTCAAGTAGATCAATCTCATTGATTCAATTAATTGTGTGTTTCATTTCATTCATTTCATAAGTACTTTAAAAATTATTATTTTTTCATTACACATTCATTTCCATCAACACAATACCTTATAAGCTATCTATTTTTCCCTGCTTATTGTACTAGGTCAACCCAGTCGACCCTATACACTTTTTAAGCCTTTGTTTACTATACTAGGTTAACCTAGTCAACTTCCTATAGTTTTTAGGCCCTATTTTATGTACTAAGTAAACCTAATTGACTTTGTAATATTTATTTAACTTCTTATTTCCTTGCTTTTTACTTATCCCTTACCTTGTTTAGTCTTTATCATTCATCATGATATTTTTATTTGAAGACAACATTGAGTTGAATTCAATATACATTATGAGTTTTACCAACCCTCATAGGGTCTCCCATAAGTAGATTAGGGATCCTCTCCTAGATGAGAGTAATTTTAATATTGCCACTCACATAATGAACTATAGGACCCCTACACATTACTCTTTGTAACATAATCCTCTCTTATCACTAGAAGATAAACTCAAATTAGAGTATAACCCTAAAGTGCTCTTTTTTATCTCCAAATTTCTTTAACATTAAGGAATGAATCCATCTACCATTTACCATTTCATGATTAGTGGTAAAGTTGAAGAGCCTCATTCACCTTGTCCCACAATCTCAAATGGATTTAGAGGTACTACTTTCTTTTATTCTCAGCCTCTTCCCTCAATTATGATCCCTTATCATACCATGAACTCTTCTTATTTAACTTATTCTATCTCCATACCTAGTATCTCCAATAACATGGTAGGTTCTACATCTAGTGGGCCTCTCCTAAGACCCACTATTTTAACCCTTACACTAGTGCATCATTTTATACCTAAGGTAATCATGCTTCTAGTGCTTCCTCTTCTCATCCTTTCACTAGTACATATTTTACCAAACAATAAAATTTTGCCACTAGTGCCTCACATTATAATAGTTCCTCTCAAGCTCCTACCAACACCAATAATGATACCCAAGCCATTAATACCAACTCTAATGCTCCAAATAATGCTAACTATGCTAATCAAACCCACCAAATCTTATTACAAAAACTTAATCAAATGAATACTTTACAATCTCATAATACAAATCAAATGATGAGAATGCAAAATCACTTTCTCCATATTCAAATTCACCTTAGACCAATGTCTTGGGGCATGCATAATAAAAATGTTCCCCTACCTCCTCTTCAAGATGATCCTCTTAACACTCAAATTACTAATATTAATATAAGAGTTATCACCCCTACCATTTATTATAATGGATCAACTGATCCTACTCTTCATCTCAAAAAAATTGG
Source organism: Torreya grandis (assembly GCA_037957365.1). Lineage (NCBI taxonomy): Eukaryota > Viridiplantae > Streptophyta > Pinopsida > Cupressales > Taxaceae > Torreya > Torreya grandis. The sequence goes on from JARHVA010002002.1 coordinate 2,297,286, forward strand.
AAAATATTTATAAAGATTGGGTTAAATTGAATACCTTTGCCACTACCAAGATCTTAGATAAAACTCTCATAACTAATTATTTACATTGGTACAACCAACTACAAACTCATTATATTACCAGTTTGGAAAATTTAGTAAATGTTCTAGTTCAAGAGTTCCAAACTAATGATCTTCTTCAGAATACCTTGGCCCACTTTATAAATTGTAAATAACTTGAAAACGAAATTACCCAAGATTTTGTTAAAAGGTGGAAAATATTGTCCAATAAATTTGAACATAACATGGCCAATGATAACCTTTTCAATCTCTTTACCAATGCTCTTTCCCCCAAGTTGTAATATTGAGTCTACACTCTCTCTCCATGTAACTTGGAGAAGGCTATTGACTAATTAAAATGTCAAATTTTCCTTATACATCAATTCGAGCCACCCCAACCCTCTACGGGTACTCATATTTTACTTTAAAATAAAAATATTAATGCTACCAATGATCGTGTCTTGAACTCTTATGACAATATTCACACTATTCAAGCTATTGTTCCTAACCAAACTTTAGAACCAGTGTCCCCTTCTCAATTCACCAGTCCTCATTTCTCTTCACCTAATAACATCAATGTTCAAAAACCCTTATCCTTAGCTCAATTTATAAAATGTATACCTACACCTCTACTATGATAACTTGATCCCACTCATCCTATGGAATTTTGGTATGATCCAGACAAGATTTTTTGGTTTCATGCTAGTTGGTGTTATTCTCATGAAACCTATAAGCAACTTTATAATTTATCTATGGATTTTCTTCTTGGTACTTATTTTGATCATGATTCAATCATTTTAAAGAATCAATAAGACTATGCCATTGCTTTTAAGGCTCATGAAACACATACTAAACCTCAATCCTTGAATAAAGCTAATTCTCATTTGGCTATTTACAAAGACCTTCTACCTAATCATCAACCTAACCAAGAAAGCCAAGACAAACCCACCCCTTCCACCAATAATGTATAAAGTCTTATTGAGCCAACTCCTAAAGAGAATGTGGTTAATATGACTAATATATGAAGGGTGGTTACTTTGATTGACCCTCAACATATCTACACTCCTTCATTGCCTTGCACATTTCATGTTATCCAATATTCTTCTCTAGCTCACTAAATGAGTTGGGGTAAGATGATCTTATAAATTTTGATGAACCAATTCCAATTCCTCCTTTGTATAACACTTCCCATTCCATTTCTACCATCCCTCCATCTTTTTTTCCTAACACTAATGATAATAAAGATTATATCAACACTTCCTCTACTGATTCTCAAAATGAACCTAAATCAATTTCTTTATCTTTGCAACATAATTTATAAAAAATTTCTAAACCTTATCCTTCTTATAAACACAAATTAAAATGTACTTAGGCTCCTCATTCTGATTACCTCCTTCGACATTATGCACCTATTTCTAAAAACCTTCTTATGGGTTATGATGAGTGGGATCCCATTATGGAACTCACTAATATCCCATCTCAAATTCCATTCCTTGAGATTATGAAGACCTTTCCACATCATTAAAACTATATCATGCAACTCTTGTTCAAAATGAACATCCCTCATCCTCCTCTAGTAAGATGCAAAGTAAAATTATCTAGATTTGAAGATAGCATATTGTAATAATGTGAAGAGATGTCCATCCATGTTGATGAAACAATAGACACTTCTCTTTCTTTAAAATTTCATATCTTTTCTATTAATCTTGATGAGATTATGCTTCATGCAGATGATCCTCCTATATTCTTTAGTCTCCAAATTGGTGATATCTAGGTCAAACATGCCTTAATTGATGAGGGTTCTAACACTTGTGTTGCCTCTTTTTATTTTATCAAAACCCTTAGTTATTTTGAATGTAATCTCAAGTATACACGTAACACATGTCAAGGATATGATTTAAGGCAAATGCCTCCTTTAGGCTATGTGTTCCTTTCCATTACCATCCCACCTATCACAATTTGTGTGAAGGTGATGATATTTAACTTTTCTCTCTCTTATAACATCTTGACTAGTAGGATATGGACTCATCATATGAGAGAAGTTACTTCTTCCACCTACTAATAAATTAAATTCCCTCATAATGGAGCCATCTATAGGATTCAAGGTGAAACTAACCCTTAAAATTTTTAATAATTCTAAAAATGTGGCATCTTTAATATTACTACTCTTGAACCTCTGCCTAGTACTCCATTCATGAGTCTCAATGATTTAACTTTTTGATCAACTTCATAAACAAATAATATTTTTAAAATTTTATCACATATTGATAATTTACATCTTATAAGAAGCCCTCAAGATTCAATCTTTCTGAGTGCATGCCTTAATGGGTACACTGGGAAAGGGTTGGGTAAACCTTTGGTGCTTTGCAGTATTTTTGTCCCTTTTTGCCACATTATTACTAATCCAACTAGCTCTTAAAATGATTCCCTAAGCTATTTCTCCTCCATTGAGTATTCATATTGTTTTTTCCTCTTTCCATTCCTCCTTTTCCTATCTTAAACTCCTTTTTCACTATCAATTATACTACGTTGACTGGGTCAACCCAATAAAGTGTAGGGGTATTCTCTACTTTCTTATTTTTTTAGCCTTTTGACCAACCTAGCATAGACCTTGTAAAATGTCCCCAAAAACACATTAGGTTGACTAGGTCAACCTTGTACAATCGAGGTTGATGGAATGATTTAGGACAATATATATCCTATATATACAAGATCATTTTAGTCATTATTTATATGTGTATTCAAGAGTTATTATTTATTCATGCTTTTTCACAATATACTCTTCCACTATTCTACTTGAGGAGACTTATCTTAGGTATCTTATTTGGAGAATATAGTCTTGTGGATAAGTATTGAATGTTTTTACCTTTCTTAGTGATCCTTAAAAATCAAAACAATCTCTTGTAAAGCCCCTTTGGCCAAGGGAGAGATTGAGTCTCAATGGGTTCACATTTAGGTAAGTATATTCTAACTTTGTTTTCCTCTCTTTTAGTAGATAAAAGTAGCATAAGTGTTGGATCAAACAATACTATCTTTCATATTTCATTTATTAGGTTATTACTCATACTTACTTTGATCAAAGTTACCTATACATATTTTTTTTACAAGCTTTGGTGTGCACTAGATTAGATTTTATTTTCTTGTTATTAGAATAGACTGAACATTTTAAACTTTAGGACTCCATTATGGTTGTTGTGTTATTGTGTTATATTGTAGGTTGTTAAACCCTTTATATAATTATATTTTTTGACAAGTGATCCCCTAATCAGGTCTGGTAGATCCCCATATTGGTCATTCTCTCACTTAACAAGTGTATCCTAATTGAAAGCTACACATCATTGACATGCTTCCCGACTTGATTTAGTATATTTTATGCTTAATTAATTTTTATTTCACTTTTATCTTCTTATTTTAGAATTAAATCTAAGAATTTAACAATTTCTTGAATTTTTCATACTTCTTAGCTTGAATTAGTGTTAAAAATTTAAGAACAATTTTTTCCAAATTTTTTTCTGTTATACTTCCCCACATGATTTAGTATGATTGAATGACTTAATTGATTGTTTTTATACTATTTTTGACATTTTACATGATTTCCACTTTATTACATTACTTTCATACTTCTTAACATTATTTATTATGATTTTACTTGTTTTAATTTGGTGCAAATATTTGGTTTAGAAACAAAAATTTTACCATTGAAAAATTTTACTTTTTGAAGATAAAGTTATTGAAATAAACCAATCTAAATACATGTCATGCAAATCAATTATTTCCATCTTTTCATTAATAGGTTAGTTTGAAGAAGTCCTTCCAAATGTAAATAAGTATAACCCAACATGATTCATTATTAAAAGCATTGAGTTTCTATGAATAATAACAACCATCACAACTCTCAAAAACACACAGACACCCAAATAAATATTCATGTTTCCAAAAAAATAAAGGAGATCCCCACCTTTTAGAGAAAACATATAGGGTGGGGTGTGTTGAATACAACAAATGGAGACTCAAAGAGGTGAATACTCTAGAATTTTAAAGAATCTAGAATCTATGGTTATATAATCCCAATATCAACCATTAATTCATCCAAAAATTAATTATTAAATAAAAAATAATAAATACTCTTAATATTCCCATGTAACATACTGAATTTACTTACATCTTGGGTTTATGTGTGAAAAGTGTTATTATTTATCTCATCTTAAGGTTTTATAAATATACATGGGGGTGAGTTGTAGATGTCACTTTGATTCAGCACTAGGTGTGTAGACATTGGGGATCTCAGGCATTGTTTTTTTGCCAATGAGGTGTCCATATCCATGACAGAGATTTTTTTGATCACCTATTCCTCCTTCCTTCATATTTTCCATGATGAATGATACATTGATCATATTTCATCATGTAGGATTTAAATACCATTTTTTAATTTTCTTTTGGACTTTTGGATTATGCCTTTTGTTTTTAAGCTTTTCTTTGTTTTTCTTTTTATAAGAGGGAAGAAGTTGACCATAAAGAACTAGTCTTAGTAATGTTTTGGTTTAATCAAAATTTCCTTCTCAAATTTTGTCCATGTCCATTATTCTTAAATAAGTATTAATTTTTTTTGTGCATTTGACTCAAGGGGATAAGGAGAGTTTTCTAGATTTACATAGAACTATGGGATCAACATTCACATACCTGATTAAATCATTAGCTTTATGACATGCTCATGGATAACTCTCTCATTAATTACTTGAATTAATAATTCTAAACTATAATATGAAAAATATCAATTGATTTTGGTTGGATTCAAAACACCTCAAACTATGTTTGAATATACTAGGATTGACCAAACTTAAAATGTCAAGAAATCAAAAGAAAATTATGCTAGAAAATAGGAAAATTATTGAAAGAAAAAGGGATAATATAGAAAATAGGAACTAATCTAATAAAATAAAATGAATGAAAGTAAGAAATTAACTGATAAATCAAAACTAACCTACTCCTACCTCTATTGGGATATCTATCGTCACTCAAAAACCTCTCCAGATAGGGAATCCATAAAGTAATGCTTCAAAAATTGTCCATTAATTAGATATGTCAAATTATTACCTTAAAGATATTTTAAATAGAATAAATTATTACCCAAGATCTCCAAAATTTGATATGATCCTATCCAAAATAGGGTATACTTGTCATGAATTCCTTTTTTATCATGGGATTTATCCCATAGTAGCACCAAGTCAAAGATCTTGAATGCTTTAAATTTCACTCTCTTGTTGAACCATCTATTGACCACACCCTGATGTTTGTTAAAGTTTTGTAATTATTTGTACATAGAGTCCTGAATTTCAATGATATTTATCCAGCTATACTCTGATTTTTCATTGGGCTCCATATATTCTTATATAAAATAATATGTTTTCAATTTCAACATGATTGGTAATATTGGCTACTTCACATAAACAAGTAGATATTATGAGGATTTAGGGGCCTATTTATACTTAGTCCAATATTCATAGAATGTATATTTTAATAAAATATTCCACTCCTAATATTTACCTTCAACTAACTTCTTGATAGCATATATGGGGTTCTTGTGGTTAACTTAGCCAATCCATTCACTTGTGGGTAGTGATTGGAGGATGATATAATTATAATTTGATTATCATGGGCCCATTTAGTGAACTTAATTGATTAACATGGTGGATCATTATCAAAAATAAAAGAGATAGGGGTGATAAACTTAGATATGATATGTTCTTTATGAATACTTATCATGTCTTCGGCTCTAGATTTCTTGGTGGCTGCTACCTTATTCTATCTAGTGTAATAAATTGTAGTAATGAGCATAAAATTGTGTCCAAATAAGTAATTTAGGTTTATAAGCCTCATTATGTGAACAACCTACCTTCAATCATAGGATGTAGTTACCTCTCTTTTTTCCAACCCTTGTCATTCATGGCACATCCTCATATGGAAACGAGCATACTTAAAGACTATTGGTGAGTAGTAACCCATTTTGAGTATTTTATGGGTTGTATTATTTTAAAATGGATGGTTACTACCAATATTTTGATGCAAATTATTGAATATTTCATGAACTTCTCCATGTGACACACATCTTAAATATATTATTTCATAATTATTTATATAGAGGACTCATTTTCTAATCATGTAATGATAAAAATTGATCCTTAAATCTCTCTTTTTCTCTCTCTTGAATTCTTGGGAGCATGTTCTAGTGACATGTAATTGAATAATACCTAAATACTAATCTTCTTTGGAGACCTATTTTTGGTATACATCTTCAATGGTGATGTGTGGGTCTAGTTCAGTCATCAATTAAATAATGCCTTATTCTCTAATAATCCTAGCGAGTTTAATTTGAATATCATATTCTTGTACTTTTGCCATAAATTTACCTCTATGCTCCCCAAATTCATTCTATCCTAGCATAAACTTGAGAATAGGATTTGGTTCTATAACAATGGTCTTATTATAGAGAATTTACTGCCTAAACTTCTTCACCACCTTGATGAGAGTGAATATTTGCATGTCAATTACGTAATACTTGAGCTCTACATATTTCAAGTTAGTAATCTTAAATTCAAATGGATGTTTAATTTTTTTACTTTTATACATAAGTATGGCACCAATAGTATGTTTTGAGCTGAATGAGTACAAGAAAAAATCTTTAGTGAAATCTAGGCTTACCAGCACTAGGGCTTGTGAAATAGCCTTCTTTATGTCTTGGAAGGAATTATTAGCTATAGGTGTACACTCCACTTTGGAATTATATTTAATAATTTCATTTAATGGTATAATAATCTTTTTAAATCCATAAATTTTCTTACAAAATTTATCTTTCCAAACAAGGATTTGAACTCCTTTTTATTGTTTGGAAACATTAATTTTGAATTTCCCTATATTATAGCTAGGTCAATAGTGATTCCATCCTTAGTAATAATTTAGCTTAGTAGCTTACCTTAGGTAACATTGAATATAATTTTCTTGGGGTTAAAAGATACCCCAAACTTCTTACATATTTCAAAATGGACTGAAGATGGTTGATATTACTAGCTCTATTTATAGAGAAAATAATGAGATCATCTATGTATACAATTATGCACTTCCCTTTTAGTATAAGGAATTCATAATCCATTTACATCTAAAAATTAGTTCCAACATTTATTAGACATAATGGAATTCACCTATATCTATATGTTCCCCATTTATTAGTAAATGTTGCTTTTTTCCTATCCTCTAATTCAACTAGTACTTGATAGTAACCTAAAAGTCCATCCAAGAAAGACATCATTTTAGGCCCACTCACAGTTTGTATTACCTCATCTAAGAAGGGAAAAGGATAATTTTCCTTATCTTAAGCATTTTTCATATTCTTAAAGTCAACACAAAATTTTATCTCTTCACTCTTTTCCTTAACTAGAACTAGATTGGCCAGCCAAGTCAAATCTCTAATAGGAAAAACTATCCTATCACTTAGTAGCTTTTACACTTATTTTTAAATTAGTGATTCCAAAATAGGATTAATTGGACTTTTCCTTTGCATAAATGTTTTATGATTAGATTTAAGTGGAATCGTATGGGTGATGACCATAGGATTGAATATGCTTAAGTCATCACAGGTCTACGCAATTACATATTTATACCTAATAATCAATTACTTGACATTTTGTCTTTATTATAGTGTGTATCTTAAGCTAATATTAATGAATTTTGAATTATTTTCATCACCAAGATTTTCTAATATGAATTTGAATTGATTAATATTGAGATGCCTTTGTGATTGGGATTGAAGATCTTCATTAAAGGTCTTTTCTAGGGAAACCATCGCCAATGGGAGATGGTTCTTATTTAGATAGACAACACCTTATTCATATAATTATTCATGGTACCTATAGTTTATTTCCTCATTTTCAATTATTTGATATTCAAACTATCTTTAATTTGTCAAAAATTAGATAATTTGCTAGTCATCATCAAACACTTGAAAATTTTCTAAATTGTGTGGTACTAAAAGACAAGATACCAATTCAATGGATGACTTATAGATTTTTGACTCCTATAATGGTTCCAAATTCACTATTAAAGTGGCTAGTGAATCAATGGCTCCATTTTGTTCTCTTGGGATAACTACTATGTTGAAATCTTCAAATGATTTAATTAGATCCCAAGATACATTATTTTATTTCTTTAAATATGATAATTTACATTGATATTTATTTTTTAAATAGTTAATGTTGATTTAAAAAACTCGATACCTATATTTATTTGACATTATTCTTGAGGTAAAACAATAATCCCAGAATCAAGGCTTGATATTCTACTATGTTGTTAATACATGGGAATTAGAATTTGTATGCTATCAACAGTTTCTCTCCTTTTGGATTGGTCACCTTGATACTAAAAAATAATATTTACTTAGATCTTGCCCTGTTATAATGGAGGGTCCATAATTAGGAAGGGCCCAAAATTTCTTCTAGTGCTTCATGTTTCATGGAGAATGTGTAAATACCAAGACTAGGAGATTTATAACTTATCTCTTCACTAGAATTATTGTATTCCATAATATTATGCTTCATCCTTGGCTCTTGATTGATACTTATTTGGTTGGCGATGACTCTCCAAGGCAACCAAATATGTGAAAAGTATGTGGATATATATATGTTTAATATTTATGACCAAACTTTGCTCAACAACAACCCATACCCTTCAAGAATATCCACTACAAAGATGTTGATAATCATATGTACTCTAGGTTTTGAGGTAACCCAAATTCTCACATCGTTAAGCTCTCTCAGTATAAGCACTACTATTATATCTAGCTATGATATAGTCATTTTTTATGGATTTGGTGTCAAACCAAGATTATAACAAATGGAATTTGATATTACTATTTTTGAGGCTATGAAATCTACTAGGCAATTATGTATATTCTTTCTAAACACTTGAATGGTTAATAATAAAAGGGGAACCTCAAGCTTTCTCTTATATATAAAATTTTCATTGCTTGTCTTGGACTTTTATGTAATAGACTTACCTATGATGGATGTACATAAGAGTTCCTTTTGCTCTATGATTTGTAATAGCTCATTAAGAGTTATGTTGGCCTTAATTTTCTTCATATGATCGATAATATTGTGCCCTCATTTATTTTGTTCCTCTCTATGTTGAGTGTAATCATTCCCTTTAGGGGGAGGAATATTATTTTTAGCCTTGGGATTTTAAGGGATAACTATTTTATTGGGAGGATTAGAAGTAGTAAATGATTTATTGTTCCACATATTATAATTATTCCTTTTGAACTACTTGAAGGCTTGTTCTTCATTAGAATTATCTTGTGAAATACTATTTGTATTAGGGAAGGAAGACTCATAAGTCTCAAAGCCCATAGCTAAACTATAAGTACCATATTCATGAGGTAGATATAGAGGATTTATCATTTGATCTTGTCTAATAATCTCTCTCTTAAAGAGCTCAATGGCTACATAGAACTCTATATATTCTAACTCTCCATGCTATGATGTGTTATCGACCCTGCATTAGTAGTTGTTTCAATAATATTGATTTTTAATAGCTTATTAGACTATTGTTATTTTGCATTGTTAGTGATCCTATTGAAAGGTCTATTATATCTTAGAAAGACATTGTTTGTATTCTAATTTTGATTATTTATATTAACCATCCTCTTCTATATAGTTAAGAAATCATGGCTCAACTTTTATACCATTCTTTGTATTAAAGCTATTTCAACTTTATTATAGTCAAAACTTTGAGTGACTAATACATTGATGTGATCTTGATGTTTATTCTATTGGTGGTTATTCCATTGTGTTTGATTGTTCAATAAATCATAATTATAATTTATTATTTTTTACATCATGGGATGTAGAGTGTACAACTAATTCTAATTGAATGTATGGGCATTATAATTCACATGTGGAATTATATTCAAGGATGGGAATCTATTTTTAAATGATTGGATTCATATATCATGAGGGCTAAGCTATGTATTAAGCTACTTGTAAATGTTAATAACTTCTTAAAATTCCAAAGATAGAGTATTGGTAGGGGGATCTCTTCACAATAATACTATGGTATTAGGATATTGGTTATTATTATATATTTCAAGCATTAAATTATTGTCTATCTTGTAAACAACATTCAATCGAGTGTGCATCTTCTAGAATCTTGAATTGAAGGCTCATATTGACTCATTAGGTTCTCTTTTCATGTTGTTAAAGATATGATATACCAGACTTGGATTAGTTACTTGTCTAAATTGTGTAAGGAATGTATTCTGACAATCATTCCATGAGGTGATGGAATTTTCCTATAAATTAAGATACCAATCATAAGAATAATATTGTAGAGTAAACAAAAAAAGTTTGCATACAACATCCTCATGGATAACATTCATTAATCTCAAGGCATCCTTTAAAGATTTGATATGTTCTTCTACCATCCTCCCACTTAAGAGGGATAAGGTAGGAAAATAATTTTTTGTGTTCCTTGGTAGATCATGTTGGTCCCTAGGGATAGTGATGGAATATCTGATTAACTAGGCTTAAGACATAAGATGATTGATAAGCAAGACATTGCTTATAGGGGAAGTGTTTGGGCTCAAAATATCTAAGAGATAATAGGTATGGGTCTAGGCCTCCTATAATTTTATAGTGGTGAAATAAAAGGTTGGTTTGGGATATAGACCTTGTTAATATTTAGGGTGTCTCTAGAATGATTATCCCCTATTTACTGGGAAAACACACAAGTGTTCCCTCATTCTAATGCTAGCTTTATATTTTATTTATGTGGGTTTTATGAACAACTCAAAGATATTTAAACAAGGTAGCCTCTAAAATTTTGGGATATTTTTGGAACTAAATTACACAATGGGGCACAAGTTATAGGTATGTGGTTAAAATAATAGAGTGGTTGAATAATAGGTTAAGCTTGTGGGTTGTTAAACTAGGTTTTGTGGATGGATGCATGGATTCTAATAAAAGAGGGGTAAATCACTAGGCAAGTTAGATGGGTGGATAACTATTATATAGTGGGAAGGACTCAAAGAAACTAAAAAATGAAGGGTAAGGTAGAAAATAAGGTTTTATATCTTTGAAAAGGAATTTCTAAGGCTCTTTCTTTGGTAGACAAGTATCTCAAGAACTAGTGTTTGTTGTTTGCAACTTTTGCATACTCATGATTAAACATGGTTAGTAGTCTGGGATAAAATATATAAGATGATTAATTGTCTCAACTAAAGGCTTTTTTTAAGGTTGTTATTTCAAACCTTTATATAAGAGATTATAGTTTGAACCAAGAAGTTATCTAGGGTAGTTGTGGCTCACACCTAGAAAACGATATCAAAGGAGATGCCTCTACACACCTTGGATTATGAATTTAGATTTTATTCATTATCTAAATCAATGAAATCTATCAATAATAAATATATTTTACACACTTAAGACTAATAATCATTATTAAAATAAATAGATTCATCCATAGCATTGGCATATATCAAAATTATTAAAACAATATAAATAAAGAAACATCTAATTCATTAACATAGAGAGGGAAGAAGAAATAAAAAACATAATTGTGTGAGAATAAATTTATTGATTTCATCCTATATATTCATCCAACAACATAAACCCTTTGAAAACAGGGTTCTACATGTATATAAATAAACTTGGGGAAGGGGTCACCTCATACTCTAAGTTTATAACACTTTGATTACATCTTAATAGACTATATGATGATCCTTAGTTACATATTATAAATTATAGATACTTTATTTATGCAAAATGTGCATGGTGACAAAAAATGATTCAATTAATTACAAATATAGATGTAACTAGGACCTGAATATTCATTTATAACTATTACATGCAAAATTATACCAAAAATAACCTTTGAGATAAATCATCTCTTGCTTAATGTTTCTCAAAATGATTGTTAGAAATATATTTATGGTTGTGCTTGATTATGTGGTAAATGTAGCTATACTCATTGATGTAATCATTGATTAAGATTAATTTACCCTTAGAGCAAAAGCATGAGGTGGCATTGATGTAGCTATTCTTGTTAAAACTATAGGTGAAGTATATAGAGTAGAACTGGTAGGTGAAATTTTTGTTTATTTCTTCTTAGAATCCAACTATTGGTCATTATTATACTCCTTAGTATGTTATGCATTAATTAATTTCATGTCCATATAATGTATCCTAGTTTCCCTATCTATTTATTCCATGAATCTAGTGTGTTATGTCTTGGTGGCTCTAAAGCCAACCTAGAAGACTTCTACCTCTGTTGCATTTTTCCTCATTGCACTCAATTTGGATTCAATGTCCTCTAAACTTCATCCTTATAGACTATGTTTGAAGCCATCAAAGGCTTATTGAATCATGTGATCAAATTTATCTTTAGTTACCTACTTTCCCCTATTGTCCCAAATTATTATCAATTCAAGCTCAATCAAATTTTTCATTACTTGCTTCTCTTGTTTGGATAGCTTGTTTACTAGAGATTCAGAAGATGATACCCAATCCATGACCTCATTTATTATTATGTATTTCTTCCTATACTATAATGACCATGATACCTAAACCATGGCCTCCTATATTCTTATATCTTCTGTTATTTATTAGAAGATGATACCTAATCAATGGAGACTAGTGTTAAATAAGACATAGATGAACCTAAATGGGTAGTAAAAGAAATAATTAGAGTGAAAAGTTTAGTAATGGATAAAATGGATAGGGATATTATTAAAAGGATGGACACTAAAGGAATATAAACTATAGTAGTGGAGGTTAAGGAAGGAGGAGTAGCACTAGGCAGATTAGTTGATGGGTGCATGAAGAGGAGACCAATATAAAGTTCTTGAATAAGAATGAATGTGGAAAAAATTGGTGTATGGATGGTATAAATAATTGGTATTAACATCAAAGTAAAAATTCCTAAGGGGGATGCAAGAAGATGACCCTTACTAAATGATTCACTAGTGAGAGGCACCTTGGCTTTTAGCAATTAAAGGCATAAAACCTTTAGTTATTGTGATTCTTTCTCATCCACCTCTTATGTTGGTTCACCTTCCAATGAATTTTATGACCCATTTATTATTTGTGTGGGTGGGGTATATGTTTTATCCCACTTTAGCTTCCTCTGATAACACCTTGTTACTCTACCCATTTTTGGAATTATCTTGTATGAGGGAAGAGAAGGGGGAATCATGTTGGATTTTAGGGTTGTTGAAGCCATTATTTCCTCTTCATCAAATGAATCCAATCAAATCATCTCAACTTATTCTCTTTGTGCACTATCTCTTCCTTGATTCTTCTCCTCTACCAGCTCGTGATTAACCTTTCTTAGTTTAATAGTTGATGTTTGAAGTAAAAGAATTAATTCCTCTTCTAATTGTGTAAAGGTAGGCACTTATTCTTCTTATTTATCCTATATTTGAATAAGTGATGCCTCACCTACCAAGTGTTCTTACTCATGTGTTTGGTATTGAGATATGAATGAATATACCTTAGGGATATTATCCCCCTTATTTTGGTTGTTGAGATGACCTACCACTATGGAGGATGGAATATCTCCATCCTTTTGGAGGTGGGATCTTGAATTTTTCCTTGCCAAGTGTGAAAGAGGGTTCAACCTATATTACCCTCAATAGGTCCTCACTCAATCATGTAGTTATTTTTATTTCTTTCACTTCTTCATCATCCTTGGAATTTAGAAATAGAAAATCATGGTTATATGGCTCATGTTTATATATGAGGGCAAGGGTCTAATCTTTTATTGGACCTTCCCATGGGGGTCACAATATCTATGTTGGAGAGTGGGAATGCATATGATTTTTTAACATTTCCAACTTCCCTAAATTACCTCCATATGGTGTATTTCATCCTCCCAATATTTATGTGGGAGCCATGGAATGTATCCTTTTTTTTTTAACTCCTCATCAATACCATTCAATATTTAGCATGTAATCTCCTATTCTACTAGCTTGTCTGGAACAAACTTAAGAAGCCGAAGAGGAGCTAACTTGTGGCCAATGACTATGATGATAGTGTAGTCAGGATAGAGCTAATATTCTCCCACATTATTACAAAGTATTTTGGAAATGCTAGTTGAGATTTTAGCTAAAGGTTGGCTATGAATATCCATCAAGACTTGATGGTAGAGATATTTAACAATCTTATATATGTTCTTGACACATGAGTATATGTTCAAAAAGGAGTAATAATTGAAAATTGGGATATTGATAACTTCCATGTTGGGATCCCATAGGACTCTATTATGCATTTATACTATCCCCATGACTACATATAATTGTTATGGCATCACATAGAATTTGCCTCCATGTGGCCTACTATCCTTGTGTAATATTTTCTTCTAGATATGAGCACTAATATCTTCTACCAATGTGTAGGTACACTCTAAAGTACTTAGTAGGTCTATTAATGTAAACCATTTTATATGTAGAAAGTATATGCTTACATATACCAAAAGTTGATTAAATATTTCCATTCCCACATGAATCCCTATTTTGAATTGGGTGATGGGAATAGGATTCTTGACATGTTATTTTAAAGTAAATGTTTCTTTAGAGTGAGGCCACCTTGCTAGTTCTTGTTTCACATTATTAGCTTTATTTTAGGTAATGATAATATACAAATCAAACATTAAATATAAGATGGTTAGACTTAAATACCTACTAAATGCATCTCCTAAGATGTATGTAATGATTATTTTATTATCAACATAATGGAGGTAACCATAATATACTATCCTAAACTTGAAGAAGAGGCCTCATAGTAATTCTATGCATGGCATAAACTTTGGCTTAACATTTGCATAACATAAGGCCTATCATTTGAAGGGAAGCAAGTCCTTTACTTACTATTTGTCCTCAACAGAAATGTCTTCTTCTAGTGAAAATGAATCCATGTTCTCCATAGCTTACCATAAGGCTGAGTAATTGGATAACGACCATTAAATATAGTGCATCAAACACTGTGTCTAAATACTATGTGGAATATGTGATGGAGAACTTAGAGGGTGTCAATACTCTTTTGTATGACTTGGATGATGATTCCATGGTGATTTGATGGATGTTGTTATGCTCCAAGATTTTTTAAATGGCATATAATAAACTAAATTAAGTGAATTACATAATTCTCTAGTCATAATTAGGGTTTTTGAGATTAATGAATGCTAAAATTTACTCGATCTCTTGAAAATTGAATGATGTGAACTTGGTTGGGGGCTTGGTGTTATATCTTTTTGTATTCATTTTTATTTCATGCACCATTAATATGTAATGTATATGAGCTCATCACCTTCTTTTAATTTGAATTTAACCACCCTATCCTAGTGTACATGCCAAATAATATGCCTTATCATTTAGGGTGCCACAATGTTACCTTTCCCCTTTTGCCATTTGTCATTATGTAGTCTAGTTAAGGGAAGTCAAAATTGCCTTCATGCCCAAAATACCTAGAAAATGGAATGTTCTTTGCAGAGATTGGTTTTGAAATATTTTATCCCAATAAAAAATATAGTTTGATGAAGACTAATTACTCTTTAGATTGTGGTTCAAGTAGAAGTAGTCACATAGAAAGTTACTGAAAAGAAAGTTTCTAAATAAAAGTTCTCAAAATAAGGCTTCTAATGAGAATATATCTGAAACAAAGTTTTTTATGACCAAATATTCTAATGTGAAAGTTGTTGATGAAAAGTATTTAAATATAAAGCTTCCCAAGGAAAAGATGTCAATCAAAAACATTTTTAAATAAGGTTTCCAAAGTAAAGCTTATAAAGACCAAACTTGTCAAAGTAAATCTTCTGGATGAAAGGAGGTGAAGGAAAACATTTTGAAGATAAAGTCACCAACTAGAAAGTTCTTGATGAAAAGTTTTCAAAGAGAAACCTCCTAAAACAAATTTCATAAAATAAACCAATCTGAATACATGTCATGTAAATAAATTCTTTGTTTTTTCATTAATATCTAGTTTCAACAAGTCTTTCTAAACGGAAATAAGTATACCCAAATATGATTCAATGTTCAAAGCATCAATTGTATACAAATAATAAAAACCATCATAACTCTAAAAAACACATAGATACCTAGATAAAATATTCATGTTTCCCAAAAAACAAATGTGGTCCCCACTTTTCAAATAAAAAATACAAGGTGGGGTGTGTTGAATACAACAAGTGTCTTGAAAAGACTATTTCAAATAAGTACCTTAAGATGACTTCTATATTTTGGAAAACTTTAAATTCAACATTATGAACTTAGCTAAATTTTAGTAGAACATACCATCCAAAATGAAATGGGAAAATAGAGAGGATAAATCAGATCTTGGAGGATTTATTGAGGATATATAACATGTACTAGTAATATAAGTGGGAAGAATAACTACATTTGAATGATTTTGATTACAATAATTCATACCAATCAAGGAATAATATAGTAGGAGATGAAGAACACCAATTAGTTGGGTCAAGATGAAAGATAGAATGATTTTTGGACTTGACATGCTTGCTAAAATGGAAGAGGAAGTGAAATTAATCAGTTAAAGATTAACTGAAGCCAATTATAGATAGAAAATATATGTTGATCTTAAAGAAAAATAAGGAAATTTTTAGTTGGGGAATTTTTTTTCTATGGGTTAAACCCCAAAAGAGTGAAATAAAGTTTGGTAAATAAACAAAGTTCTTGCCTAGATATGTGGGGCCTTTTGAGGTCTTATAATTAGTCAATATTGTAGCACATAGTCTTGTATTTCCATAGGCTCTAGCACAAATGCATAATGTTTTTCATGTTTCATTTCTTAAAAAGTATATTGTTGATCCTACACTTATTTTGGATTGTAATACATTACAGGTTCAAGACTAGGGGTGATCATAGTAGAACCAAATATAATAATTAATACTCACAAGATTAACTTGAATAATAGAGAATTGTCAAAGTGCAAAGCTAGTGAGACCAATATTCTAAGGATAATGATACATGGAAGGACTATGAGGAGTTTTTAAGGCTATTTCGTCATTTATTTACTTAATATTTTATTGAAAATTATCTATTTTCCACTAAAAACTTTATTTTTACATCATGTTATACTTTTTTATATCTTAGAACTATTTTTAAACTAAGTTTCATTGATACAGTGACCAATTTTATGGGGGAAAGATATCACATCAGATTTTTTTTTATGGATATTTGAAGAATAATTAGTAGATTGTGTGTTAATCATTATAATATCTAATATTACTTTGAGATAGATTTTTATATACTATTTGGATAATACATGTATTAATTTTGATGAGCTATTGCATTATGCTTATGAACATGATTTTTAAAAACTTTTTAAATTCAATAGTTGTTATAGTTATATGTTGATTATTATCATGATACATGTTAACTATGAGTTTGTTTGATGAGTTAGATGTAGGATATTTCCACCCTCACTAAAAATGTGGAGGGATAATATCATCAAAGAGGGGGGGAAATATCTACATTGGGGATAGAGAGAAATATGAAATTTACCCATGCAAACACCACTATTATCTATTAGAAATTTAATCTATTATACTTGTATTTAATGCTCTAAACATGGTTTATTTAATCTCATAACCTACATATGTGTGTTAATATATTTAGTTTTTTATCTATTTGGTTTATGATATATGTTTATTTCTTAGTGTTATTTCACTAGCTA
This sequence comes from Torreya grandis, assembly GCA_037957365.1. Classification (NCBI taxonomy): domain Eukaryota; kingdom Viridiplantae; phylum Streptophyta; class Pinopsida; order Cupressales; family Taxaceae; genus Torreya; species Torreya grandis. The sequence continues at coordinate 2,315,057 of JARHVA010002002.1, forward strand.
CCTTATTAGTGTTTAATGAATGTTATTTTGATCTAAAATTTATTATGTGAATTAGCATAACTTGTTCACAATTTATATGCTTATGTATCCATTTTTTAGTTCTTGGTATGAGGAGTAACCCTAGTAAAATATGTTTGTGATAACATACTTTCCATTCTTAAAAATTATATATTAATGGGTTATTACTTTTTCAAGTTCTTATGTTTACATTAGTAATAAGAGTGTTAAAACACTTGGGGGTATAGATAGTAAAAAGGGTAAAATTTTGATTAAATGGCATATGTTTTAATCTTAAGTTTTAAAAACATAGAAAATGTGGGGGTTAATTAGGAAAGTGTGAATGGATTCTACTCAAAGCTATTCCAATTCAATGAAAATAAATTAGGTTTGTTTTTGGAATCATTTATCATGAAAATAATTATGCATGTTAACTTAGCATTTAGATATTAAAATACGATATGGCAGCCATGCCTAGAAGTTATGGGTTTTGAACTACCAAAATTTTTATGTCTTAATATAACTAGAGTGCCATAATGGAAATATCATGATGGAATAGGTGTTTTTGGGGGAAGACATGTAGAGCATGAATCATTTGTAGAAGATAACAATCAATATGGAAAGTAAAATTAAAGCACAACTAGATCTAGATCATTGTCATCAAACATGGAAGGAAGAGAATAAAACATGAGACTTGACTATTAAAAATGAATAAGACTAATTTAGACTTGATTTAAACACTAGGTTAGCCATTTTATTATCTTGGCTTAAAATGAGTTATGGGGTTTTGAAATAAAGGTTTTATATATATATATATATATATATATATATATATATATATATATATATATATATATATATATATATATATATAAATATATATAATAGTTTGATGGACTCTTTTATGTAACCCTATCCTATCATTATTATAGACCCAAGGAATGGATTTTAAATCCCATTCTTGAACCTATAAGGTAGAGGGTTTCAAGCTAAGTATAATGAGACCTGAAATATGTTGTTATTCAATTTTTTTATATCCACTGTGTATAGTTTATGAATCGTAGTTGAATACCCTCAAGTTAGCTTTAGAGGACTAGTTATGTTTTGATTCTTAGAATATGAATATAAGTATATATATATTAATGTATATTTATATATATATATATATATGTATATATACATATATATATGTATATATATATACATATATATGTATGTATATATATATATATATATATATATATGCATATTTTTTTGTTATATCTAAATTCATATACTCTTATACATATGTTTAGGTTTGTATTATTTTAAATTTGTTTTGGCTTAGGGTTATTTAATGGCTTGAATATGTTTTAAATTATGGTTCTTACTCTAAACACAATCTGACCCTTAGTTAGTTATAAGGTTCAACTTGAGAAAATCAAGAATACATTATTTGATAAGGAAATGATATCCATTTAGATTTACATGCATGAGTGCTAAAAAATATATAATTCCTAAAAGTATTTGTACGTCTTGTATATATATACTTGCATATGTGAATAATAAAGAATGATGTTGTAAAACATACCCTATAGTATGTTTATAATTTTTTTAGAAGATTTATTTACGCATGGAAAAAAACTATAACTACATATTATAAAGACTATTTTGAACTTATGAATTTCTATATACAAGGAAAACTATAATTTATAAGGTTTTACATGATCTGGGTAGTCATATATCTATGTATCCATCTATAGTTTTGATATAGTTGATTAAAATATAAAATAAATGGTGTTAGATAATAGTCTTATATAGATAATAGTCTTGTGTGTGTGTGTGTGTGTGTGTGCGCGTGTGTGTGTGTGTGTGTGTGTGTGTGTGTGTGTGTGTGTGTGTGCACGCGCGCGCGCGTGCATGCATGCTTGCGAATGTATATGGAATTAAATACATGTTTATATATACAATGTCATGGTTAAAAATGAAATAATATTATGGATATAAATATATGGATAAATGTAGTGATATTTATAAAGTGATCACAACTTATTTGTAAGTGTCTACTCAAACCAAACTACATGGATTTAGTAAAATATATGACATGTATGTAAGATTGACCTAGATTATTAAACATGGTAGTTTTGATAATATTTTTATGAGGTCAATATGGTTTTAATTCCATTGAATATATAAAAAATAAGAAACATGTGCAGAGTTTCATTCTTTAAACTTATACTATAGATGTTGTTCTTTCCTTAATAAGATTCTATAAGAAATGATGACTTTCATGATAGTCTATGTATAGACCTTGTCATATGTGATGTGAATATTGGTTATTGATTGATAATACCCTTACATGACTGATTATAATAGTGTTAAATAAGCATAATAGGATTTAAATATGTCAAAATGAATTAAAATATTATTGGATAATTTTATTTGGGTTGTGTGAATGAACTTGATATTTGTGATCATTTCTAAGATTATTGTGTTGAAAGACATGGAAATCAAATAATTTAGTGAAAAAATAACATGAGGATTAGTGCATATATGTTTTCAAAAGCTAAAAATATGGACAAGTGTGACTTTTTGATGTTGCCTATATATTAGAAAGACATGTTTGTATAAAAACATAGAATGCCTTGATTCTTATTCTAGCTTAATAAACATATCTTTTATGGAGTTAAATTGGGTTCTTGATTCATGATTGCTTATATCTTCACTATGTATATTATTTCATTACTTTTATTTTGAATTTTTATTTATAGGCTATGTTTGCATAACATGAGGTATATATATGATTATTCTAGTTATTAACTCATATGCACACCCTTTGATATCATTTTGTCATGATTCAGTAGTTGAGAGTACTATGTGAGTGAAAATGACTTAGATTATTCAATATGAATTATATAATTGAAAAAATTGGCCAAAGTAGTGTTATAGTTGTGACATTGTAATTTAACTATACATATAGTTTACATGTATTAATGATATTCATTTCGATAGAGAAATGGATTCCATGGTCTATTTTATTGTTGCATGTAATACTGATAGTACAAACATGGGGTCTAGTTGTTTCTTGATATCCACACTATTCTTACCTTCCAATCTATGAAGGGTAGGGTCACTCCTAGAAGGGAAGTGTGAAGGATACTATTGGTATATGGTTGGAGGTAAAGCACTTAGATTATGCTTTCCCTCCATTAGCTAAATCAACCATATGAAATTACACTTAGGATATGGGATGGATCATGGGGTTGTTTTATGTAGCTCATTATATATTTTTGTACTTTATTTTGGATGTATATTCAACACATTAGTGATTGCGTATTTGTATAATATTATAAAAATGTAAAAAATAGTGTATGTTACCTTAATTAATACATATCTATGGATTTTAGCATTTGTGTAGTACTTGTTTCATTATTTTAGTACATGATGAACATTTTTTTAGTAGATAGACTAGTTTAGTACTTGAGTACTAAATGGATTGTTTTGTCAATGGGCTAATATGACTATAGAATCTAATTCTTGGGAAACATTTACTTTTAAATTTGTAAATGGTTTGTTATAATTATTAATAATATAAATTTTAAAATAATTTTTTTAATCTTCTAGCTAGCACAATGTCGTGTAATATGAAACCAGTCTCGCAACCTCCAATTTGAAAAAAAGTAATTAAAATATACAAAAAACCCCTCAAAGATTCAAACTAAAAACATGGGAATTTTATGAATCATTTCAACTATCACCTATGATATATATACCAATCTCACCTTGCATATTAATTTTTTTTCGAATGTTTACAAATATCAGCTCAAACTTAACACGTATGTAACTACCAAACTACTTTTCAAACCCCTTATAAGTGACACTTTAGGATGGTAATATAAACTAAAGTATCAGTATATAATTAAATTAAATGGATTGTTTAATTAATTATTTAAATAATTCCAATATCATGATTTACTTTAAAAAAAACTAGGGTAACTTCATCAATTACAAATAAGCTAATAAAGAACTAGTTCATTATTTCATCAGGTGATGGAAGTCTTTAGCTAAAAATTATGGAAACAAAATGTTTGGAGATAAAATATTTAACCTCTTTCCCACCACATTATAATAAAAATATCAATACAAATATAGTTCATTCTCTCCCAAATCATTGGAAGAAGCCTTTGATCATGTTAAAAGACATAATTCTCTCATGAGACAACTTGATATTTCTCAAGACAAACAAAACACATGATTTTTTTAGAGATAAAATAAAATAATACACTCTGAAGATGATTTTAATGATACTTAAGATCATATATTTTAATTTAATATGACTATTCTTTAAAACATACAAAGTGGTTCAAAAAATCTGAATTGTTCTCAACCAGTTACATGAATCCCTTTTTAACCATCTCCTTCTAATCCTCTAAATTACACTTATCAAAAACTAAGAATTAAGGAGCTGATAAAAAATATTTATAAACATAAACCTAATGATATTTATCCTTAATGGAAGGAAAATAATGTTATGATACTATTTTTTTATTTATTTCACACTCATTTGGGTAATTTTCATGTAAATTATCATTCCCTTTACACCTTAGCATAAAATTTATTACTTGGTCATTATTTTCGCCATGATGTTATGGAAATAAAATGCTATTGATATTTTAAAATTTCTTTAAACATCATGAAATTCATGTCAATATTGAGGCAATTAACCAAGATGATGGTCACCTTTAAATCTATCAAAATCCCTTTCAAACCACTCTAAGAGTAACAATGCTCAATCTTAATGAAAAAAAATCCTTCTCAACATAAAAATAGATAAACTCAAATATGATAGAAACATGGTTAAACTTAACTCCTTAAATCATAAATAAAGTTTTGTTAACATGAAATGCATTAAGTGAATCATATCTCAAATCAATTCTCAATCTAACATTAAATCTACTCCTACAACCACATAAAAAACTTTGAAACTATTCAGGCCTATCTTGTAGGTCAAATTTTTTTACCTTCTTCCACATAAACATAAAAACTAAAAAATATAGTATATTTGTACATAATTTAATTGGTTGATAAATTCCACACTATTTCCCATCTCAACGACTTTATTATACATGCTTTCCTATTTCATCAATTGGTTTGATGAATTTTTGAGACTATCTAAATATTTATCCCACCAATTAAATCAACCACAAAAATTATAATAATAACTTAGATATATTCCTTTTGAGGAAAAATATCATATCTTCCAATGCTTTAATTCTTAGTTATATAGAATATAGTCAATTTTTAAGAATGGGATCCCATTCAATAACTTTCTAAGCTTCCTAGTTATGTTCCATTTTTTTAGCTCATGTACACTTCCTATAAACATTATATTTTTTTAGGTAAATTATTTTTTACATGAACACTACTCAACCATCAACTATCGGGTAAGAAGTTACATTTCCTAATTCCTATGAAATCATATTGGAATAATATGAAAAAATGTCTATCCAAGTTGAATAAACAATTAATCAGATTTTATCTATTAATTTTAAAATTCAATATGTGATTCATGATTAAATACTTATTCATGTGAATGATACTCCTCTTTTCATTAACATCTAAATTGGTGATGTGCAAGTCAAAATATAACTCATTTATTAATGTTTCGACACTTTTATTTCATCTTTAGACTTTATCAAATCCATTGTATATTACACAATAAATATTAAAAATACTTGAAGCATGTACTAGGTATTTGATTAAATAAAAGTGACACTCATGGATTATATTTGGATTTGTCACAGTCACTCATATAATATTAGGGTGAAGTTTATGATCTTAAAATTTTCCCTTTCCTATAATATCTTTTTGAATTGGTCTTGTACTCATTGAATGGTGGGTATATATTATTTTACATTGAAACTCATCAAGATTTCATATTTATTATATTTATAAAAAATTTAAGTTGATATTTATCCTTAAAATTTTGAGAAAAAATGGTTTTTAAAAAATACTCACCATAAAATATCTCCTATGTATCCTCTATCAACACTTTAACTATGTCTTCAACTCCTTGAGAGGTAATAGTGGTTAACAAAAAATTGTGGGGACTTTCCCACCACAATTATCAATTCTTAAGAGGAAAAAAATATTTGGACAAAATTAAATGTCAAAATTTTTGATCTTCTTCCTCACATTGTTGATTAATTTCTTCATACCTTATGACAACAATCTTTCAATATTGGGATTAGATAAAATTCCCATAATTTTAATAATACGAATGCAACCTATCACCAAAACTTCATCTCATTAGTGCATTTTATTTGAGTACCTCAGCATGTATTTAACCATTCCTAATTATGGTGGCAATTACATTTTAGGTAACCCTTATTTTTTGACTATGCTAAAGAAAATTATGCATAAATCTTAAATTACCAATCCTCACTTCACTAATCACATGAAAAAAAATATACTTGTTATATTATTAACATGATTACTTCTATCTTCATCTAAAATTCATGATGTTTTTTTATTTCCTTGTGATCATTATAGTAGAACATATGATAATTATAACACTAAAATTGTGTTCTCTTTTTTAGGTCCCCCACTATGGATAGATTATTCTACGTGAGATGTTGGCTCCAACACCATGTCTAAAAATACTAAAGCATTCAATGTAAGATTTATAATGTTTCCATATAACACAATATTATACATGGAATAAGGCCTTTGGTCACCTTTCCCATACTCACATATCCTATAAGATACATTTAGAGCAACATGAGTTACAAGGTGAATACCTTACAATAGATGTAAACCATTATCATCTTCCCCACTAAGGTGATTTTGTGACTTTCATGGGATTTTTACTCATTTCACAATGGATTTTATAGACTTTTGACATCATATATAGATGATTTGTTAGCTTTACACATTCATTTACTCATCTGGATAGTAAGCCCTTAAAGGAAACATTGGCGTACGACCCCAAGAAAGGGGACCATTATTATCTTTGGCATGAATGTTATTCTCACTCCATTTATGAGTTTAAATCACACACACACACACACACACACACACACACACACACACACACACACACACACACACACACACACACACACACACACACACACACACACACACACACACACAGACATACATACATACATACATACATATGTATGTATTTATGTGTATATATATATAAACACACACACACACACACACACACACACACACACACACACATATACATACATACATACATACATACATATATATATATATATATATATATATATATATATATGTATGTATGTATGTATATGTATGTATGTATGTATGTATGTATATGTATATGTATATGTACAATATATTTATATATAATATATATATATATATATATATATATGTATGTATGTATATGTATATGTATATGTACAATATATATATATATATATATATATATATATATATATATTGTAGAGATGAGATCACTAGGTTACTCCATATCCATCACATCATTTTTATATGATATATGAATGGCATATTCTATATCCAAAACACACTCTTCACCTTAAAGATAGCTTCTTTTTATTCTTATCCAAATGATCAACATTATTCAAATTTCATCACACATACCTTCTCTATTTAGTATGTATATATATATATATATATATATACATATATATATACATATATATATATATATGTATATATATATATATGTATATATATATATGTATATATATGTATATATATATATATATATGTATATATATATATATGTATATATATATGTGTGTATATATATATGTGTGTATATATATATATATGTATATATATGTATGTATATATATATATATATGTATATATATATATATATACATATATATACATATATATATATATATACATATATATATATATACATATATATATATATATATATATATTGTAGAGATGAGATCACTAGGTTACTCCATATCCATCACATCATTTTTATATGATATATGAATGGCATACTCTATATCCAAACCACGCTCTTCACCTTAAAGATAGCTTCCTTTTATTCTTATCCAAATGATCAACATTATTCAAATTTTATCACACATACCTTCTCTATTTAGGCCATTCGCAAGGTTATCTTTTCCTAGATATAATATATATTAGAATACACAATGATTATATTCCATTTTCATTTACAACCTAATATATATTATGTTGTTGATTATATGCGTAATTATATTTTGAGGCATTTATGATCCATCATATATTGTAGTATAAATTCCATATCATACATTGTCATGTTTTTGATAATGTATCTTTGTCTTTATCATATTATTATTTATTACTATTTCCTTTAGTATAATTTACATTTTATTATATTATCTCCCTCTTAGGTTTATTCGTATATTGTGTCCTTTGTGATTATCTTCTATTTTTAATTTCTTTATATCTCTCTCTTCGGTTAATTTAGTTATTTCATCCCTTTTTATTGTTTGGTATATTTAATTTTTATGTATCTCTCTCTTGGTTTTATCCATCCATTGATTCCTTTATGATTATTTGATATCTTTAAATTTTATATATCTCCATCTTAAATTCAGTTTCCCATTACAACTCTTGTGATTCATTGGTATTTTTAATTTTCATGTATATCCATCTTAGTTTTATTTGACCATTATGTACTTTGTGATTAGTTGGTATATATAAGTTTCTTATATCTATCTTGGTTTTATTTAGACATTTCAACCCATGTGATTATTTGGTATCTTTACAATTCATGTATCTCCTTGTTAGGTTTAATTTCCCTTTATATAATTTTTTTATTATTTTATATCTTTTATTTTTTATGTATCTCTCATTTGGATTGATTGAAACATTGTGTTTTTTATAAGTATTTAGTATGTTTAATTTTAATTGTATCTCACTTTTGGATTTATTTTCCCATTAATTCATTTATGTATTTTTTTAATCTTAACTTTATGAGAATATTCCCCTCTTGGGTTCATATTCCTTTCTTGGTTTTATCTTTTCCCTCTAATATTTAATATTTATTTTCTCTTGCATTAAACATATTATAGTTTTACACAACTTTCCTAGTGACACTAGTATCTTCTAACATATGGATTTGCCTCATGGGAATATCTTCATAATAATACATGTATTATTTTATTTTACTTAAATTTTCATGTAAATCTAAATTTTTATATGCCTAGATTTTTTATGAAGTAAAATTTCCCCTCTTGTGGTCAATTACTAGTATATTTTCATTATATCACCTTACATTTTATAGACTCTAATAGTCCCCATATCTCCCTTAAAAAATTATTTAAATCACATTTAGGATAAATATGAGATTACATTGTCTTCTAAAGTGTAGGTATAAGAGTATCTAGGCTTCTTAGTCTCTAGTTTCTTGTCATTAGTGTCAAGGTGTAAAAATTATTTTGATAATAATTTTATACACCCATTATTGTTATTCCAAATGTATATGGAGGATGAACATAAGAAAATCTCCCAAAAATTTATAAGGTAAGATATAAAATAAAAATAATAAGAAAATTTCAAGACAAAACTTACTTAGAAAGTATAAATTTCCAAAATATACATGGTCCCAAGCTCTCTAGCCGATGTCTCCTTTCTCCATAACTATAACCTCTCTCAGGAGCTTATCATTCCCAATTAATTTTTAGATAGGAACTCAACCTAGTGGTCCCACCCCCTATAGGTTAGTTTAATATTAATTTTTATGGGGTCTCTGAAGAAAATCTAGGTAAGGTTAGATGGGGGGAGTTATCAAAGAAACTAATGGTGAGATTGTGGCTACCTACACATGTCCACTTGGTGTTCACTCCAACTACATGTCTAAAGTAATGGTCACTCTCTAGGGCATTAAAACATCTTTTAGATCTAATGTCATCAATATTTTCATTGATGGTACTCAATATAATTAATTCTATCTCGGGTAAGTCCACTCCTCATATACTATCGAACATATCATTAAAAATGCTAAACACATCATATCTTTTCTTCATAAAGTCTCCATAGGTCATATTTCTAGGTAGGGTAACTTAGACACCAATTACATCATCAAATTTATATTAGGACAACCCTCTATTTCCATATGGTAGGCAGCCAATAATATTTTGAATCATTTATTATACATAATAAAAAATGATTCAAATTGAATGTCATAATTGCTCTAGGCTCTGGTTACACATGAGAGTCTCATCATCATTCACGCAGAGTCTTAATCCCCTCATATTTAATGATTATATAGTGATAATCAAAATCATAAATATGGGTATAAATACCATTACAACTCATTTTCAAAATCCTTATGTAGGAATAAAGAAGGCTAATAATGTTTTCTAAAATTGAAGGAATAAGAACATGGTAAAAATGGGATGTGATAAAGACTAGATAGAACTATTGTACTATATGGAGACCTAAGGAAACACATAGATTTTTAATAATTTTTTAAAAGGAGGCTTATTAAAATTCATTCAAATAATCATAGGGGATGATGCAAATATATCAAAGGATTTTGTCATAGCCTGGAATAAATGTATTGTAAGAATGAGAGGCATAACAATTATCATCTTAGAGGAAAGAATTAGATAGGCTACTAGAATGAGCTGTGAGGGGGTAAAATCTTTTAAGTACAAAATAAAAAAATTATAATTAATACATATGTTCTTATACACTAATGTTACCCTTGAAGACTAAAAATTAAGATTTTTTGTGATATGTCACATCAGTAGATGCATTTTTTTACAAATTATAAAGTAATGACACTAGAGGGTAAGTTTAATTTGATATTTTCCCAACATTTTTTATTTTTGAATCACTTTTGAGGTATAAAATCAACCTCATGTTCTATATATTAAAATCATTGGAAAGCATCACCTTTAAATACCAAATTAGTTAAGACACTGACATAATCCATCAAGGCATGATATTTATACTAGTTCAACATGGTTAAACATTGAGGTACAAACCTATAACCCTTGTTGCTAACTTATCTAATGAGGAAACTCATTTTATAGAGGAGGAAAAGTCACCCACCCCTATGAATAATCAACCCAACTTCCCTTTTACCAACACGCCAAGCCCCAAATCCCCCATAATTTCTAAATTGGGTAAATGTATGGGAGTCAATACCCCATATTTAGGGGATAAAAACATAAACTCATCACCATTTATTGGCAAGAGTAAGATGGTTGCAAGGGAAAATAGGTATGTGAACTAGATGACCCTAGATGATAATGTAAAAAGAGGCTACATGTAGTTGAGTAAAGGTTGAAGGATATGAAAAGGGCCATGACAAGACTTATTAATTAGTGGAATAACCTAAAGGATAAGAATGATAATATCAAACTAGAATTTGGTAATGAAAATGAAAAAATTATAAATCCAAAAGTCATCAATGTTGAGACCAACTAGCATGTTGTTGAAGACACTCATCCACCTCTCAAGATAAAAGGGCTCATAAAACACCACTACATAATACTATGTAGGGGCTCACAAAATACCCAAGAAAACATGAGAGGTAGAGTGGTGTTTCACCTAATAAAGAATAAGATCAAGGAAATGAAACAAACCACCCTAAAGAACTAGGTAGGATTTGAGGAGCTTCTAGAATCTATTTATTCCTTTTATATTCTTGGTTGGTCAAATTTCACTTGGTTTTTTTTCTATAGTTTTGATTATGTCTGGTTGAAGTTCCTTTATACTATGTTTTGCTACCCATTAGGGCTTTGTTTGTTGAATTTATGTATGTTTCATTTTATTTAAACTATATGGTTGTTAGATCATTATAAAAAAAAATATTTACCCTATTGAATAAAAAAATACAATCATATAATTGACACACCACTTATCCTAATTAAATATCAAATTTTATAGTTGGCCTCATAGAAAAACATTGGGTTCATTAGAGTGTGTTAGGATAGTATTTTGGGTATGAGAGTTTATATATATTATTAGTTCCACATGAATTTTCATCTAATAAATTAATCCTCATAATTGATAGATGGATCCTTTAGGGTCCTATAGAATGATGAACACATCATGATAAAGTAGGATAATTTTACATTTACTTGTATAGAATTCATGGGATGATATATTTACTTCACTTTTTATCCTATGATATAACTAGTATAAAAACAAGGTCATATAATAGAGGTTGTGTATAATTATATGGTTTGTAATAATACTCAAGGTGGCTATATATCTAATAGATGGAAATCCACACTCAATATAAAGGATAAAGGGTTAAAAATACTATGCCCAAGATATGGGGTATGACTCTAATAAGACCTAAAATTAAATAAAAGATAATTAAATGGTAATAAAATGGTATTTTAAGGATATAATAAGAATGAAACATGTAATAAATTGACAAAAAAGGGTAACTTATATCCAAGATATTTATAACATAGTAAATAAATAATAAAGTAAATGATTCAATGTTCAATGAATGGGTAGTATATGTAACCTAAGTTGATAATAGAAAACCTACAAAACCTTATAGCTATACCATATTATTTAGTATAAGGAAGAACATAATAAAAGACACTAAAAAATTATTATACTATAAAAATAAGAAAAATTAATCCATCTATGAAGTAAAAAAAACAAATAGAATAAGGATAGAGATACTTACATTTGGGGTCACCTGTCATCACATATAACTCCAAAATTTGGATCAAGATGCACTTTGAAATATATTTTCTATTTTTAAGCCTAAAATGGAAAAAAGAAGACCTAGATATCCTTAGTTTGGGACTTGAAATATTTGGACACTTCCTTGGTAAGACTCTATATATTTATTTTTGAAGAGATTTAAGTAAGACTAAACCTAAAATAATAAGACCTTAACCTATAACTCATCTATTTACTAAGAAAATGAAATGTGATGAAAAAATATTAGATGAATGTGTTATATATTTAGGATTGGTAATATAACTCACATATATGGATCCAAACCCATAATTAACCCTAACCTATAATCTAATGTTATTATATAGTCTAATATAATCAAAAAAGATGTAGAGATATATATAATTTTATAATACTAGTTTATAAAATACAATGCCTAGAGATAATACTCAAAATTGTATTAGTTAAGCTAATATAATATATATAAATACATGTGTGAAACAAATTATATCATCTTAGCCATTATAATTAGAATATAGGGTGGCTAGTAAGATTGAATGGAAATTAGATGGATGCGTAATATGTAAAGATAATTAGAATAGTTTAGATGAATAGTAATGAAGGTATGTAATAATATTGTAAAAACATCTCTTGAAATTACCATGAGATGATCCCACCACATTCCTAGTTTACTTCTTAAGAGATTCACTTAGGGACATTTATCCACTAATAAGACCTTACAATAGATATTATAAGTGAAAAAAGTGAAAAAATAATATATATATATATATATATATATATATATATATATATATATATATACCCCACCTAAATATCATCATGTGTCTCAATAATGTAACATGGGATGGTGCTTTAGCAAAGAAACATAGTAACACAAAACATAATAAGTGAATTTTTTTTGAAATAATTTAAATTAAGATAAATACATACCATCACTTACCTTTTTCACCCTCGATATGAATTTCAATGTTATGTATCTATGTGAAGGTGACAATCTATAATCTCAATGGGTAGAACTAAAAAATGAGTGAAAAATCAAAATTTATAGAAAACATTCTATTAACAAAACAAATTACTTACTTCACAAAGATTATAAGGATTCTTTTGGTTTAATAGATGGGATTAAGAAATATATGATATGAGAAAATATGGAGTGTAGAGGGAAAAATAAAAAAATAAAATAATTTTTCAAAGATGGATCACCATATTATGATGATCTAATGTATGTTGTATGCTTCATTATCTTTTATCAAATGTGAGCAGATGAATTATCAAATACAATTAAAAATTGAATGTAACCAAATTATGTATTAAGTAAGTAGATAGAAAAAATGAAAAATAAAATATGTGTATGAAATGATTGTAAATCCATAAATGTAAGACAAGTGAAAATTTAAGTAAAAAAATGGGATTAAATAAATTTAATATTACTATAACAACATCCAATGTAAGATAAGTGAAAACATAAATAAAATAATTAGATAAATTTGTTTGAAAATTATTATAAAAATGTCTAATGTAAGATAAGTGAAAATTTAAATAAAACAAATTAAATGTAACAAAATAAATAAATAATTTTGATGAGTGAAAACTTAAAATCAATACTCGTGCTAAATAAAAATTTAGGAAAACATGACCATCAAGAGACATAATTATAGATTAAAATTCTAAACAAATTTTCCACTTCTAGAGCAAACAAAGGAAATTTTCTTAAGGACATAATGAGAAAAGAGAGTGGTCTCTCATATTTTATATGATAAGTATATTGGGTTTGTTAGTAATTTCATTGGTCTATGCCATTTATTTTTTAGAATATATTACCTTATAATTTTTTACCTATTTTATAATCATGTGTTATTTAAAATTCACTTTATAATTGAGAAGAAATTTATTTAAGTATTAGTACATTTCCAAGATCTATATTTTTTTTCAACTTGATAAATGGTGCAAGATATATCATTTATTGGGGAGGCTATCATAACATTGATATTATTAAGAGATAATGGCATGAGGAATTTTATGAAAATATTATGGGATAATTAAAGATGAATTCCTACATTGATTTTATTAAGTAAATTTTTGGTGGAGATTATTCCTCATCAGATTAAGTCTTTGGGAACATTTTAAATTTCAACATGCAGACATAAAAATTAGCATTTAAGCTAAAACTATGAACTATGACCACTTTCTTACACACTTGGCTCTAGATCTATCTCATGTCCCTTTTTTATCACTTTCTACCACCTTTCACACTCCTCTAAGTTGATAAATGACCCCAAAATGTATTCATCCCTATTCGTACCAACATTAGACATCTTTTTAACCCTACCTAACAATTATTATGATGAAATCACCAATTGAAAAAGAGTGCCCTAGGGGACTATGAGGCACCACTTTTGGTATCCTTTCCCCCTCTCCTATCTTCCCACCAAATAATGACTAACTTAAAACATAAAAATATATAGTAAGGTCATATTATATCCCTAATGAACCCATTTCTATTTAATTTCAAAGATAAGACTATATAAAAACTTATCAAACCATTTTTGGTGGAGGGATTCCACATAGTAAAACACCTGAATCATAATTGCACATTGAGAATAAAGTACCTATTTCTCCCAATTTTGATTGCATGTAGCCCTAGTAGTGTATAACTCAAGTATAAATACATATTACATGTCACAATTCATAGATAAGGCACTTAATAACATAAATATTTCACTAGCATCTAACATATTATACTAATTATTCACACACCACCATAGCATGGGAAAACTACATGAAGTTTGATCCCTATTTGAAGTATTAGTATGTAGACAATGTTCAAAACATGGGGTGTTTAAGTCTCACCCAAATTCAATAATTTAATCCTTTTTCACCTGTGATTTTGCATTGGAATTCATGTGTTAATGAACTGTGGTTTTGAAGGAAAATCAATCATACAATGGTCTCCATAAGTGATCATAAGATCATGCACTAGATGGAGGCTCTAAATATGTATACATAGAGGGAAAAAAAACCTAATTTACTTAATAAAAGTGGAAAATTTCACCAAAGGTTAAATAATATCACCATCCCTCTAGTGTCATATTCCCAATGTTATTATCTGGGTCCAAATCTAGTTTTTGATTCTAGATTCTAGTCATTATACCTCCCCACATAACAAGTTTCAAATTTTTATTACACCTATAGACATAATTTTCAACTAAGTATTTATTTTATCATTGCACTTTTATATTTTTAGTAATATTATATAATATAATATAATAGTTCCAAATCAATGAATGATATTATTTTTATAATATTCTCCTGATGTTGCATAGTAGCGTTGTCATTTAAGGTTTTATATAAATCCCAAATTTGATAAAACATATTGGTGAGCCCATACCTTATTAAAATTTTTCCAAATCATAAATAAATTTTTTTATAGGGTTTGTATAATTTTTTCTTGTTCCCATTTACTATTTTAGGGTTTTTAGATATAATATTTTCTAACATAATAGTAATTTTATAGGTTTTAGTTTCATATTTTATGGATATAATAAAATATATTCCTCTTCCTCATAACCCTCAAGGTTTTGATATCAATTTTACATATAATTAAGTAAATGGTATCACTATCCCAATAGGTAAGGTATCCCATCCTATAGTTCCAAATGAAGCTAATCAACCTATCCTTCCTCAAACACTCCACCTCCCACATCTCCTCTTTAGGATTTATGTATGCATGTTCATTAGGAAACACCTAGGGTTTGTGTTTGTGAGGATATAAAGGATAAAATATCACTTGGGAAATTTATATAGTTAAAAAATAAAAAATAGGTTTTTAGTGAAAATATCACATTAGTAAAACATCAAATTACATGTGAAAAAAATCTAGAATATGTTATTATTAATCATTTATGTGAAATTAAAACTATCAATGTTATACCTAATAATATTTAATATAAAAATGAGAAAATACAACATAATACATATAAAATAAGTGATTAAAAAGTATTCAAATGGATAATAAGAGTATAAGTGAGATTATATGGGTAGTGATTTCAAATAATTTGATCAAACTACTTCCTCTACATCTTCTAAGGAGATAAAATACTATTGTGTATATTATTATATGCATGGGAATAATATATATCATTATTTGGATTTAGAAAATAAAACACAAAATATAATTGATAGTGGTGATCCTATCATTGATACATCATTTAAGCAACCCATTCACCTTATTAGCGCTCTCCTAAAGCACAAGTGACAAAATTAGAAATTTTTAAAAAAATGGATAACAAAAGATAATTTATAGAAATACAAGGATAAAAAGGCCTAATTAGAGAAATAAAAGGTTCAACAATCTAATTTACATCAAGAAAGAGCAAAAAAGGAACAAGATGAAAAACAATAATTGCACAAAGAATGTATCACAAATGCAATGTTATAAAACTAACAAACACATAAGTTGTCAAATCAAATTCCAAATAAGAAAAAAAGAATTATTAAATGAGGGTTTCTAACCAAAGAGTTTCCAAAGAAATAAATTACTAAAAAATCCAATGTTACAAGAGTGATTTAAAAGAAATCAACTAGAAATAATTCTTCACTCCTAAAACCTTTGATTCTTAATCCCCTCATAGAAGGAAAACAATAACCAATGTGGTGATCAATAAAACTATTTAAATGAATGTTTATATCATGACACTCTTTTAATTTCTTGGATACAATAAATAAAATTTACATAAGATTACTTTATATAAATAATTTATTAGATCTATTGAGTGACCTTACACATTTGGGCCAAAAACTTGTCCAATAGTATTTCATGTATGTCCCAGTTTGGCACAATATCACGCTAAATTAGGAAGATCATAAATGATATAAATGGGGAAAATAATGGGTAAAGATGCCAACCATGTCACATTTTCACATGAAAGTTAAACTATCATAGTTTCAAGAGAAGATAAAGTTTCTTCAAAGCAATAGCAAAAAATAGAACACATACTTTCATCCAACATATAAATAGATATATGTAATGGCATATCACTAAGGGCACATGTCACTATACACATTACAAAGGAGAAATTATAAATTCCAATACCATAGTATGGGTCAATTCATTATTCATACCAAGATATAACAAAAGAAAAGAGTGACATTTAACAAGTTCAAAATATAGATGATGATTATAACAATCTAGATTGGCATGATCATGATGACATTGATTATATAGAATATGAATATGGAAATTCAATAAAACATACAAGGTTTCATGACACTTTTCATTTTAAAGAGATCATGATTCCTTTGTTAAATACATGTTTTATTAATGGTACTAATCTTAAGAGAATCATCAGTTAGTATCTTTCTTTCTATTTATTAGTTTAATATCTAAGAAATATAAAAAATGCTAAAATACTCTATAAAATAATAAAACAATGACCTATGCATGCTTACATGTAATTTTCCATACATAAGTTTCGTTTTGAATAATATTATGTACTTACTTTAGCTAGTTTTATATCATACATGATTCACTAGTGTACATGAGTGATTGTAGTTACATAGAACACCATTTATAGATTCATTTTCATGTACATTCATTGTTACACAATCATAAAATTCATTTAGACATCAACATTTTGGAGGATAGGAGTGCACTACTCTAGTGTTACTTTCCATACTATTGTCTTAGTGATATCAATATCTCACCATTAAGTTCTTGATTACACACACGCTTCTTATAACATGTAAATTCATCAATTATCTCATTGGGGGCATGGAATATATAGTTTTTATCCTTATTCCCCATATTATCTCACTCATAGCTCATAAATTTACATAGCATTACGTATTTATATATTAGTTACTCACTAACATCAAGATATACTGCTATTTATCTAATTTATTGAATATACTTAGGTTATAACTTAACTCTTATTGATAAAATTACATAATCCTGGATGTTTTCATATTTATTTTTCTAGCTTCACATATAGTATCCATTCTCTATTTAC
The DNA here is from genome assembly GCA_037957365.1 of Torreya grandis. Lineage (NCBI taxonomy): Eukaryota > Viridiplantae > Streptophyta > Pinopsida > Cupressales > Taxaceae > Torreya > Torreya grandis. The sequence goes on from JARHVA010002002.1 coordinate 2,333,734, forward strand.
TTTGAGGACATTTGAATATGTCATTAACAACTAGATATAATAATTCATATTTTTTATTGTATGTGGGTGGGATAATTTAAACATTTCCTTGTTTATGTCTTATATTCATGTTTTTGGACATTTTTACATGTCCATATATGTGTCTCTAAGCCTCCTTTGTTTAATTCTATGTGTATGATGTAATTTAAACATGTATTTGTATGTGTTTTATATTCAAGTGATTAAAATTTGAACATGTGATTATTTATCACCCCTTGACCTTCTATTGTGCATTTTATTTATTTTGAATTTAATCTTTAATTGTGTGCATCATGGCCATGAAACCTTGCTTGATTCTTTTATTAAAATTTGTATGCCATGATGGACATAATGAATCCACCTATCCCTTTAAATTCCATGATGAATATCATGCATTCATCCCTAAGTATATATAACCAAAATTATATACTCAATTTATCAAGTATTTATGTGATTCATTATCACATCTATATAGGCACACTTACTCTGAGTGTTTGTTTCCACCTACATCTTAATTTAACACTATCATAAATTTACAAATGATGATGCCATGATTTCACCATGTTGTCAACATTACTCAAATTTTACATTTAGCATCACAAAAACCTACCAAATAACTTTTTGGTTTTGAGTTAATTTATTATGCAGGCTCAAAAACTCACCTCAAAATAGGGGCATTAATGAAGGTTTTTCTTAGAGACTAGACTTCCTAGATTAGTATACATATAGGATATAATAAAGAATACACAATTGACATTCTTAGACTTATAAAATACACAAAAATTCACATTTGATAATATTGACACATTGCATAGGAGATAAATTATCTAGTGTCCTTAAAAAAATTATTATCTAAATGCCTAAAAATAGGGATTTCTAGAATTTCTCAAAATATCAATTTACTCAGAATAGTACTCAATAATTTCATAGTCTTAGTTTCTAAAATTACTTATTTTTGTCTTAGATTTTCTTAGTTTGGGTGAAATCATGTGAAACAAGTTATTATAAATTAGCACACAAGTGTACTCAAAATCACAATTATTTTACTCAATGTCAAAATATATATGCACTAGATATCAATTGGGCACATGTATGGCACATTGTTTCCTCATTGCTCAGTTTTTACACTAGTCTTATAGATGGAATGAAAAATTCATGTCATTATCAATTTTTTTATACACCTGATCTAAATTACATACCATATTTTCACTATTTGTGTTCCATAATTTCACCATATTGAACCTTATTCCATATGTAATGTTTGATTTGTTATTTATCATAGTATTTACACTAATATTTACCCTAGAAATGTTTATTAAGATTCATATAAGGATTATAAATATTATTTAACACCATGGGTATGTGATGATGGATTCAATCACACATTAATTTATTAATAATACTCACCCATCCATGAATATTGGGATAGACATATTCCAATATAACCTATTGAAACTCCAAATGTACAACCTACCACAATGGCTATTTTTTTCACTAGGAAAGCATAGTGGTTCACGTATCCAGCTAGGTGTATTCATTCCTTGTCATTTTATAGCTAATTATCTTTAAATTTTTGATATTAATATTAAATAAATATTTATATTACATTTGTTTCATTATAGGTTTTTTCATGGAGCACAATTCAGTGTTGTGGCCTACATCCAAGACTCTTATTCATAGTTACGTTTATGTATCACTCTTTTTTCTTTTTAATCCAGTGATTAAAATTTGTTACATTACTAGAGTAAAATGAGGGACAAATTAGATATGAAAATTAACATTTAATCTAAAATCATTCACTTGTGACCACTCTCTTAGATCTACACCTATCTCAGGGCCCTTTTTTTATCACTTTTGACCACCTTACACACTCTTTTAAGTTGATAAATGACCCATTAATGTAATAATACCTATTATTATCAACCTTATACATATTTTTATACATATCTAACACTTAGTATTATGAAATAACCCATTAGATAAGAGTGTCCTAGGGGACTATAACACATTGATCTAGTGTCATTTCCCCATCTCCCATCTTATTACAAAATAATGACTAATGTGTAAAATAAAAATCTATAAGAAGGTTATCATATGTCCCTAATGAGACCAATTTTGAATTAATTTCAAATAAATGACTATATAAACACTTATCAAACCATTTTTGGAGGAAGAGGCTTCCATATCAAAAAACACTAGAATAATAATTGCACATTGAGATCAAAGTACCTATTTCTCCCAATTCTAATTGCATATAGACCTAGAAACTTAGAGCTCAAGTCTAAATAGATTTTATATCTTACATGGTTAATACACTTAATTTCACTAGTATTGTACCAACATCTAGCATATTACACAAGTTATTCACACACCATTTTAGCATGGGATAACTACATGAAGTTTGATCCCTCTTTAGAGTATTGGTATGTAGGCAATGCTCAACACATGGGGTGTTGATGTCTCACCCAACTTAATTATTTATCCCTTTATCCCCATTTACTTTTCATTAGTATTCACATGTCAATTAATTAGTGTTTTTATTAAAAGTTAATCATGCAATGGTCTTTACAAGTGATAGTAATCTCTCACACCATAGACAAACTTTCTAGATGAAGACAAAGAAAACCCAAAAACCCTGATTTACTCACTACAAGTGGACAATATTTTCCCAAGTTGGACAAGAGCACTACCCCTCTAGTGTCCTATTCCTAGCACTATTTTCTAGTTCTAGATCTTGTTCTTGATTCCTAATTCCTAATTCTAGTTATTATACCTCCCACAAAGTAAGTTTCAACTTTTGATTCATCTTATGAACATAGTTTATGGTAATCTTTATCTTCTCATCACAATTTTCTATTTTTTGTAAGTTTGTAAAATATAGTAATTATAATTCATTAAATTATATTAGTATTATATTATTCTCCTAATTTTTCATAGTAGTGATCTCATTTAGGGTTTTCTATAAATCCTAAAATTGATAAAAACACAACAATATTTGGTATCTCTGAGTTTATTTGATTAAAAAGTGTGATCTCAATCCATTAGATCTACATAAAATTAGATAAATGTTATTATCTAAAATTTAAACAGTGGAGATCACAAATTTATATCTTAAGGGTTTTGAATAACCAAACTTATCTAAACCTAAAATTATAAATAGGATTAGAACTCACTCTACCTATTAGACAATCTTAAATATCTAATAATTCAAGTGCATATTAAAATATAGATGTCAAGTATAAAACTATTACAAGGATATAGATGAATTGATCACCTAGAAGTGCCTCTAATGATTGGATATCTTAGAATTCTTCCATATATTAGATTAACTCCCCATTTATAATTACTAATCGTACAACATGGAAATATAAAATTAAAAGGATTGATTGAGTAATAAATAATTGACCTTGAGGGTTGAAGCCTCCCCTTGAATTTGTATACTCTCTAAGGACTTGTTAAACATAATATTCATGATATGATAATTTAAATGTGAAACAATACAAATTAGTGGAAAGATGAATTTATTTAGATTGGTGAATGCATTCACCAAATCTAGTCAATTATTTTAAAAACATGTATTACTAATTCTAATAAATATATTACTATAGTGTGGAATACCATGTATCCAGTATTTAAAATAAGTAGTTAAGATTCGGACATGTGCATTCCAAGTACCTAACGAAATTAATGAAATATATTTCAAAATTACTTTTTTATTTGATTAGGTAAAAATATTTTGGTTGTATAGGGATCTAGTAACCACATAATTTCAATTGAATAGATTAAAACTAAAATTAAGAAGCAGAATCCACACGGGATACAAAAATGATAAGGGCTTAACCTAGTCATCAAACATAATACCACATGTGTGAGTTAGTTTTATAGGCATCTAGAAACCACAAAGTTTCAATAAAATAGAGTAAACCCAAAGTTAAGAGACAAAATCCACATGGGATATAAAAATAATAAGGGCTTCAACCATCTATAAAACACAATACCACATGTGTAGACACCCTATTTTGGCCACAAACATGTCAAAACTATGTCTCAAACTAATTTCTATAAAATGATGTATTATAAAATTATGTTGATATTTATAAGGCCATACACCAAGTTGACAAAAGTAAATGATTCGAGATCACCATTGACAAAGAACCATTACTCACAAGTCAAGCTCAAGCCCAATTGCATGTTAATAAGAACTTAAAACTTCCAAGTAAGGTAAATGTTTTCATTTATCTTCTACTTGTAATTGTTTTTATTTGTTATTTAATCCCCATATATCTTAGGCTTGGAAATATAGCTTTGTTTGATTTTTTTTGTTCATTTTACTAACAAAGACAAGCTAATAATTATTTTTCCTTGGATTCCTTGGATAGTTAATAGAATGCTTGATGGGACACAATGCAACCCACAAACTATTATATGAGTACTTGAGCACTCTTATAAATATAAAAAATACCATTTTAGACCTTATTTTATCTTGTTCACTCAAAAATCCCATGATTTTTATTGACTACATATTGACAACTTTTTCCCTACTAATTGATGACTTCACCACATTTCTTGTATTCTATTTTTCTATGTTTTTTAGGGAAAACAATAATTTCACCACTTCATATCAGTGACATCACTTCAAAATAGAGACTTCACCCCTAATAATCCATGACATCACCCTATGATCATACATGTCTAAAAATAATTAATTCATTCAGAGAAAATAATAACTTCATCCCTCGATAATGATGACTTTTTTAGGTAACCATAATTTATATTTAAATAAAATTTTAAGGAAAAATGACTTTATTTTTTATAATTGACAACTTCACCAATGCTAATTGGTGACTTCCTGAAGTGGTTTATTTGGTTTATTTTTAGTAAATCCACAACTTCACCCTTATGAGTAAACAATGACTTCACCCTGTGATAAAAACTTGATACTTCAAAAGTGAATCAAATCAATACACTAACATTTGTTGAAGGGAACTAAGTAAGTTAAAACAATTTTTCACATCCTAGAAATTCCATTTTCACATTTTTTTTGGGTGTTTAAAACATGAAAAAATAATATTTTTTCATCATTTTCAATTTTTCATGAAGGGACAAACATCAATATTGGTTTGAATTAGTGCTTAAAAAGAACAAAAAAATTAGATTTAATACTCCTAAAATAAATTTGCTTTATTATTATTCATTTCCAAAAACACATAGCTAGTTTCATTTCTGGAGTAGTTTCATTTTTAGTATAACTTTTGTGCATACGCTCTCCCTTTATCCCCATTTGAGAACTTGGGTGACCAAATATGAAATTATTTTACTTGTTTGTTAAATCCATTTAAAAAATTTTGTGTGTGATCTCTTATCCTTCTTAGGGACTTGAGTGACTCAAAAATGACAAAGCTATTAATTTTAATGCCTTCTATTAGCTTGTGAGTGGGAGTTCATCTCCTTCTCATGAGTTTTTAAGGAGTTTTTAAATGTCTTCTATTATTTTACTTATTTGTTAAATCCATTTAAAAAATGTTGTGTGTGATCTCTTATCATTCTTAGGGACTTGAGTGACTCAAAAATGACTGAGCTATTAATTTTAATGTCTTCTATTAGCTTTTGAGTGGGAGTTCATCTCCTTCTAATGCTACTCTCTAGTGGGGTATATAAATTGGGAAAACCATTAGATTGGATAGTGTCCATATGGTTAGGTTGACAATCTCAATGGGTACCTAGGCCATGTAGTATCTAGACATTAGAATTAACTAAGTAGTACATATATGATTTTTTTAATGTAAAGAACAAGTCATTTTCATAAAAAGCTATGAAATTTAGATCTAGTTTATGTGAATCTATTCCCAAGTGTATTTATGAAATTGTGGACCATTTTGAAAGGCAAATTAAAAATTTAGCACAATTTTCCCCACTTGTTATGAAACATCCTTCCAAATGCTGAGTTGCTTTGGCACTCTAAGTTCCTTGCCATATACTAGTTTTTGATAAATAGAGGGGGCTTAAAAACTATACCTGTAAGCACTCTTTTACTTATTGGATTAATAATTAATTCCTTTCGATAATGGAATATTGGTGGAAAATTTGGTGGATATGATGCATACCTTATGTAAATTTTAGAATAGGAGTGCATACTTAGGTGAAACCTTTTATTTTACTTATGTGTGTTATTTGAGTCTAAAATTTACTTTGCCAAAATCAAAACAAACAAATGGAAACATGTCACACACACTATATACCAAGAAATGTTATGTTGTAGAAATCATTTAAGCCATTTACTTAGCTCAAACCAAGACCAAGACCAATTATGCCTTTATTTTTAGATGAGATATTGTTACACTACCAATTTTAGTCTATAAATTTATTCATATAAGTCTTTTAAAATCTCATTCAAAATCCATCTTTCGAAGTTCAAATCTAAAGATGATTAGATTATGCTTGAGTCTTGTTTAAAACTTAGGCTTGATTTATTTACCTTTCTATGTTTAGATTGTGCACTTTGGATTGATTTTTGGTTTGATTTTTAAAGATATTTGCCTAGAGAAAAAGTTTATTTTTACCTCCCTTTTCATTATTTCCATGTTTTTATCTAAGACCAAGTCTGCCATTTGTTTCAAATTAAGATCCTTAGACTTTTGAGTGTTTCAAAATTAACATGCCTATCCCAAGTTTTTTTCAAAGACCTAGTTAAATTTTTGTGTTAAGACCTATTTCATGTGCTTGTACAAAGTTTGTTTTACAAACTAATTTCATTTTGTGTAGACTAAGTTTGTTTTCTAAGACCTAGTTTTAAAGATCAATTTCATGTGCCTAGTTCTAGACCTTAGTTTTTTTTCTTAGTTCAAATCTCATGTGCCACATTCCAAGATATGAGTTTGTTTAGAAAATTTTCCAAGACTAAAATATAATTTTACCTTTTGTTGACCACTAATTCAAAAGACCTTAAAGTGTTATTAATATTTTAGACTAAGTTTTGACTGTTTGTTTTCAAGAAGAAATCCTTTTCTAGATTGATTTCAAACCATTTGTAATAATATATTGAATTTTATTTATAGGCCAAGTTTTAGCCATTTGTAAAAATAGATTGAGTTTTCATTCTAAACCATGTTTTAACCATTTGTAGTAATAGACTGAGTTTACATTCTAGTCCAAGTTTTAAGACATTTATGACATTAGTCTAAACTTTTGTGAGACTCTTGATTCAAAAATCCATCATTATACACATAGTGGGACCATGTATAATCTGTATTATGAGAATGTTACCACAAATGATCCATTTTTCATGAGACTTATGAAGAATAAGTATCTTATGTAATGGATCCATATCCTTCATATGATACTAACTATACTGAATAAATTCAAGACCCTTTAAAACATTATATTTCTAATACACCTTCATATCTAGGGTAAGAATAGGACTAGATGACCCAATGCCTATAAAATGTGCCAAGTTTAATAGAAAAGGTTCAATAAAAACAAATGCCATATTACATAACTTTACCAACTATCACAAGTTATGATCCATTATTTTTTGATCTCCACCTCCTAGATAATATGGATGAGATAATTGATAGAGTGGTGGAGCTAAGAGCTAGGTTTAATTCATATTTCCACATGATAATTTACCTAGTTTGGTGTGTGCACCCAATAATAGGCATCAAGTCAAAACATTTTAACAAGCCTTGTCTAGACAAAATTATGATCTAGTATGATAAAACATTATAGATTTATAAAACTTAAAAAATTAATGGGTAAAATTACTCACTAAATAACACAAATTCAATAGGCATACGAAATTTAGCTCAACTTGGCCAAATATTTGAATGCCATGACAATTTCTAATATGCCACTTATAGAGTTAATTTCCCTTCACAAGGATACAAAATGACTCATCAAGTTATGTGAACCCAACCATAGATGAATTTATTCAAATAATGAATGTTCCAAACATGTTTCATATTCATATAACTCAAGAACAATCCATAGTGTAGATTAAATACCTTTCTCAAAACATAGTGGATGACACACAAGTGTAACCCAACCCAAACTAGGCTTAGCCAAATATTCAAATGACCAATCACAATAGGTTCCAATGTATACTATGAGTATTTTGTACTATGGGTAAGGAACATCAAGTTTTAAAGTTAAACACACAACCACTCCCCCTCAACCAACTGTATTTTTAATACATAGCAAGGGAAAAAAGTCAAACACAGACCAATCCTCCACCTTAATAGGTGATGAATACTACTCCACCCAATAAGTGGTGACCAGCATTCTATAGTAGCCAATGCAGACCAATGTGCCAAAACATAAAGTGATTAAAATTCCCTCCCAAATAATGACTAATCAATGACATAATATTTTTGGTAAACAAAATCTTGTAGTTGGAAAACAATAAATACCTACCAGGCAACAAATATTCAATCAATGCCAAGTGTTAAATATGTAACATGTATCTATTATAAAGTTAGTGTATTACACCCACCAAATACCATACCCCTAAAATATTCCAACCATACAACAATTTTAGCAACTAACATTTGGCCAACAATAAATACCTTACATAATATAGGATTCCGCTAGTCAACAACAAGTTCCATTTGCAACCCAATAACCATAATTAATCCCTTACTATTGAATACCACCACAAATGACACAATTTATTTTGAATCAAATCTATGTTGCTAATCCCAATGCTTACCAACAAAATAATACCACCCCAATAATACATTTAAACCAAAGGCTACATCTTCTTGGTAGGGAAACGAACTAGGTGAATATGGAATAATCTTCCATACCTTCGCTATACCCTAACTAGAATAATCTACTAGAAACAACCCAAGATAAACAAAATCCATCCTTTCCTTCCACTTTTATAGCCTTAGAACTAAAATAGGTAAAGGTGGCTCTTCAAATGGTGAAGTACGGAAATAATTTTAAATTGGATGAAACATATTCATATCCAGTTAACATAGATTACCTATATATATTGTTTCCTCTAAGATTTTAGCTGCCCAAATTTAACAAGTATAAGGAAAAAGTAGACTGAAGGAAACATTTGAATGATTTTTATGTTTCTTTCCAAATAATGGTTTTTAGTAACTTTTACATGCTTCTCCTTTTCTTATGAAGTTTAGCTGGACATGCCTTAGTGTGAATTCTTAAATTTCCTAAGAACTTAGCACTTAATTTTGCCAAGAACAACAAAATCTTGGGGAGATTTTTTCAACTTATCTAAAATGGTGAAGGTCACTTTCTAGTCACTTCATGCATAACTTGTCATATAAATAGTCATTCTAAGTATTCATGTGTAACTTATAGAGTGATATATCCTATCACTTAGAGATATAATGTGCCCATAAATTTGAATAGATAATTTAAAAAGTAATTAAAATTAAAAAGGACCTTACCAACAAAGGGATGATCAAGTTGTATACCCCAAATCAAAACTAGACCCAAAACCAAAATCTAGGCCCAAGTTAGAACCCAAATATAGTCAAACATATGATTTTGAACTAGTATACAGTAATAAATGTGAAAAAACTAAATTGTATAGGCACAAAAATAATTTTTTTGACAATGAAGTCACTAAGTCACATCAGTCCAAATGGTGCAAACACTATTTTCTTAGCCTATTTTCAACATGACACCTATTTTATAAATGCAACCTATTCTACAAATGCAACTTATTTTTTTACACAACCATAGCTATCTCCATAAATTAAACCACCTCCACACATGTAGGAACCTCTATCTCCACCTTTGTAAACCCTTCCTCCAAGAAGAAAAAATAATTCTAGAGTCTTCAGGGACCTTGGTAAGCACATTAACATGTTGTTTCACAAATTAGAAACAACTAATATGATTATTTAGCCAATTCCAAATCACTTTATTGAAGTTTCACCTTACCCTAAATAGTATAAAAAATATGAGTTCTATGAATACCATCATTTTTATGGTCATTCAATCAAATTTATGTGTGTAGTTAAAGCACCTAATTGAGAATATGTTGGAAAATGCAGAGATCCAGATTATATAATGTAGTTTTTTCTTCTAATTATAACCTATGTATTTATTAATACCATTTTCAAAAACATATAAATACCAATAAGAAATAACAATAATGAAGGCCACCACTACAATAATAACAATATAAATAGTAGTAACAATAATACCACCAACCATAAAATGGATGGAACCATGGCTAGAATGACTCTAATAACCAATATACCCATCACACAGTCACACATGAGTATAATAAATTTTTAGGGCATTTTATATGTGGTCATGTATCCATAATAGCCATTAACCTTAGGATAATAACCAATCACCAATGTCTAGTCTTTAACAATGCCTATCATCCTCTTAATTCCTATAATCTTGATTTATCCTCTAACCATACCAAAATGGAATGACAATAAAGAATTACCATCCCAAGACATTCTCCTTATTTTATCTATAATGGTCTTTTACCTAATATAGATTGATCAATCATAACTTAATGGACTAAAGTTACCATTCCAATTGCAGAACCACCTTATATGAATGAATCCATTCAAGCCCCCATACTAGTTAGGAGTAAGCTAGTTACAAAAACAAGAGTAAAAGCATATGATATTATGGAATAACTTCAAAATATTCCCACAGAAATATCTATTCTATATTTTTTATACACATCTACCATCCATAAAAATATCCTTATCAAGATCTTGAGCTAGTCCCAAATACCCAATGATATTATGCCAAACAAATTTCAAGCTTTGGTTGGACACCTAGCCCCGATTTAGTAATCAACTTTTGACCAAATTGATATGACATCCCTAATCCCTCTCCACAATAACCCATTTTATATTAAAGTTGTCATAACACATCTTAAAGTTATATTTATCCTCATAGACAATGGATCAGTCGTTAACATTGTGTTTATAAAGTTAATCAAGCATTTATAATATGCAATAGCTAACCTTTATCCAAAGACCATTACCATCAAGGCTTATGATAATAAAGAGAGGGAGTCATAAGGAAAAAAATGTTTTCCAGTTGTCATTGGGCCTTTGACCCATGACACATTTTGAGACATCCTCGATCTATATTTATTATACATTTTTCTTCTAGAAATACCATAGATACACAAAATCCATGCAATACCTTTAAACTTGCACAAGTGTATTAAGTTTCTTCATTATGGAATGAATGTAACTATTCATGTAGAATTACCTCCATATTAGTACTGTAAGATTTTGAAGGCTAAGTATGAGAGATATAATTACCATTTTCTTCTAAACCCCACACTAAAGAATGATAAATATATACTTTTTAAATTATCTAATTACAATTATATATACCCTAATATCCTTGCCTCATATTGATATACACCTCATATTGAAATTACCAATCATTTTACTATTTTAGACAATGGTCTAAGAGAATAATTTACACATAATGCCTCTGTATAGTCAAACTTCTGTAAAACCCCAAGACTTATGGAAGGCCCAAAGACAATATAATTTTCATATAATGATAATAAAAATAAAAAATTCTTAGCCTGATGCTTATTATTTTCACATTGGACACTAGCCAAGAATATGACCCACTTACTGAAGATAATGCTTGGTTGTACAATGATGATTTGGTTAATTGATACCAAAGTAAAAAGTATCCCATCCCTATTAGTATTATGGATAACTAACCTTATGAAGGAAAAGACCTTGGGGTAAATTAACAAGGTATTATTAATCTAATTTTTATAAACAAGTAAAAAGTAACTCATGATATTAGATTTAAACCACTTGGGGGTGACCCTACCTATATTATTCATGTTATTACATCAACAACTAGTGATGATGATGCCAATAGTGAAGCAGATTATGATCATAATATATTTTAAGACCTATCCAATACCAACCTATTCAACCCTTACACCATTTATGCCATCACTCCATTAATCTACCATTCCCCACTTATCCTTTATCACCCTCAACTCATACATTGGGACCACTAAGAATCCATAGTACATCTTGATGAATTAGAGAATGATGAGGCTTTTTGTGATTTCATGGGCTTGAGATAAAATGCTCCTTTGGAATACCATAATTAAGGATTCTCTATTAAATTATATCCTTCTACCTATTTTAGAGACTGGGTTAACACCTTTAGCCAAAAGCAAAAAATTAAAACATTAAGGTCCCAAAGTGAAAATCTCTTTGAGGCACTTTTGGATTAAGAAAAAAAGTGAATAAAAAGTTAGTCTCTTAGTGAAAACCTATTTTAGGTACCACTAGATAGGCATATTCACCCTTCCTTAAATGAATCTTGGGAGGCCACTAATAATGAACTTGTATTTGGGTCTAAACTTAGTATAAAGGAACATCATGATTTTGAGAAAATTATCTGAGAGTGTCTTAATGTGTTTGTTACATGGCCATGTATGCTATTAAGAGATTATAAATTATCCTATTTAGGGGAGCTTAAAGAACCAATCTGAATAAAGGAATTTTCCATTGTTAGCCAATTTACATCTTTGATGACTATCCTAGAAGATGACTCTACTATCCTTATAGAGGATACTTCAAAAGTCAAAATTAGAACTCTAGATGATCCTAAGTGGATAAAACTAGGTCCATCCATCACTAAGGAAGATCATGAAGTTATTACATCTCTTCTTAGAGAGTTCCTAGACATTTTCTCATGGGCTTACTCTAATATGATAGGTTTGGATCCATCATTGATTTTACACCATCCTATAGTTCATCTAGATGCTAAAATGATTAATCATGAATTGATGAAAATGCATCCTCACATTAACATCCTGGTCAATATAGAACTAGATAAACTCATATATGTAAGATGCATTAGACCCATTGGTTATTTATATTATATCTCCAATATTATGCCAATCAATAAAAAACTAGAAGATATTAGATTGTGCACTAATTTTGTGACATTAACAAGGCCTACCTACCCAAAGGATAACTTTCCTTTATTGAACGTCGGCATGATTATTGACTCCATAGATAGGTATGAAATGATTTCCCTCATGGATGTCTTTTCAAGATATAATTATATCAATTTTTCACCAAAATACCAACATAAGATAATGTTCACTACTCTTTGGGGAATTTTTTGTTATCAGGTCATGCCTTTTAACCTCAAGAATGTAGGGGAAACATACCAGAGGGACAGGTATTTTATATTCCATGATATGATGCATGATATTATTGAGTACTATGTCAATGACATACTAGGTAAATCTAAGTCTTGTATAGACCATCCAACCATACTATGAAAAATCTTTAAATGGCTTCATGAGTACAAGGCTTGGTTAAAACCCAAAAGTATGTTCTTAGTGTTACTTATAGAAAACTATTAGGATTTATCATATATATTTGAGGCAATGAAGTCTATCCTACTAAGGTTAAGGCTATTATAGAGATGTCACCACCTTCTACTTTGAAGAAGATCCATAGTTTTAAGGGGAAAAGATAGTCTATTAGACACTTCATTTCATAGATGGCCAAAAAATGTCACCCATTCACTCATTTAATGCATAAAGGCACTACCTTTTCATGAAATGAAGAATACCAAAATATATTTGAGCACCTAAAAAAATAATTGGCCAATCGACTTGTTCTACTAATACCGACACCAATAAATCCATTCTTGCTTTACCTATCTACCACTAAAAATGTTGTTGAGGCACTTTTGGCCCAACGTGATTAACATGGGAAAGAAAATTATTGTTTGTTAAATATTATAATGCAAAACATCAAAAAACTTATAATGTTTTGCTTTTTTTTTAGGTAAGACTACATTCATGAAAATATAGAGGCTTTGGATAGACTACTGGCCCTCAGCTACACAAACATGTGAGATGTGGAAATCTCCACATCTCTATCTATGAATCCATAGGGAACTATTAACAAGACCTCTAAGACATTGGCCATGTAGAGAATCTAAACATAGTGTTTTTTATGTTCATATATCCCTAAGGGACTATCAGCTAGACCTCTAGGACCTCAACCACATGGAGACATGAGATGCAATGAAAGTTACATCTGTATCCATGCATCCTTGAGGGACCCTCAGCTAAAATTTTGGGCCCTTGATTGTGTAGAGATGCAAAATGTAACATTTTCCATGTTTGTGTCCACATGTCCCTATGGGATTATGGGATGGATCACCAAACCCTTAGCCATACAAATATGTAAGACATGGTGAAAATTGTGTCTACATCCACACATCCCAAGGGGACCCTTAGCCTAACCATTTATCCAACCCAATGAACACATGAATGGAATAAGGTGCCTAAGGAGGAGAGGAAAGGGGATTATAGATACTTTTTTGTATCCTTTTTTAATCATTATTGTTATGCCTACTACCCCAAGATAAAAAAATGTTGCCAAATTTCTTTTAGAAACTATTTAATATTTGTCTCACCAATAATTTCATCATCTCAATCTTATTCTAAAGATCCATTTTTATTAAATTTGAATTTACCTTATGTCCATTTCCCTCCACTAATTTTAATTTATCCAATATTTTCTACCTCCTGACCTATTAAATATCCTTGCACTTTCCTACTAAGTAGTTATTAGCTAATATAAAACTAACAAGATGAAAATTAAATACATGGATATGAACCATTATTGGAATTTGATTGTGACATACCAAATATTTTTTATCCTCATATTGGGCATGTGGACTTGAATTACTTACAAAAAATAATGATTCTAAAAGTCCAACACAGTTGATCCAATACATAGATGAGAGCAATCTTCCATAGGTAGCTACCTTTCCCACTTTGGTGTAATTTTCAGATTTAGTATTCACTTAGGCTAGGTACAATGATTCATAAGCTAGGAAAAATAGGTTGAAATCTAGATAACTCATGGTGAATAGAAATGGAAAGGTGATAATCATGACACTAATAATCCCCCTCCATGAGGAACTAGTCAATGTTAATGTAAGTGAAGGACAGGCACACTAGAACAAAGACCCAATCAAGTGTTTGACCACTATCAATAATTACTGGCTAAAATACAAACTAGAGAAGATCTCTAAGGTTCCCAAGACCTTATACAATGTAAATTTCAAAAAGAAACATTCAAATATGATTACCCTACTAAATAAAATTGTAGATAATGAATATACTAAAACTTTTTTCAATTGTATGTTCCTCTAAATGCAAATCATCTATCATGGAAATAAATTTTTAGATTAGGGTGAATTTATCAATGATTCCTTATGTGATCAGTTGTTGAATGTGAAAACATCAAGGCAATTTTTCATGACATCCCATCTAGTATACTCCTTGGCCTCTTAGATGGTATACCTAAGGCTATCTCAATGGGAACTATCACTTAATTAGCATAAGTGTTTGAGGTTTTTCCAAAACTCACCCTACAAAAAATAATAAACACTATACTAGGTTTAATGATGTATTCACAATGAGATTAGTGTCGCTGTTTAAAGAATATTAGGGAATGAATATCTCTACTAAAGTAACAAAATTGGTTAACCAATATGTTATCTACTATATTCAGTTCTAATTAGTCAATCAGAGAACTAACCTAAGAATAAAGGATTCAAAGAGTGTGGACCCATACAAATTAATGGTTAAATGACAAACTAGTTGGAGTAACTAAAAGCAATTTAAAGAGACAAAAAGTTTTAGCTCCCTAAAGTAAGATCCTCCATCGATTCCAAATAAAAATAGTTCTAAGGTGATTATTGAATCCTCAAGGTCCTCTAGTTTAAGTGATGGTGGATATTGGCATCCTAATCACAATAAGCAATTGGGAAAGCAATGTGAATAAAATTTATTGGTAGGGAAAAAGAAGCAAGAAAATAAATTAGTAAGACCATGGTCATCAATTGAAACCTTAGGTGATCCTAACTTACTCATCTAAAATACCACATAGTAATACAAATCCTCATATAACAAAATGAAACAACAAAAAAGGGTTGAAGTAGAGAACCCACATTCCCCATGTATATCCTTTCAATTTCCTCTTCCTCTTCTAAATCAACCTACTTCTTGACCACTTTCTACTCAAGTAGTTACCTTCAAAGACCTTTTAATTTAGTGGATACAACCTATGCTCTAGAAAATAAAAAGGGCGGTTGAATATGAAATACCATATTCTGATGGGTGGATGATCTCTTAAAGACTCCTACACTGAAGAAAGAAAAAACCACCTCCACGTTGGTATCAAATCCCTCAAGAGCACAATTGTGTAGATTATTGAACCAAATTTTGAGAAGGATTTTGGAGAAATAATGGTAGGAGATTATAACCTCAAAAGGATATAACTTTGAGAAGCAACTAGAGAAGGTGACATTCATAATCTCTACTAATCCACTAAGAGGCTCATTAAAAGGTCTAAACAAGATGAGTTGACTCAAGAATAATTTAGAGGATAGATCAATAAATTAAAAATATATGCTAACTATCTTCTCCATCCACTGAAAACTCCTACAATGATTCTAGTTGATTCCCTAATATAATTTCCAGGAATAAACAAAGATGTTTTTACCATGATCAACAAATAAAAAACCTATGTACAAAATGATTTCCTCATAACTAGAATGAAGTACATTGAATAATTCACAAAGATATACAATCTTATGAATTAAGAATTGCAATATATTTAAGTATAGATCAAAGCCCACACCTCCACCTTGAAGGTTTGGGAAGAAGTGATTGGGGATTTGAAATAAATGATCATGATGGAGGCTAAAGTAATATTAAAAGGAGTGTTCAAAAAAGAAGAGGATGACACATCTTGAATGGGTATAATGTATACTTCAGAAAATGGAAATTATAAATAAGGCCATAGAAGAGCAAAATTATAGTATAGATATGGGTAAAGATAAAATCAAACTAATTTTCAGCAATCTAGATGAGATATATTATCATTTATATAAATAAGATGGGACTATAGCACATATTGTAGATGAATTGAAAGATCAATTATAAAATGTATTTAAAGAAGATATTTTAAATTAAGGAAAATTTAATAAATCTTAAATTAAAACTATTATCAAAATTCACATTTCACTAGAAGAGTTAAACACCTAGCTTGAAAATTTGGTTAAAGCTCAGTGTTCCTTAAAGTTCATTCCCAAAGATGGTTCACACATTCCCAACATGTTTTGATACCCAAAAAGAAATAAATTTATTGAAATGATCAATATATTCCATAAATTTAAGGAAACACATGATAAAGATCAAGTCAAAGAGGATTCAATAGTAGTCAACCCATCCACCAGTGTTGTTGACTCATAGAAAGCTTTCTAGTGAAATTTGTTCTCTCTTTCTTTCCTATTTTTGTCCAAATTATATTTTTGTAAATTCATATTTTTTAGTTTTAAAATTTAAAATTATAATATGTACAATAGGAAAATAAATAAAATATGAAAGGTCACTTTGTAATTTGAAGAGTTAGCCCATTCCCTTTGTTATAAATATAAGAAATTGCAATTGAAAAAGGGATTTTTGATTTCCATGATTTGAGAAACTTGAAGAGGAAGAAGAAAGAATTTTTTTTGTTCACTCTTTATCCAAGAAAAATGATATACTTTAAATCTATGTCTCATTATTTCCTTAATGAAATACATTATTATTATGCCAATGTATTTCTCATTATTTCAACCATGAATGGTGTATAATATCTTAAAGTAAATTTCTCTTTTTAGTTTAAATATGTCATGTAAGTGGGTGAAATTTTCATTTATTCACTCTCCCATGAATCTATATTTATAATATTTTTAATTGGATTGAGTTTTTACCAACCCCCATTTTTTCATTTAGATTGTGAATATTGTATATAATTGTTTATATTGTTACTATTTTCAATAAAGGGAACCTCCCCTCATAATAGAGGAGAGACTCTGGTATCACAAAGTATAGCGAAATAATGATTTTTTATCATATACCAAATATTTAATTAACAAACCTATAATTTACTATCTAATTCATACACTAGTATCATATGAACATGATTATACGTCGATTGAGAAACATTATTTAGCTATGGTCTTCTCAACCCAAAATTTACATCATTACATGACAAACAACAAGACCATAGTCATCTCTGAAGTAGATTAAATCAAGTACCTACTATCAAAAATATATTTATAGGGTTGTATGGATAAGTGGATCATGCTTCTAAGTGATTTTGAGATTGAATATGTCAACCAAAAATACATTAGGTGATAGGTAGTTGTGGACAAGATTACTGAAGCTCCCATTTTATATACTCAACCACTTAATTTTAAATATCTTGATGAGTCTATCATGACCATAGTATAAAAAACTCTTGAAGAGTAGAAATTAAAATTGTATTTTGATGGTTCTTTCATGTCATATGGGTCAGGAGAAGGATTATTGTTCATAACACCATAGAGGGATCTCATTCCCAAGTCTTTTTATATCAACTTTCCTTGTAATAGTAACATGGTTAAGTATGAATCACTCATTGTGTGGCTTCATATAATGGTAAAATGGAACATTCAACATATATTGGTATATGGTGATTCACATATTATCATTAATTAGGTTACAAACTAATTCTAAACCAAGGATGATAAATTGGTACCTTATAAAATCAGTATGGACACTTTCAAGTAACATACTACTAATATTTAGTTTGAACACATACCTTAGGCTAATAACTACATGGCAGATGGCATGGTTACAATTGGTTCTCTAATCTACATCATAAACAAGGAAATATATTATCATTTCCTCATTGAACATCTTCTATTGCCTACTCATGAACCCTTGCCCATTGAAATGATCTATGATATTATTGGTCTAAATTATATATGGTATTATGAACTATATAATTACCTCCATGATAAATTTTCTCCACCAAACCTTTAATGTAAGAAACAAAATGCCTTGACACACCAAGCCTCTTTTTATACCTTACTTCTACCAACACTTTACCCTAGATGCTTTGGTGAAACTTTGCTTCATTGTTTAACTTTGGCAGAATCTAGATTAGTGTTGAGGAAAGTTCACAAAGGGGTTTATGGGGCACACATGAATGAGGCAATACTTGTCAAAAATATCATACATAGTAGTTATTATTGACCAACCATGGAATTATATGCAACTATTTATGTTAAAAGATGCAAATAATGTTAGAGGCATGCTAATTTGATCTATGCTTTAACACAAACACTCAAGCCAATGACCATGACATGGTCATTTTCAATGTGGTGAATTAATATCATATGGATTATTAATACTACTTCCTCATATGGCCATAATCATAGCCTCACTAACACTACGTACTTCACTAAGTTGGTTGAATCCATTCCCCTCATGTGATAGGCAATTCAATTTCAAAATTCATCTCCAACCATCTCATTTGCTATTATGGTATCCCATATGACATTATATATATAATTAAAGTTCATTTAAAAATAACTATTTTAAATCCCTCTATGTTGATTTTAACATTTCCCAACATTTTTTCACTACATATTACCCATAAGGTAATATCTAAGAAGAGGCATTTAACAAGACCATTGTTAATATTCTTAACAATATCATCAATAATGCCAGTCATGATTAGAACTTATAAATATTACACACCATCTAAGCATACCATACCAACTTATAAAATCCAATAAGAGACACATTATATTCCCTTATTTATAGTACTAAGTTCATTATTTTTGTCAAGGTTGAGTTGCCTTATCTGTGCATTTAATTAAAACATATCCTTGATGATGAGGATTATAGAGTAGATCATTTGTAAGAGATGGAAATACTAGATGAAAAATTCATAGATGTTATGAATATAATTAAATCATACCATGAATAGTTACATGTTTAGTATAATAGGCATGTGAAGCATATAGAGTTTGAGTTTGGTGATCTTGTACTCAAAGAAAACCATAAGAACACCACTGCAAATAAAAAGGAAAAAGACAAGTTTAATCCTAATTGGATAGGACCTCATGTGATTGGTGCCAACTATGGATTTGGATAATATGGTTTGTCTATTCATAAAGTAGATTAAATTGACAAACCAATTAACATAATACATCTCAAGGACTATTTCACCTAAAAAACCTGAGGTATTGTCTATGAAGATTATTTAAATTATGTCATCACATCACCTTCCTTATATTATACCATATACCATTCCTCTTGTAACTTCCATATTGGATGAAGTTTGTTTACCATCCCATATCACATTTTTATATTTTTTTAAATCCATTGGTACTTCATGCACCTTTAGTTGTTGGATTATGATATAACTACAACATAAGATTTAGGTTTGAAACTTTAAATAGGCCTTTCATTTAATGGTGTTATCCTAGGGCAGTATGATAGTGGTCTTATAAATTGAATCATTTTTAATTGATAATATTATTAATCATTATACCTATTTATTTTTTCCTATTTCATAATAAAAACTTTTATACCATGCCTTGTCATACCCTTGTTTAGTTGTTTCATACATCGTCATTTGCCTATTTGATGAACATGTTGTTACCTAGTTAGATCCTCCATTATGGGGTGAAATATAGTGGATTGAGATCAATTTTGACTATGTAGGCAATGATAAATATTTTTTGGGGTCAAATAAACCACACTTGTTCTCATTTTATCATAATTTTATGAGTAATTTAAGTAATTCTCTCATTATTTTGAGACTAATTTTAGTAAACTCTATCACCATTTTATGAGAAACCTAAGCCATGCTCTCACCATTTTGTGTCTTGTAATTATCCATTGAGTTGATATGTATATAAAAACCCAAAAACATGGATATATTCTATAAAAATCCTAAACAAGCCTTCAGCATTAGTTCATTCAGATTGTATCTATGTCGCTCATGATGTGCATCACCTAGTAGGTAGTTATCACTGAATCATTCACATGGATCATATCATAACTATTTATGTTTACCTATTCCATTTTATGTTAGTATTTCAGCCCATTTTTGAATAACTACATTCATCCTAGAGTCCATGTTGGACCTTGTGTCCATGGGACTATGTAGCCAATGTCAAATTGCCTAGTACATTTGGAGTTAGCTTTGCCAATTTTAGTTATTGAGTTCATTCACATTATCTTAGATCATTAATTCATCTAGTTTTGTATCCAAATTATCTCTTATTTTTTCAATTCATTTATACTCTAACTATTTTTCAAGTCATTTATGTTTTCACAATTTTGGGAGTCATTTATGCTCTCAACATTTTGCAACTTATTTACACTCTTGTTGTTTTTAGAACTTATTATTATTTTAAGCATTAGATGTAGTGTAAATTATGAACTAATTTCATTTTTCAGTGTTCATATATTTTATTTTATTATGGTTTTAACCTAAGACATACTCTCATGGTGTCATAAATTCCTATGCCTGATGGTATCATAATTATGAGCATCAACCCCTCTTTTTTTACACTCTCATTATTTTGTGAGCCCATTCCCACTTTATTCTATGAGTAAGTTATCTTTTTTATCCTTTTTTTAATTTTATCTGATATCCTTGGATAACTATATTTTGCCTAAAGTCCATGTTGGACCTCATGTCCATGGGGATATGTAGGCAACATCAAATTGCCTAGTGAATATGGAGCTAACTCCACCACTCCTTACTTATTATTTTATTCCCCATCAACCATTATAATGGAATTATTCCCTATATCCTAGGGGTAAACTTTTTCATCCTACCATTGTCATTGTTCCCTATAGCCTAGGGTCAATTGACCTTGTGTGCTAAGCATAACACTTTTATTACACATGCACAAATAGTTAGATTAGTTGTTTACTCATTTACATTAGATTAATTATTTGATTTAGATAATTTGTTTGTTTTAGATTAGCTATTTGTTCATTTTCATAATATTGGTTATTTTTTCCTTTACATTAGATTAATTTATTTGATTTAGATTAATTGTTTGATTTATATTAGTTGTTTGTTCATTATGTCTTAACCTAGGTTGTCTATTGCTCTTGCTTGAACTTAATTTTATATTAAAATGCTTTAGCTTGATTTTTTATGTTATTTGCCTTGATTTTGTTGTTGACTTCATTTACCTTTTAGTTGATGACTAACATTATTTCTTTCATTAGTATTTCAATTCTTTTTCTTAGATTGTTTATTTTTATTTCATTTTTTTTATTGATTTATTTATTTTAATTAATTGTTGACTAACATTTTTCATGTGCCTTCCTTGTTTCAATTGTCATAGGTTTATTATGTTATGTTTGAACTCAAGTCTTGATTTTTTATATCTTATACTTGAGTTGTGTATATTTTTATTCATTCTTACTCTTAGTTTATTTTTATTGTGTTTACACTTAGGATTTGATTGATCATATCTTATGCCTAAGTTGTTTATACTTGTTTTTAAATTAAGTTTTCCATGTTGTAGATACATAGTGTTATTATGGTTTTGTTATAACTGTGATGCATAGTTTCATAAGCTAAAGCAAAAATTAGATAAATGGATCTCAAAACAATGGTGCCATAATATTTTCCCTTTATTCACAATGGACATTTTTTCAAAACAAATCCAAACCCATAATAATAAAATCATAATGACTATTCTATGAGATAATGAATATGTGCATATCTAAATATGGATATATCATAGGTCATAAACATGAGAAAATATAGACATTCCAACATGCCATAACATGAGATAATGAAAAATGAAATCCCATACCCATGTTTAATCAAAAGTACAACATTAATAGTACCAAGATAACATAGCATAAATAAGAAACCATCACATATCATGATAAAGCAAGAAGGAAGCATCACATACATATCAAAACAACAATAGTCCATGTATAAGTTTGTATACCAATAATGAATGCCATATACTTCACAAAAAATAATGTCATATAAATCATGATATTATACATCTCATAATGTAAAAATATAAGTATGCCAAAGAGATATATAAGATCATCTTTGACTCTATGAATCTCTTATCCCTATAGCAGGTGGTGGACCTAGTGGCCCTAGTGTTGGTTATGGTTGTAGATGATGAACTGACTATATTGAGGCACTTGTATCATGTATATGTGTCGTAGACTATAAGGGCCTACTAGAAGCCCTTCATGCCTCCTATACCTCAAAAGTGGATATCTACTAATCTTGAAACACTATAATCTCATATGATCACCTATAATAAGAAGCCTCATTATTAGATCAAAGGATATCAAGTATCATATGTGAAAACCCTACCTATATGATATCTCTATGAGCCTCATCTCACTCCCATATAATTTTATACACATCATACCTATCCTAATCTCTCTTTGCTATAGATTAATACCTCTTAGATATTCCATGATCCCAAGTAGCATGTAGTTGGCCCTATACCTACATCATCTATGCCACCTCTACATTTAATTGGCTAATGTGTGACTAAAGGAGAGTCATATAATCATCCCTAAGAGTAAGTTATGCATGTATCTGACCCACACTCTCTTCTCTAAGCCCTCAATATCCTTTACTCATGTCATAATCTCCTATTCTAACATGACAACATCCTAGGCTATATGTGTATGTAATGTTCTTGCTTGACCTAGATATGCATTTGTCCCTCTACCTACCTCACTAGGGTCTATATCCATATATATCCTCTTGGTACCCCTAATACCAAGATGTCAAGTACTTTGATCCTCACCCCAATCCACATCCATATAATCATCTCCTTGATCCTCCACATCCTATACCTCCATCACAATATCCTCTACCTCTACCTCAATATCATTCCCACCGTAATATCGATCCTATCCTATGGGATCCTAACCAATATATCTAGCCTACCTATCTGTATAGGCTCTATTGGCTCCTATCCTAGTGCCTATGTTAGTTTTATCAATCTTAATAGGAAAAATTATGCCCATCATATTATATAGGCTTGTGTTTCACTTACATCTATTGGACCTCCTACATAAACCCATGGAATTTATGAAACTCCTCCAAAGCTAACCCCTACCACCCACCTATTAGTCACTAGTGTCAACTGACTGCTCTCTTGATAACTATGTGAAAATCATCTAAGACCTTATGGGACATCCTCTTGCATCCCAAACTACCACCATACCTAATCAGGCATGTACTACTTAATGATGTGCATCTATCACCTAGTTAAGAAGCACTTAGTCATCATGAATCTAATATACCATCTATCCCATGGCCAGTCTAGATGTAGGGGAAAATAGGGCCTCCAAGTGAAGAACTCTCAAGTAAGATGTAAATATAACCAACATGTGTTGATAAATGTAAATATACCCATGGTTCCTCCTATAGCCTACCACCTATTTATTCCCAACCATATGCTACTAGATATTATGGGTATCACACCCTCATGTTCATAATTGGGCACTCCATTTATATATGTTCCCATCCGTACACCTATAGTAGTGTCATTGTATCTATACTCTAGATTCCTCAATAAGCAACTATGTATAAATACCTATAAATATGGGCCAATATTTTTAGTCCCCAAGTAAGTATGATGTTTTCATCTATCCTATGGGACATTCTCTTGCATCCCAAACTACCACCATACACAATCAAGCATACACTCCTTAATGATGTGCATATATAACCTAGTTAAGAAGCACATGTTCATCATGAAGTTAATATACCTTTTATCCCATGGCCATTCTATCTATAAGGGTAAATAAGGACTTCAAGTGAATAAATATAAATTAATATCATCCAACATGTGTTGATAGATGTAAATATCCCCATAGTTCCCCTATGGCCTGCCATCTATCTATGCCCAACCATATACTATTAGATATTATGGGTATCACACCCTAATGAGTCCAATTGGGAACTTCATTGTTATATGCTCACATCCCTACACTTATATTAGTACCACTACATATATACTCTAACTTCGTTAGTAAGCCACCATGTGTAAATCCATATAGAGCTAGGCCAATATTATTAACCCCCAATCAAACATGTAGTTATCATCCATCATAGATATGATAACTCCACCTAGGCCCACATGAAAAAATTAGCTACTCTTATTAGGCAAAAATATGTCACTAATAATGTCCATGAGAAAAAAAACCTCTATATCTACTAGTGTTGGTGGTGTTGGCTCTTTTAGTGCTAGGTCATCTAGTTGAATATCTATATACAACTCCAACAAGGCAATATCTACCTTTCTATGTTTCATGTGAAAGTCTTTGTAACTACTCAAACCATCTAATACCTCCTATTACTATACTAGAGTTGTCCAAGATAGCCTCTAGCATCTCATAGATAGCATAAGGATAGGGTAGGTATCCTCAAGTGTCATTATCACCTCTCCCATAGGTAAATAGAATGTGCAAGTCTCAATGTGCCATTTCTTGGCTAGTACACTCATGCATGCTCAATTTGATCAGATAACAGGCATTTATGACACCTTATATAGACTGAATAACTCAAAGAACATGATCATCTCTATTATATAGATATATTGTGTTTTTAAGTAGAGTGAGAATCACTCACATGTTGTCAATACCTCTAGTCACTTCTACAACCATAGATAGATTAACATCAAGATATATCTATGTTATTCTATAGAAAATACCTACCCATTCAGACCTACTTTATACCCTAGAGGTTGGACCCATTTTGGGTTGCTTAAGTTAACCATTTGATCTTTTATGGTAAATTTACCATTTTTCAAAATGATAGTTTCCATTTTGGCATTTTTTGCCATTTTTAGGCAAAATTATCATTTTTAATTTTTACAAAAATGGTGACTCCACATAACTTAGGTGAAATCACCATTTAGGAATTTTCTAATATTTTGATTTAGTTCACCATTTTATGAAAAGATGACATTGTATGAAGTTTCCACTTTTCTCTACAAAGTTCCATTTCCCCTTTCAAAAAAATTATGAATTCATAAATTCATTCCCTAAAACTAGTAATAAATGTATAGTAAATACACCAAAATTCTCAATTATGTGCACTTACCAACTTCCTATCATGTGCTAGTTATCCATGTTATCTCACTCAATCACTCATGTGACTTTGTGCTAGTGTATTCATGTAAAATGTGAAATTGTACAACTTTAGTATGGATAAAACATCTTATCCATAGGTCCTCCTTTTGGCTCACACAACCCTTCTAGGCTACTTATTTTACTAATTCCAAATCATCCAAAGCTTTATGAACCTATTCTTTCTAGACCTAGGTATCCCTTTTAGGCCCAGTTCCATCCCCCCAAGTCTCATATCCTTAGGAAAATAATGCCCAAATAGGATTAGATCACTAGAATCCATGGTGTCCTATTTTTGGCACTTTTGTCCAAGTTCAGTTTTTATGTCAACAGTCAAATTCTTTCAGTTCTTTATCTTTTCCCTTTTCATCCTAACATGAATTCATTTAACCATGATCATTTATTTCCCTATAAAAGGATATTCTAAGTCCATTTATAATGTTTGGCACTCATTTACAAGAGAGACACATGAATACAAATAGGTACACTTGAGCACTCTTCCCTATTCTTTACATACAACCTTCCAATATTAATCAAAATCCTATTCAAGTCACTACACCACTCTCTAGCTAGATAAATCATATCTTATTTCACATTCTAATTTCATTTATCATACACAAATTTTACCAAGCACTTCAACGGGATAACTACATTATCTTGATCCCTCTTTGGACTATTGGTATGTAGGCAAAGTGCCTACACATGGGGTGTGAAGTGCATCCAACATATCCTTTACAAACTAACCCATTATCTATCTTTCTTAATTTTTCATTCAATTTCAAGCACCAAGAGATCCTAAGAGTTTTGAAGATTAAACTAGGCACATAATGAGCTCTACAAGCTCCCAGACCCTATAATTTTAGTGACAAGGTAACACATGCATTATGAACATAACCCATAAATCTTTCAACCTTAGGACAATAAGAATACATCACCAAAAAATAAGGTATCCTATTGTTGGTTCTCTTATCCAATTAAGAAATGAAGTTCAAACACCTATTTCTAATTGTTTCTTGGTCTTACTCCTCCAGTGTTAGACCATGTCTCAGTCTAGATCAGCCAGAATAAGCTAAGTTCTAATCTCTCTCACTTATTACTATATTTAGAAAAGGAAAAAATACCATCTATTTATAGAAGTTATTAGGTCAATAAAATAATATTCATTTACTAATTTACATTTATTATCCCCCTTATTATTTAGGAATATAACTCCAATATTTTGAAAATAATAAAACATTTGGTGAACTTGACTTTAAATTTTTGCACAAAAACCATAGAAACCCTAGGGAATTTTTTTTCTAATTTTATATTTTCCTAATTTTTAATTAATTTAAAAATTAAAAAAATATAAATTAATTTAAAATTTTAAATAAATTCACCCAAACCCTAGTTTGAACATACTAGGTCCTATTTGCATATAAACACTTTCAAACCACTAGGAATAATATATTACTAATTTTAGAAATATTATTAGATTTTTCTTAAAATTTTCAAGATAAATTCTAAAAATTCATAGCAAAATTATCAAATTATTAAATTAATTTAAAAAAAAAACTGTTCAAACCCTAGTGGCATTAATTAGTTCTCAGTTATTTTTCCAAGTTTTTTCCAATCATTTTCTGCATTTTTAATTGAAAATCTAACTCAAAAAATCAATTTCAAATTCAAAATTTCATAGTATTTTGTAAATAATATTTTTTTAAATCTCGAATTTCATATACTAGCACCTACTTGCTTTTAAGGTATCACCTTACATGTTTAGCAACCCAGTATCCTTTTTATGTAAATTCCAATTCACTATTTTTTAGAATTTGCATTTCTTATATTTAGTACTTTACATTTCTAGAACATTGCCTATTCAAATATATTTCAAAACATTTAAAAACATTTGAAATTTTTTTTCTACTTTACTAATCACTCAATATACTAGTTTTGATGACACTGATAAAAGAGAACTTTAAGAACTCTTAACCAAACATCTAGATATGTAAGATGACATGCTTAAAATTTTATAAGAAGAAAAACAAAATGTAACCAATGGGAAATCTTCTCAAACCATAGAGCATCCAGTTGTAAATAACACTATGGGGAAAACTATGTCTCAATAACCCCCTATAGTAGCCCAACCTTCTTCTATGTCACCATCTATAACTAGTACATCCCTATCTCCTAATGTGACAACCCTTGTGGAGGAGATCCAATATATTCAATCCAAGGTACACCATCTTGAGAAAGGTATTGCTAGACCTACGTAGGCTTTGGATTCTTTTTCTCTTTTGCATACACCATTGGCACATCATATTGCTTCTACACCCTTGCCACAAGGTTTTGTTCAACCCAAGCTTACTCTTTATGATTATAAGGGTGATATAGAGACACATTAGAGAGATTTTCATGTAGCATACTTGGATTATGTACCCAATGACTGGCTACTTACCAAACTATTTCTATTGAGCCTAAATGATTATGCTTTATAATAGTTTTATAGTCTACCAAATTAGTTGATCACAACATTTAATCCTTTATCAGACATGTTCCTATCACATTTTAGTATCAACATTGGTGATAAGGTTTCATATGCACATATTACATAGCAAAAACAAAGGTCACATGATCCTCTCATAGATTATGTTCTTAGATAGAAGATTATTTTAGCTAAGTTAACTAGCCCCATCGCTGATCAAGAGCTACAAGACATCTTTAGACATAGCCTTCTACTAGTATTGCATGAATCTATTTTGTTCAAAATATTCTCTTCCTTCACTGAATTGTGATATACACTTCAAAGAAGAGAATTCAAGATAATTTCAGTGGGTAAACTTAAGTATTTAAGTATCCAAAACACAACTAATAAGAGTAACAACAAAGTCCCATACAAGTTTAAAATAACTAATAATAAGAATCAAAATCAACCAATAGTTAATGTAGCTTCTAAACCCCCTCAGTGTGTCATTCTATCGGCACCTCCTCATCATGCATTTACCAATTTACTAGGTTTTCTAGCTAGGGTTTTACAATAGTTATTAGAATGTGAAATCATCACTCTCCCTCCTATCTAGAAAGGAGATCCAACAAAGCCTCTTCCATGGGGATATAACCAACATGCATTTTAAAATTGTCATAGGGCACCAGGCCACACCACAAACAGATGCATCAGTTTGTGACATAAGATATAGGACTTAATAGATAATAATCTACTTGATTTGGGCACTTCAGTTGAGCCTCCAAAGGCAAAACCAACATATTATAAAGCTTTAATTTTTTTTTCAAATCCATTTCCATAAAATTCTAAACAAGAGCAAGGGGACACATTAGGTGTTCACCATACATACCAAGCACCTTCAGTGTAATCACATCCTTTGAGTGGTATGATAGGGGTGTATGAGTTTAGAGTTCTAGCCAGGCCTTTGATATCATTTTTAGATAATGAGATTGTCAAGGATAATACAGGTGATAATGCACTATTTATTAGAGAACATATTTAAAATCAACCTATTTGTAGTGTACTCATCGACAATCGTTCTAGTTTTAACATGTGTACTTTCACACTTCTATGACATTTGGGTTATTCAGGGTAGGATATCACTCTAACAAACATAGTTATTAGTGGTTTCAATGGTTATATACAAGGTTCATTGGGAAAGATATTACTTCCATTACAGGTTGGTCCTACATATGGGGCCACACCATTCACTATAGTTGTTATCAAAGGAGTTTTTGACATATTAATTGGTTTACCATAAATTCAAATACTTAGGGAAGTACCTTTTATAGTACATAAATGCATGAAATTCATTCATGATAATCAATTTATTATAGTTGGCAGAGTTCCTTATGATTCACCACTCCCCAATTTAGAGTCATCTACTAGCTTATAGTCACCAGTTCTAGTTCTTACACCTATTTTAGTTCCCACTCTAGTTTTAGTTTAGCTTCCAGTTCAGAGTCACACATAGTTGTGACATACATCACTAGTATAGATGATTAATACACCTCCATATATTCAAGATTATATATAGCTTCTAGATATAGTGTTCACACCTTGAGCAATTACATTGTGGTCTCATATAGCTACACAGAGAGCACCTATTTATAGAGCTTCTTCTCTTACTTTCAGATGGGTCACTAAGATCCCTATAGTTTTATCTACTTCTTAGAGTCATAAGGAGACCCCACATTTAGTTTCCACATTGGATATTTTAGAGCATAATCTCAAGCACTCCATCATTCCTCATGATCACAAATGATCCCATTATTTGATATAGGACACCATGATAGGGGGTCTCTTCTGAGACTCATCAGTTAGTATCATTTTTTCCATCATTGATTGCATATATTGTCTCCTTCTTTATTATACATAGTTCAAATATTTTCAAAAATACAAAGACAATATAACACTTCAAAATCCAAAAACATTCAAAAAAAATTACAAAAACACCAAAAACATTTTTTGATTGTATGCATCATCCATGTTTACATTACTAATATCATGCTAGGATATACATTTGTTGTTTCATGTTATTATATGTTGCTTTATCTACATTACCATGCTTCACTTGATCTTGTTTGAGTGTGTGCAGTGACATCCATCTATTTGATTGCTTCATTCTACCCATTGAGGGGGCATTCCTACTTCTACATTCAAGACATACATTGATATACACACCCATTGGGGGAATCTTATACATAACTACACCATCTAGGTTATGTCATTCCTACACTACACACTCTGAGTTATCATGCTAATATACATTACTCTATAGATTACACAAATTGTTACATCAACATTTCACTAGTACCTAGCACTTGTGCATTTTTTAGGATATACCTAGTCTTGTACTACACATGTTTTACGTACTTTCATATTTTATTTGATTAGTTAGATGTGTTTATATCTTCCAATTATTACTTTTTTTTCATTCCTTTCTTAGCATAGCTTGTGTGATTTTACTTTCCAATTCATGCTTGTCTTTTGTTTGTGCCTTAGAACATCTACCAATGTCCTTTGCTTCTATTCATGAGTGTGCCTTAGGACATCTACCAATGTCCTTTGTTTGTAATATTTCATGTTCTTTTGGTCCTTGTGACAACTTTACATCTTCCACTTGTATGTGTATGTGGCGTTTAAACATGTCTTCCATGCTTGTCTTCTTGTTTGAGTGACATGTGTCCACATCCCTTATTTGTGTGGCCCTTTGTCTACCCTTGTATTCTTCTTATTTATTACTTGATATGATTTTTTGCTTGTTGGTTCCTCACTTTTTCCAATGCCATGATTCCAAGCATGCATTTATCTTACTTCTTGGATGCCATGATGGACATCATGCTCCATCCCTCCATGCTTACTAACAAATTAACAACTAACAATTAATATCTAACATTACCAGTCCAGTCTAATAATTTGTGTATGATATTACATTTTTATATCTATATAGGCATACCCCTTTTGGTCTAATAATCTATCAATTCAAACATTTCTCTATCCAGAGATGTCTTGTCAAATATCAATGTTATATCATGTATCTATATAGTTACACATACTTGTAGGACTCTTTTCTTTTGAGTGTAGTCATGGTAGGTTCATCATTCCTACCCTCAAAAGCGAGGGAATCAAATAGGGTTTTTTTGTAGAGATAAAACCTCCTAACAATTGAAATAGAAGAATTCAAAACACTCAGTACAAAATCTAGAGGTCAAATTAGTCAAATCAGAGTAAATAAATAGTGTCAATTTTACATCAAGAATCAATTTGCAAATAAGACAACAACACAAAAAATAGATAGTAGTGACAGACATAGGGGTGTCCACATTTTGGTGCTCCTATCTAGGTAGGAAAATACTTTAGGTTTCTATAAATAGGCAAATATTTTAATCCAGAGATAATTTTTGCACTTCTAGATCAGTCAGATTTAATAGTTTTAGTAAAGTTTTCTTAGAGAATCTAGATATAAGGGGTTATCATAAATAACATGATGGTTCTTGATCTTAGTTTAGATTAGGTAGTTGGCATAAATTATAGATCAAAATCCATGTTTAGACATCAATTATTGGGGGTAATGTGTGTGGCACATTGATCTTCTTTTCTTTTTTAATTTAGTTTATTCTAGGCATTCTTAGTAGTTATGTGCCTTACTCCATCTGTATATAGTTGGAATCATATTTGAGTTAAAATTTCATATAATTTTATCTTTATAAGTACCTAAGTTATATATTTGGCTTTCACATAAGCATTTTGCATCAGTTTAGAAAGGCTTTCATACAAGCCTAACCTCCACCTTTTGAAATGGCCAAGAGTGGCCTAGTTTCCAGCACATATTCAGGCTATCCACACCACATTATTGGATATATATCACATCTATGGGATCCAAAATACATATCATATGACATATATTCTATATTAGTATTACTTCATAGCTTCACTTCATGAGGCAGTGATAGATCCAAAGGTCTAGCTAACCTTTATATTCTTGAGCCACCTATTCAAAGGGATTACACACATAGTCCAGACATTGATTAACACACACATGATTCATTAGCTTCACATAGCTAGCAATGATGGATACAAAGGGATAACCTTTTCATTATTGATCCACTTTATAGGGAATTAAGCATTCATATCCATTCATGATATTACTCTTGATTCAACACACACTCAACATCATCCAACACATTCCAACATCACAACAGGTTTTGTATTGGTTCATTTACTCGGTGAGGTGTATTCATTCCTTTCTCTTCCTCTTGCTTAGATTTTGTAAATTCTTAATTTATATATAGTGTATCTAGTAATAATTTATCTAATTTATGTTTTCATTTTAGATTCAAAATTCATAGTGTGCTCTCTCTATGCACATCCAACATCATATAGCTTCATGAGCTTCACCCTTACAAGTAAGTTCAGGTATTCTTCCTATTTTCCTTTATCCTAGTATTTCACATTGTTACATAATTATAATAAAGGGTGGGGGGGGTAAATTTAGCCATGTAAAATTTGAAATTATACAACTTCAGTATAGCTAAGACACCTAATCCATAGGTCTTCCTATTGGCTTACACAACCCTTCTAAGCTACTTCTTTCACTACTTCTTAGTCATCCAGAGCTTTTTGAACTTAGCCCTTTTAGACCCATGCAAACCTTTTAGGTATATATCCATCACTCTAGGTCTCATCCCCTTAGGATAATAGAACCTAAATAGTATAGGAGCACTAAAACCCAAGGTGTCCTATTTTTGATGTTATTTTCCATGTTCATTGTTTATTCTAATAGTCAAATTCTTCTAGTTCTTTATCTTTTCCATTATTAGCCTAACATGAATTAATTTAACCCAAAAATCATATGTTCCCCTATAAAAGGCCACTCTAAGTCCTTTTATAAGGGTTTTCATTCATTTATAACAGAGACACAAGAATAAAGGCAAGTACACTTGAGCACTCTTCCCTATTCTTTACAAATAGCCTTCCAATATTATTCAAAAGCCTACTCAAGTCATTACACCAATCCCTATCTAGCTGAAGCACACCCAATTTTGCATTTTATTTTCATTGATCATACACAAATTGCACCAAACACTTCAATGGGAGAACTACGTTATCTTGATCCCTTTTTAAAGTATTGGTATGTAGGCAATGTACCCACACATGTGGTGTAAAATGCATCAAATGTATCTTTTACACAGTAACCCCTTCTCTCTCTTTCCTAAGTTTGAATTAAATTTCAAGAACCAATATATCTTAAGAGTTTTAAAGATTAAAACAAGCACATATTAAGATTCATGAGGCCCCATACCCTAAAATTTTAGTGGTAGGGTAACATAAGCATTATGAATAGAACCCAAAATGCTTTCAACCTCAGGATAATAGTGCTAGAATAGGAATAATGCTAAGAAATAGGGTGTCCTATTTCTGTCACTCCTATCCAATCAAGAAATGAAGTCTAGAGACCTATTTTTGACTATTTCTTAGTCCTACTCCAATATCAAACCTTGTCTTAGTCTAGATCAACCAGAATAAGCTATTTTCCTAATCTCCCTCACTTCCTACTATATTTAGAAAAGGAAAAAATAAAATATATTTACATAAATTAGTAGGTTAATAAAATCATATTAATTTACTAATTTACATTACTCACCCCCTTTATTATTTAGGAATATAACTCTAATATTCTAAAAATAATAAAACATCTAGTCAACAAGCCATTTTTCTCCACTAGGTTAGAGCTCTAAATTATTAGTAGGATAGGTTAAAAATGAATTTTTTTTACCCCATGGGATGAATACATAGATTTTAATATTACTTTACACCCTCAAGGCCTAAGGTTTCTTTCCATTCATTTTAGGAGCTCTTATTTTTGACTCTATGTTTTTTTTTTATTGTTTGATTCTACATTCCTTATTTTTTATCAAACTATATTTTTGGGCCTTTTATAGGTACATTTAATAGTGTTATTTTTAAAAAGTATTTTATGCTAGTTCAAACATGTATCTTTATAATAACTAGTTTTTTCTAGATTCATGTTGTTATTCTATGTTAGCTCATCATCACTTCATTTATGGATTTATTACATAATCTCCCTTTGCCAATTTTACCAAACATGTCAAATTATTTTTTGACCAATTACTTATTTATCTTTCCTTATTTTGGAAAAAAAATTATCCTGATCAATCAACTCTACTAGGGAAAATAATTATGCCACTGATTATAATTGCCTTTGGGCAAATCAATATTTCCACCCTTGTTACTACTAGACCATGTTATTTTTCCTATTTTTGAGGGCCCATTAAATGACACTATTTACCATTTGATCCATCAAGGGGGAATTCATGGCTCATCCATCAACCTTTAGTACATTAACCAAGGCATTAATTACTATTTCATTCTTTGATGAGACATTACTATGCTTGTGTCTAGCAACACCTACTCAAATAGGGGCAAAATGTAGACACTCCATTTTGGCCACAACAATGTCTAAACCATGTATCAAACTAATTTATAAAAAATTATGTAAATTAATCCTATAAATTAACTAAACAACCTAATATCATCTACACATCAGATGTTAGTGCCCAAAATTATGTTGAGGCATCCCTATTTAGGGTATTATCCTATATGTAATAGAGACCTCTCATGGATTCATCTTTAGTTAGGTTGTGACCAAGTGAACTAACAATTTTGACCTATTAAATGGGGCACTTAATCCAATTATTAAAATTAAAAAATACTAATTAGATTTAATTAAGCAAAAAAACCAAATTAAATTTCTTAGTTAACTATTCCATGTTGAATGAACGAAAATATAATTTTCAAAATTAAAATTCAACAAATATCAATGAAATGAGGTCATGATGACATCATCATCATCAAAGTCAAAAATGGTAAAATATCAACATGAATGCCTTGAAATTAGAAATGTTGATCCATGCCTTCATAAATGCATAATTAGTGACCTTATTTATTACATTTAGCCTTCTAATGTTGACCCAATGTTAACCTAGACCTAACTACACCTAGGTTAGGGTTAGTGTGAAGCCTATAAAGACAAGGCTTCACACTCACTTATAAAAATATTTTTTATGCAATGTTATAATGCTAAATTACTATTATATAAGCTTCAAACAAGATCAATTTACAAGGCCATAAACCAAGTGTACAAAGGGATATGATGCTAGAGCACCATTGACAAATAACAATTACTCACAAGTTCAGATCAAGCTCGACATCATGTGAAAAAGATATTTAAACTTGAAATCAAGGTAAAAGTGTTAAATTTTATTCTAGTTTTAGTTGTTCTACTTTGTATTGTAGTTCCCCCTAGATCTTAGGCCTTTAAATATATCTTTGTTTGATTTACTTTCTTCATTTTACTAACAAAGAGAATCTAACAATTGTTTTTCCTTTGATTCCTTGGATATAATAAGAATAAAAAGAAAAGATAAATAAAAAAATAATGTGTTATGTATAAATAACTAAATTAAGTCAGAATGCTCTTTGAAGCCTACATTATCCTTTGGGGTAGCTTGCTCTAGCTCCTCAAATTTATCCTTCAACAAATCCCTCATAGTTATACACCAAGTTCCTTTACTAAGACATTACATTGAAGCCTTGGTGGTTTTATTCTATGGAGCTTTAGTTTCCCTCTTTTATTTGAAGACTTCTTGATTTTCTTTAGCATCTTTTGGAAAGATTTCAATGCCTACATCTTTTTCCTTCTAAGAAATTTATTCATATTTTTTATGGTAAACCTCAACTTGAGCTTGTTTTTTTACCATTCATGTCATTTCATTCCTTTATGATTTTTACCATATCCCTACCCATTTCCATCAACTTATCCTCAAATATATGCAAAATTCAATTTTTTCCCCATTCAAGGTCTTCTTATTAGCAATATGATTATCACTGATGTCAAAAGAGAGATAGTTAGCACTATGGATGTCATTGATGTCAAGAGGATCAGTCATAGGCAAGAGTGAAGGAGAGAAGAACATGTTTTATAATATCACAAGCTACACTATTATCTTATAAATTTGTTATGCTTTTATAGAGACCATTTTTGGATGTTTGCAAAAAAATATATTGAATATTTGTTATGGGTTTTTCAAGAGCACCTCATATATATGTTTCATATGTTATGATGAAGAGAAAAAAATAATTATTATTTTATCTCTAAAAAATTACTAGGTTTTCTCATTAAAATACTAATGTTTTTATTCATGGCATTCATAGGTATTTTCTCTTTTTATGTTGACTAGATATAAGTAAGAACCAGTCACTTAAGTTATAACTTAAGTCTTCTCCATCATTATGCAACTAACCCTTTTTACATATCAATTACCAACTTGGAGTAGTGATAAAAGACTTTAATATTTCTTGGAGATTAATCAATAACTAGCACTAAATCATATAATGAATATCTAATGATGCATAGTAAAGTCAATATGTCAAAGGTACTTGAGAGAGAATGCACTAGTGCCAAGCATCACAAGCATAGGGACTAAAAATGTCCATAAGGAACATGCCATTGACAAGTGTCACAAGTTCATGGCCTTATAATATGTTGAAGGCATGTTAGAGTGCCAAGTATCATAAGCATGGGAACTGACAGTAATGTAGAAGGCATGCATTGATGCCAAGCGTCACAAATACAAAGACTAATAGTATTGCATAGAAGGCATGTAAGAGTCCCAAGTGTCCTAACCTCAAAGACTTGTTAGAAGATCTAATAGTGATCATGTCATCATGCAATAAATATTAATGGAGTGTATAGAATCAAAGATGTCAAAGTGTTTGATGTTTAGTGTGTTAATGACCAAGCTAGATTGATGGTGCATATGTAATCCAAAGCATCAACAAGAAATGAGATGATATCAAGTGATTGATGTTTAATGATAAAAAGAGATAAATTTCCTACTATTTTTTAATATATAATGGCACATGGGAGCTTGGGATCAAAAATAAATAGATGCATTTTAAAGTTGAAATGTTAAATTTCAGAAGCTTATAAAGATCTAATGGAACACATGAGCCTGCAAGAGTTTGATCTAACAATTGCATTTTAAAGTTGGGAAATTTTAATGAGTATCATTATATCATAATGTGAAACTTAAGATCAATGGTAAGTATTTAAATATATGTTCATCTCAATGGTCAAGTGATGGAACATATAAGAAAGATGAATTATACGATATAAAGAATGATATAGATCATTGTGATTGATCTAAATTGTGTAATATGGCATGTGAATTTAAAATATATCCATATGTATGCTAAATATAGTAAAAGATATAGAATTATGGTGGTGGTGTAGGATATTAAGTAGTGGGAAACATGAGGAGCATGATGTGTTAACAACCAAGTATGAACATAGAGAATATGTGAGACCTAGATTAATGCATGTTATATCATCTAGAAAATGCACCATGTGTCGAAAGAGGTTGAAGATGCATATTTGAATTGAGAGGGAGAGAGAAAGAGCGTAAGAGAGATGTAGAGAAGAGAATGAGTAGTCACAAAATAGGTCTATAATAGAGATTGGGATTCATTATTGAATCAAATCTTGTAATCTGGAGTTATAGCTCCATAATAAATTTAATTGGTAGGTACCATTAGAAGAGTTGAGTTGGTATTAAGTTAGGGAGTTGGTGCTTACTTAGAGTAAGTGATATTAAACTAGGGGATTTGTATCTCCTTAGGGTTAGTTCCCTTAAATATTATAACTAGTGAGGTTCTTGATTATGAAGCTAGATTAGAATAGTATATTTTATCAACTATTTTCAAGGTGGTTTTTCCCATATTGGATTTTAAACTTACATCTATTTTTATGCATATGTGTGTGTGTGATATCTACATATCCTTTCTAAATTACATTAAAAAAATTAAAGGACTAATTTTAATTAGTTTACTGATTCACCCCCCTCTCAGTAGGTAATTGTGTTACAATAATTGGTATTAGAGCTATTATCTTAGGTAGATCTTGGATGGTGAACAAAAATGTCTAGTCAAGAAGGCTACTCCTAAAACAAATCACTTCTCTTTGATGGATCAAACTATGAATTTTGGAGCATTAGAATGGAAACATATTTATCTTCATTAGGTTTTAATGTATAGATGTATGTTGTAAATGGAAATACAATCCTTATTATAACTCCTACTAATTAGGATATAAATAATGCATATGAGAGAAATGCAAATGCAAAGAATTCTATCCTTTATGGATTGTCTAACTTAGAGTTTGTCAAAATAATGCATTTTAAAAATGCATAGGATATCTAGAACAAGTTGATGAGAATATATGAAGGTGATGATAAGGTAAAGAAAGCCAAGAAACAAACATTCAAATGCAAGTTTAAAATTCTTAAAATGAATGAACAAGAAAAAGTTACAGACTACCTCCTTAGAGTAGATGAAATAGTTAATGTAATTAGATCCCTTAGAGAAGAGATGAAATATTTGGTCATTGTAAAAAGGTTTATAATATATCCACCATCAAGGTATGACTCTAAAATATATGCAATAGAGGAAGTAAGAGATCTAGATAAGCTCATTGTAGATGAGCTGTATGGAGCCTTCACAACATATGAGATGAGAATGGGAGAAGTAGATACTTTAAAGAGAGAAGCTAAATTCAAAGCATCCAAATAAGTAAAAGCTAAAGTAAAAACATTTGAATCTAAGGAGACTGATGAAGAAGAATCCATCTTTGTCAAAAAATTAAGAAGATGATCTAGAAATTACAAAGGTAAGTTATCCTTTAGATGGTTTAATTGTGGTAAGGTATGATATTTTATTGTTAAATGTACTTATAACAAAAGGATAATTTTGATTAATAAGAGGATAGTAAAAATACAAAACCCCACTACTCAAATAATAAGAACTTATTCAAAAATAAGAATGGATTGTACATAAAAGAGGATAGTGATTCATTGGATGAATGTGATAGCTTGGATGATGAACATTATTATGCCCTTATGGTTGAGGGAAATGAATCCCTATTCATGACTTTAGAATCAACCTCTGTGGATAAAAAAAAAATTAAAGACTCATATGAATAAAAGGAAGGAAAATTGGATGTAGAAGGTGAAATCATTTTTTCTCTAAATGAAACCAAAAATATAAGAAAAGAGAACTTAAAGTATAAGAAGCCGACACAAAAGTATATTGACAAAGTATCCAAAAGTCTTAATTTTTTTTATTAGATGGTAGTTAGCCTAAAGACACAAGTTGAAGAGGCTAAAATAATATATGTAGTAAAATTTGAACTACAGTCTAAGTCTAATGAATACTTGAAGTTATAAGCAAATATAGTGGCTTTGAGGAAAGAACTTGAAAAATATAAAGAATGAAGTTGATAGGAGGTTCATAAATTCTTGATGAGTTAATCAACTCTCAAAATCCATCAAAATAAATATCCGGTCTTAGTTTTGAAAAAGGGAAATTTACCATAACTAATACATCTACAAACTTATATGACAAATTCAAAGTAAAAGGAGAATTAGTAACAAAGAATGAAAAATCTTACAAGAATTCATCTAGAGATATAAATAAAAACACAAGTATTAGGCATTTGAAAAATTCAACATCTTTATATCCATGGCAGAGAATGAGATTGGATGAAAAATCAAATTCTTAAGATTTTATAGAGGTGGATAATTCACCTCAAATGAGTTCATAGAATATTGTGAGAAGTATGGAATCAAAATGCATTAATCTACAATAAAGACTCGATAGTAGAATGGAGTTGTTGAAATAAATAATAGAACAACCAAAGAGATGGCTAGAATAATGTTAAAAGAGGCCTAGTTACCTGATGGATATTAGAGAGAAGTAGTGTGTGTGTGTATGCATATATATATATATATATATATATATATATATATATATATATATATATATATATATATATATATATCTTAGATAAAGTTCAACTAAGGATAAACAATGATAAAACCCCTTATAAACTATTGTATGGAAAACCTAGCTCTACTAAGTATTTTAGAGTGTTTGGAAATAAATGCTACATTAGGAGAAAATAAGACAAACTGGGAATATTTGAATCTAGATGTGATGAAGGAATATTTCTTAGTTATTCCACCCAAATCAAAGCCTAAACATGTTACAACAAAAGGATATAGAATATTTTAGAGAGTATCAATGTCAAGGTTGATTAAGGCTTGAAACATGTTAAACCTAAAAAAGACATCTATGAAGAAGAATAAAGGTTTGAAGAGGAAGTATCTAAAGAATAAATCAAGGAATTAAATGAAAATACACTTGGAAGATTTGTTAAAAAGGAACATCCTATAGAGAATATCATTGGAAATGAAAATGAAGGAGTTCAAACAAGAAGCAGAGTTGCAATGAATAAGGAACAAGTAAGCTTTGCTCTAATATTTGAAATTGAGCCTAAGAATTATGTTGAAGCTAGAAAGGATGAGAATTGGATAAAAGCCATGGAAGAAAAAATAAACCAAATTGAGAAGAAAAAACTTGGGAATTAGTTCCAAGACCTTCAAACAAGAATGTAATTGGTACAAAGTGGGTCTTTAAAAATAAATGCAACAAGGATGGAACTATTATAAGGAATATGGATAGATTGGTGTAAAAAGGATATGCAAAGTTTGAAGGCATAGATTTTAAGGAAACATTTGCTTCTATTTGTAGATTGAAAGCCATAAGAATGTTTGTAGCATTCTCTAGGTATAATAAATTCAAAGTCTATCAAATGGATGTTAAGTCTGCTTTCTTGAATGGGAACCTAGAAGAGGAAGTCTACATAGAGCAACCTGAAGGTTTTTAGCCATTAGAAGAAGAATACTATGTTTTTAGACTAAATAAAGCTATGTATGGTGTAAAATAGGCACCTAGAACATGGTATTCAAGATTAGAACAATACTTACAATAACAAGGATTCCATAAATGATGTGTAAAAAATAATCTACACTTCAAATTAGAAGTTGAGCATATGTTAATTATTGGTGTATATGTAAATATCATTGTTGGTGGTAACAAGAATATAATGTGCAAAGAATTTACTACTTAAATGAAAAATGAGTTTCATATGTCTATGCTTGGAGAACTTTATTTCTTCCTTGGTATACAAATAACACAAATTTATGAATGGATATTTATATCCCAAACCAAGTATGCTAAGGAATGCTAAATAAGCTTAGAATGGAACACAACAAACCTGTAGGTACTCCCATGATAATTGGATGTAAATTGAGAAAATAAGATGAGTCCCTTAATGCAGATTAGACTATGTATTGATCAATGATATATAACTTGTTATACTTAACTGAATCAAGACCTCATATCATGCAAGCAGTGTGCATGGTTTCAAGATCTCAATCTTCTCCTAAATAATCACATGTCAATGTAATGAAAAGAATCTTTAAATACATCAAGAGTAAAATTAACTATGGCCTACAGTATCCTAAAGATGAATATTTCACTTTGACAACATATATGAATGTTGATTGGGTAGGAAGTGTGGATGATAGAAGAAGAACTAGTGGTGGTGCATTTTTACTTGGAAAAAAACTTGTTTCATGGCTTATCAAAAAGCAAGAGTTAGTTACTCTTTCTATAGCAGAAGCTTAGTATGATTTAGTAGTGGCATGTTGCACTCAAGTCTTGTAGATG
Organism: Torreya grandis; assembly: GCA_037957365.1. Classification (NCBI taxonomy): domain Eukaryota; kingdom Viridiplantae; phylum Streptophyta; class Pinopsida; order Cupressales; family Taxaceae; genus Torreya; species Torreya grandis. The sequence goes on from JARHVA010002002.1 coordinate 2,375,895, forward strand.
AAGCAAACACTCAAATACATCAAGGTAGAATAAATATCATCTATCTCTATTATTTGTGAAAATTCAAGTGATATTAATATATAAATTAATCCAGTAATCCATTCAAAAACCAAACACATATTAATCAAATATCACTTCTTAAGAGAAAAAATTGTAGATTAAGAGGTCATAGTGGAATATGTGCTAACTCAAGATCAAGTTATAGACATATTCACCAAACCTCTTATCAGGGAATAATTTGGGTATCTGAAATAGAAATTGGGAGTGGTGGATCCCATATCACATAACTAGATATTAGTAATAGGGCATGATTCCAAGGGGGGATCATAAAAACTTTGTTAATCCCTAGAAGAAAAGAGAAAAGGCAACTCAAGTATGTATATTTTTGTAAATTTATAATGAGTTGATGGTTTTAGAATTCTTGGAAATTTTATTTTATATGATAAAGGGGGAGAAAAACATGGACAAATAGTGATAAATTTGGATTCTTGTTTCTATTGATGTCAATAGGGGAGAAATAGTGTAAATTCTCTCTATAAAAGATTTATGTTAATCAGAGTAGAACATGTGTCCAAGTTGAGTTTTGGAAAGTGTTCCACTATTTAAGGGGGATAAATTTTGATTTAATTAGCTTTAAATCATGTTAATCAAAATCTAATACAAGTAAAATCAATGTAAGATAAAGATCAGAGCATGTATTACAAGATCAGAGCATTTATTTTTCCATCAATGACAAAGGGAGATATTATTTGCAATATTATTATCATTGCTATCAAAAGAGAGATATTTATCACTATATATGTCATTGATGTCAAGAGGATCAATCAAAAGTAAGATTGATGGAGAGAAGAACATGTTTTATAATTGTACAAGTTGTAATATTATCTTATAAAGTTGTTATGATTTTATAGAGACTATTTTTGGATGTTTGTAGAGAAATAGATAGAATATCCATTATGGGTTTTTCAAGAGCATTTCATATATATGGTCTATAGGTGCAGATGAAGATAAATGATCTTAGAAAATATTTATTTTAGCTCTTATAAATTACTAGGTTTTTTCATTAAAACCCTAAGGTTTTTAGTCACGTCATTCATAGGTATTTTATATTTTCATGTTGAATAGATATAGGTATGAACTAATCACTTAAGTTATAACTTAAGCCTTCTCAATCATTATGAAATCAACCCCTTTGACCTAGTAATTACTAGTATGGAGTAGTGATGAAAGAATTTAATATTTCATAATTCCTTGACTTAAGATTTGTTCAATCTTGATCAACAACTAGCACTAAATCATATAATGAAGATCTAATAATGCATAGTAAAGTCAATATGTAAAATTTAACTAAGAGTGAACACACCAATGATAAGTATCACAAGTGCAGGGATTAACAATGTGTAAAAGGAATGTGTGAGTGGCAAGTGTCACAAGTGTAGGGACTGACAATATGTAGAAGGCACATGAGAGTGCCAAGTGTCATAAGCATGGGAAATGATAGTAATGTATAAGACATGCATTGATGTCAAGTATCATAAGTATGAAGACTAATAGTATTTATTAGAAGACACATGAGAGTTATAAGTGTCCTAACCTTGAGAGCTTATCAAAATATATAACATTGAGTCTGTGATTTTTTAATGAAGATCAATGAATCATGTGGAGTAAAAGAGGTCAATGTTTTTGATATTTATCATGTTAAAGACTGACCTAGATCAATGGTATGTATTTATTCCAAATAATTATAAATAAACAATATGAGATCAAGTGCTCAATGTTTAATGATAAGTAGAGGTAAATTCCATTCTACTTTTGATGATCTAAAAACACATGGGATCTCTAGATCAAAGATCAATGGACATGTTTTAAAGTTTAAACATTAATGTTTAAAAGATCACAAGGATCTAATAGAGTGTATGATCCTGTTAGAGTTTGATTTAATAGTTTTAATTTTCAAGTTGGTACATTTCAATAAGGATCATTAGATCATGGATCAAAACTAAAGATCAATGGTCAATATTTAAATATATGTTCATCTCAATAGTAAAGTGATGGAACATACTTGAAAGATATATTATATAACATAGAGAAAGATATAGATCCCTATGATCAATCTAAATTGTGTGATATGGAATGTACATCAAAAATAGAGCCTTACATATGCTAAATATAGTAAAAGATATTTAATTATGCTTTTGGTTGATGAATTCAAGAAGCAAGAAACTTTCAAGATCATGATGTGTTAATGACCAAGTGCAAACACAAAGAATATGTGAGACCTAGATCAATGCATATATACATCATCTATAAAATGAACCAAGTATTGAAAAATCTTGAAAATGCAAAGTTAAATTGAGAAGGAGAGAGAAAGAGAGTAAGAGAGATGCAAAGTATATAGTGAATATTTATAGAATAAGTCTATAATAGATAACTACATTCATTATTGAATCAAATCTTGTAATCTCGAGTTGTAACTTCGTAATAGATCTAATTGGTAGGTGCCATTAGAAGAGTTGAGTTGGTGCTCAGTTAGGGAGTTGGTGCTTCCTTAGTGTAGGTGATCTTAAATTGGGGAATTAGTGTCTCCTTAGGGTCAGTGCCCTTAAACATTGTAACTAGTGAGGTTCTTGATTGTGAGTTTGAATTAGAATAATAAATTCTAGAAATATTATCATGGTGGTTTTTCCTATATTCAGTTTTCCACATATATACACATGTGTGTGTATGTTATCTATTCATATTATTTATAAATTACATTTAAAAATAATTAAAGGACTAATTTTAATCAATCTATTGATTTTCCCCCTCCCTTACTCTCAATAAATAGTTGTGTTCCAACACTTCCAAGTCATAGATTTCCTTCCCTTTATTATTGTCCTTATACTTCAAGGAGATGTTAATGGATTTAATTTTTTTGGAGGGATCATAGGGATGACACCCTTATGTTTACTAGATTTGGTACTTGGAGGAACTTAAAATGATGGGTGATGGTATATTGGGAGGTGGGTTGTAAATTTTTAGGGGTATGGAATGTCTCCTCCTTCTCTAAGTATCCATATTCATCATATGAAGATCCTTCCTCAGGAATTTCATCTATCAATTTGTTTTTCAAATATTCTCCTTTTTTCACTAGGATAAAGATCAAACCTTGGTGGATAATGTCATTATCTTGAAATTTTTGGTAGGTCATGGTGATACTCACTAGGGATTTCATCATGTAGTATGGAAGACTAATTTATGACCATAAAAATGCTTCAAAAAGAGAAAATGATGTGAGAATATTAAAGTAAATTTTCCTTATAAGGTAATGTAATTCATGGTTTGTAGATAGACCTTAGGCCATTGTCAAGGTAGATTTTGTCTAGGTAATCCTTTCTTCTTAGTATTTAAGGAGATGTTAGTTTATAATAAGTTTTGCATGAGCTTTATTTCATGATTTTGTCCTTGAAGAATTTAACTCCCTTCCAAATCATTCTAATGACCTCACCAATCTACTCTTCTATGAATAAAATATTTATTCCCTTCATTTGGACTATCTTATTCTAAGATATGATTAAGTCCTTTGCCATCTCAACATCATGTCTAATTATTCATAACATGTATTATGTTAGGCTGAATTTTTGGATATTTCTCCATACCTTTGCATTGCCTTAGACTACCAAGTAGGATAATGACTCTAGATAGTCTCTATCTCTCCCCATTATCTCAAAAAAAATTCCACCCAAATTTTGAATAGACATGTAATTTTTCCTTGTCCCCACAAACAAAATGTGGATAATATGAAAAATAGTAATTTTGAATAATCTAGTGGTGCTATAATTTAGGTACATCACTTAATCATTGTAATGATGAATTAAAAAGTGGTTTAAAAACTACATGTTCAATGACAAGGCTTCTACATATGTCTAGTCTCAAGGTCACTTAAGACTAGATATTTGAATATTGTGGATTGTCTATAATAAATTCATGGGTAGGTTATTAGTCCCCTTACATATGAATAGGGAGGGAAAACCAACCCATATATTGGCTAGTCTATCCATTATCACATTCCCTTCCTTGAAAATATACCCAATGGTCACCTTATTAAAAAGTACCATAAGTCATTTTCCATCATTTATAATGTGTTTAATTATGTGGGAAGGGGTAACCTTATTGGATAATTCATTAATAACACTAATGGAATCAACCTCGATGGCTTTGAAAAATATTTATCCATACAAAAATAATACATAAGAAATGAAAACTATGCATGGGCATAATTGAATAGTAGAGGAAAATAATTCATATTATACATTCAATATTCCTATGCTAGTACATTTAAAAGGTAAGAATTAAATATTTTCATTATTTTATCCATTCATTTTATATATAATGAAATATATCATTTTGAGAAAAGTACGATCTCTTTGGTATTTTATACCCACTTAATAGATTTAATTCATATATTAATCCCTTATCTCAATTAAGTATTAATATCTTGAGTTGTTAATGAAGTCTATTTTGATTGTGCATATTTATTGTGAGTAACAAATCTATTATGGATCTTTTGTGTATTCCTATTGGAATTAGTCTTGAATTTACAATTTTAATTATGAATTATACCTTTCCATTTGTAATATATATTTTTAGTGGTGTTTTCTTTTCCATTCTTACATACTTGATACATTATGTTTAAATAAATAGGAAATCATCCCTTTTATTATTATGGTGCATCATCATATTTTGTTCATGCATTATCTAACTCATTTCCCATCAATTTTTCACTTTATTCAAGTAGTTTAGAGTGGGGTATCCCTATTTTAAGAAAAAACAAGTTGCCTCTAAAAGTTCTCTACAAGGATCAATCGACACTAAGTAGAGATTCCATGTTTTGGCCTTTTTTTTAGATCCATCAAGTAGTCATAATAGATCATCACTAATAATAATTATGACATATTTCATGTGGAAATTTAGAGATATGTGTGTTTATGAGTATGGCCTAGTTATATTTTGTAAGTTATTACAAATAAAGTTAAAATCTCAAAACCTAAAAGGAACTATAAATGGAAGCTAATAATCAAAACTATAGAAAATGTATAGAAGAAGAAATATAAAGGACATGATTAACTAGAAAGAAAATCCATCAAGGTATTACCATGAAAGATAAGATGGATATATAAGGATGTTATTCACCATAAGGGTGATGTATAAATTTTTAGAAGAGATGAAACACACTAATAAAGTGTGAAAGGCTAAGAAATATTGATATCATGGACCTAGAGAACCCATCTTAGTAAGTGTAATCTTTGGCTAATAATTTAAGTATAACTATTACCCCATGAATGATATATGCATGAAATATGAAAGTATCCTAGATTCTGAAAACATGTTCCACACTCCTCATAACCCCTTATAAACCCATTGTTATACTTTAAATATTGGGTAATAGAGTGTAAAATTAGGTTTCATCTTAATATAATATATATAATTAATGAAACCTCCTACACCACTATATTTTCCTACCACACACTGATGGATCTTGGCTCTATAATGTGGGTAGGTATGTACTTTGATATTCAACTAGAATTAGAGATTATCTAGTAAAATCATGTCTTTTAGTGTGATCTAACTTTAAATGTTTATTTTCGTTTTAAATTTTACTTTTATTATGATATGGATTTTGACTCTTTTGTATTTTTCTATTTTACTTCTCCACATAGATTTTAAATAATTAAAATTGGTTGCTAAATATGACTAAAAAAATACCCTACATATAACCACTACAGAATACAACTAAAACACTAATATGCTTAAGGACTTATAAAATTTCACTTTATAAAAGAGTTAAATATCAATATTAACCCAAATGTGTCTCAAGATAAATGAGAAAGAAATTTGGGAGTCATGTAATATACTTCCATGTAAAATATGATATAATAAGAATATGTTAGTAGATGACCACAAGGAAGGAGATTTTTTATTGATAAGTTACTAGGCAAAAATAAGGATCTAAAAGTACAAAAAAAATTAATTCAAATCACACAAATGTAAACCCTAATAAGGTAAACAATATGAAAATTTGAAAATTGGTCATTATGTTACTAAAAAAATCATACTACCTGAAAATGGTATATCATAAACACTGATATGATAAATCATCATTAAAGAGGGATGGATAAAAAATGATACCAAAAAACCAAAATGTAAATTAATTATGAAAAAATCAATTGATAAATGTAAATTTATGATATGAAATACCAAAACATCTCAAAAAATAAGGAGGGGGAGTGCTAAAATATTAAAGGTGATATCAAGTATTCAAAAAGAAAAATAAGGTTGACTGTAAGATAAAGCTAAGAAATGTAAGGATATAAAATAAAAGATCACAACATCTTAAAAATGGAGGAGGATTAATAAAAACTTGAAGGTGATACCAAAGATCGATAAGGAAAACTAAGGTCAACGGTAATATAAATAGAACATATTAAAAGAGGGAAAATAAAAATATACTAAATATCTACAAAAATAAAACTATTTTTTTTTTAAAAGATTAAAAAAAGGTAAAAACTATTTTAAGAAATCAAAGTGTGGAAAAAATAAAAAATCATGAAATAAAATATAAAAGAACCTATATGCTTGAGATAATGTAACATGAAATCAAAACATGTGAAATGCAAGCATATTTTTGTTAGAAGGTTTATAAAAGCTAAATGGGTTTTTTGTTAATATGTGAAAGATTATTAATTGTTGTCTCACTGTAAGAATTGTGTATAAAAAATGAAAGAGAAAGAGGATTAGAGTGATGATATTAACCCAAAGTGTGGATGAAGGAAAGTATAGGAATCAATGGATGCCCCAAAAGATAAAAGAAGAAAATATTGAGAATACAAGATTCCCAAAATTTAAAAATAGAAAAAATATAGCCATCACACAATGCCCCAAAATGTGTGATATGATATGGATAGTCATTGAAATATAATCCAATATATTGTATGTAGTTTGTTTGGAGTTAACCCCAATATTGATAAGCATGATAATGATGCCATATTCTAAGTAAATATATGTTGTATTAATAAATACAAAATATAGGATAATATTAATATATTTGGAGGCATTGGTAAATTACATTGGATGATACCATCCAAGATGATACAATCTAGTATAATAGAACTAGATTGAATTATATCAAGATTGTCGATATAACTAGGCAAGTGTGAATTGATTTTAATTATATTACTTTGATGATATAGTAGGTTAAATATCATGGATGCTAATTGATATAATTTATCTAAGTTTAAATATTATTATTGATGTTAATATATATTAAGGTTATATTAGGACAATATTTATTACAACTAATACAGTCGAGAACAATGAGAAAATTTGTATTAGGACATTTTAGATCCTATCCAATGAAGTTGTTTGTAATATGAGATATAATTTTAATTGTCTCAACACATTTTGTGTCATGGATTATTTATTTGTTTGGAAAAATATATACAATTAAAACTATATCAACACATTATGTGTCATGTATAGTGCATTTTTTATAATAACATTCTAAATTATAAGTATATCACCATGTTCTAGGTCATGGTTGGTACAATTTTGTGTAATCAATTATATCTAGACAATATCAGGTTGGTTGATAAAGTAATATTGATATGATTATAAAAAAATTATATCATGATGGTTGATACAATTATATGATTTAAAAGAGCGTGAAACTAAAATCAAATCTAAAATATAGGTATGAGTAGTAGGGTAAAAATTAACACAACCTATAATGCATTTTTGAATAGTAATTTTGACTAAGTGTTCTTTATCAGTAGAGAGGCTGAAAAATGTTAGCTATATAGGATAAGTTTTAATATTAGTTTAATTTATTTTGACTCATCCACCTTATATATTCTAAAGGTAGGAGAGAGGGTGGGTGTAAACCGATGACATAATTCCCATCATTACTTGGGTAACAATGAGTGTTAGTAGAAATGGGAAAATGGTAAGGGGTATTTTCGTTAATGTTGTAATAATAATTCATAGGAGGATATAATTATATATCCTAATTATAACAATGATTAGGATCATATCTAGTAATATTAGTATAAATTATGTGACAAATGATAAAAATGTCATGGGTATTTTTTATAAATGTTAAATCTAAAATGACATTCTCTCCATATAATTTGAAAGGAAGTAGACTAAAGGGCTCCATGTATTTAAGGTTCATGATAATAATGAGAAATTTTTAGGTTGTCAAAATCCTTTTTTTTTCATTTTCATTGCTTGAGTGGAAGGTAAGGTGGCCTAAAAATAGGGAAGATAAAGTCTAATGATGGTTGTAGTTTTAAGAGAATAGATATTACTAGTCTTCATTGAAATAACTAGATTTTATATTTGTAGATTTCAACATAATATGTGATAATTGCATGAATTCTTAGTTATGGTTAAGATTCTCTCTTTTTATAATTATTTATTATTTTATTATTATTTATTTTCATTAGTTGTAGAGTTTATTTTTAGATTAAAAATAAACCAATTTAGAAAACTTATAGGTTATGTGTCATTACTATTCTATTTGCCTATTGTTGGTGTTTTAATCACATAATTTCTACATGTTTTTTCTCTCCTATGGCTGCCCTCTATAGAGGGGACATTTTTCACCATGAATAATATATGTTTTAGTCCTACATTTTGAGATGATATTACAGTTATACTATTCATGTAATCTTATTGTAGGATTGTTTCATTTATTTTTCAATAAGGAAGAATTCATATATGGGTTTATTCCCATTTTATTTCACCTTTGGGTGGATTCCTACATTTATTAATTAAGAGTGTGTTGGTTTTTGGTGTTATTTTTTAATATTTAGATAACCATATGGAATCTTATTTTTATTTTCATTATATGTTGAAGAGAAATATAAGGGATGGGATCTATTCTAACCACATAATTATCTCTATGGAAATAATACTTTCCCAGATTATAACTGTTGGTAAAATAGTTTCAATGTAAATAGGGAAATGATTTAATTTTCCTCTTCACTATTTATTTGATACACTTTGGTTATAAGATTTCCAAAAATTTGGAAGAGAGGTTTCGTATTGAATTATTCATCATGATGTTATCATGTTTAGGTAATTTAAAAATAAATGCCTCTTTTGAAAAAAAAAATTATGATAGATTTTTTTGAAGTTGTTTTGGTAGGAATTGAATATCATTCAACTCTTGTATACTATGACACATATTATGGAAGTTTACATATATTCTATAAAAAGGCTACAAGTTTATTTTTATTTTTGTTAAAGATATCATTTTTATTGAGGATGGCTATTTACCTTAGTAAAAAAAATTCTAGATACTAAACTATATCTTATAAAGTATGTTCTAATTCTTGGGATTTATTTGTAAATTTATGATTTGTTAATTATCTTTGATTTTCCTACACTTTAGTTTTGCTTGTTCGGAAAAATAGTTTTTTATAAGGATTTTTTAATTAATTAAAAGGGTGAGGGACCCAATAAGCCTATTTTACCAATAATAAACAAATAAATAGAAATATAATAAATGGGAATATCTAATATAATGTTAGGGTCTTCACTTACATCACAAAATACATCATGATAGATGGGAAAATCATGATATTGTTATTAAAAAATATTATAAGATAAATAAATGGGTCTCGTATCAATGGTAAATATGCTATTATGTTGGGATATTTATCCTTTCTCAATGGATATTCCAAGGGATCATCATAAACATGAAGACCATTTTTTGGATCTTTGGTCGCATTAGAGGTTTCATCATGTTAATCCTTTTAAGGATCATCATAAGTTTGAAAATCATCATAGGGATACTCATAGGTATCTTCAGAAGTGGTAATATCATCATGATTAACTTCAATCATGGGAAATGGAGTAGAATGTTTTGAACATGAGGAGTTTCCTTAAATGGCGGTAGGTATTAAAGAGTAACCCATGTAAAATAAACTATGGGTTGAGGTTAACTAGAAAGATATTATGAGGAGACATAATTGAAAAGTAATTATTATTTTTGAAAATATATGATTATCAAATTAAAATATATAAGAAAAAAATATGGAATGAAGAAAATAATCCAATTATTGGTGGGATAATATACACATAAATTTAATCATAATGTATAATGATGGTTAATCTAGAGTGAATAAAATAGATAAAAATAAATGGAAACATGAATATAATCCAACCAATGGTTGGATAAGATTCACATTAGGCTCACAAGAAAGTATGTGTGTTATAGGATGACCATTAATAATCCTATTTATCTATAAATGAGGATACAAAAAAAGTAATAAAAATATAAACTTCATATACTTGGATGGGTTAGGATAATACTCACAGTGGACTTAGATCTATTAGAATGAAATCCACACTCAAGAAGAATGGCATATGGTTCCAAATCATATGCCTAAAATATGTGGTATGGCTCTAACTAGATCCTGAAGTAAATCAATAATATATAAATGGTAATAAAGGGGCATGTCAAGGATATAATAAGGATACTTAATGAAATGAAATTAATAAAAAAGGTAATGTAGATTATAAGATAAATGTAACATACTATATAAAAAAGAAAATAAATAATTTAATGGTAAACTAATGGGAAGTCTATGAAACCTAAGGTCATAATGGCAAGCATAATGAACCTAATGGATATAACAACTTATTTGATATAAGCAGGAGTATACTATAAGATACATAAACATACATACATAATAATAATAATAATAATAATAATAATAATAATAATAATAATAATAATAATAATAATAATAATAGTAATAATAATAATAGTAATAATAATAATAATAATAATAATAATAACAATAATAATAATAATATAATTAGATATATATGCCAAGTAAAAATTAGGAGAAAATAAGGATATATGCTACCTTTGGGGTGACTAATTAGCTCATCAATATCCCCCTTTGTCTTAAGTGGAACTTTGTAAGAGATGTTATAGGTTGAAGATCTAAAATGGAAAAAATAAGACCTAGATATTCTTATTTTTATTCTCCAAATACTAGGACACCTCTTTTACATGACTTCTTTTATTGAGATTAAAGAACCTTTAAGTAAGAATATATCTCTAAGAACATAAAATTGAGATATAACTCTTCCTCTTACTACGTAATAGCAAATATGTGAGTAAAATAATATTATATGAGTGTGTTATAAATTTGGGAATGATATTATCAACCATTTATATATGGATCCAAATCCATATTTTACCTTAAATTCTAATCTATTAGTGTCAGATAAGATGATATATTCAAAAAGGATGTCGATTAACACATAAATGTATCATCCAAGCATATAATATACAAATAATAGAGAAAGGACTTATAACTATATCAATAAGTCTCATTCATAGTAGGGATAAATATGAGTGAAACAAACTATATCATCCTGGTTGATATAATAGGAATGAATTGTGCTATTAAATACTAAATAGAAACTAGATGGAGAGGTAAGATGTAAAGAGTCTCAAATTAATTTGTATTGATAATTTATGAAAAAATATATCAAAAAATTCCATGATCCAATCACACACCATTCATAGTGCATTCCTTAGGACATGACCTAAAGGATATTGGTGGGCCAATAATCCCTTATGAGAGAAACTACTAGTACAGTGATAAAAGTGAAAAATGTAGGTGTATATAGGAACATAGGATCATTTTAAATATAATTTCATAACCTTCATGGGATAATGCATATAACTTAATTATTATCCCAATCTCATGCTTGTTATGCGATATTTATAGGTTCTTAATGTAAAAAATTATTAAACTTACCCACTTGATCAGGGTTTATTTTATTTTCTAATGAACTTCACACAATTATTTTGGCATGTCACCTCCTCATGTTCACTCTTATCATTAAAAATATCCCCTTGATGGATATTAATACTCTATTTGAACACCACCCTTTTCTTTATATCCCTTTTTCTATTTTTTTTTCTTTATATTTAGCTCATATTTTGCATTGTTATGACTCTCATATTTTTCTCTATGTGTTTAATGGTAATACCTTATTGAATAAAATATATGCCCTTATAAAAAAAATTCATCACCTTCACATCCACAACATCTCCTTCATCTCAGTTGTGACTTTGGATGGTCATGTTATTCTAAGAGACAATCCAATATAAGCATTAATTTTTTCACTCATTTCTTTGATTCAATTTTACACATATTATGTTTGTCTTAGATTTTGTTTTATTTAATTATATTTTATGTATTAAAAACATTTTATATTGTTTTACATATGTTTCTTTTAAAATTTATCTATTTACATTGGATGTTTTACAATATCTTAAATATTACTAATTACATGTCACTTGTTTTGTTATAATTAATTTATTTTTTCACACATATTATGTTTGTCTTATTTTTCTAATCTACTTACATTTTGTCGCTTACACCCATTTTTAGTATTTTTAATCTTTCATTTGTAATATAGTTTATATCCACTTTATTTAGGTGTCATTTTTAAACTTTTATTTTAATTTATTATATCCATGATCACATTTGTTATAAGGAATGAAACATATTAGGAAAAAACATAAAACCATACTAAAATTCTTTACCTACTTAACATAGCATCAACATATACCCAAGTAGAGAACATTATGACTTTGACGCAATACACACATACACACTCACAAAACATATGTTTTATATATAATAAAATATAAAATATATATAACACTAGGATATAGGCATCCTTCATCCCTATGTGAGCAAGGGGATTGTTGATACCTTAATGTGTATCACTAGGTCAACATATAGTATTTAAGGAACACTTCTCATTTCTGGATTCTAAGAATCCATTACATGAGTTGTTGGTTTTGATAATCCTATTATTCTTAGCAGAATAAAGTCATAATAGGTTGACTATTTCACAAATTTATACTATTTGGTGGTTGGGAGCCATCGTGGTTTAATATTTAGTCTATGATTTTAAAAATTATCTATTCTATTTTAGGTGAATTATGCTCAAAACTAAGTCTGAAGATAAACTAAGATGAATATCCATAATGAACCTAAACTTAAGTGAATTGGTAAAAAAGAGAAAAACTAAAGGTAGGGCAGAAAGAAGGTGTTTCTAATCTTCAATATTGACATTATGAAAAAGCTTAAAAATCATCTAGACATAGACTAAACCAATTATAGCATAAAATTGCATAAGCACAAATCCTATTATATATCAGGCAAATATCTAAGGATAGCTAATGCAAATACAAAATTAGGTTCACTTTAAGAATGTTACCCCTGTAATAAAATAGAATTAACCCAGATGCAAGAAGAGAAAAGAAAGCAAATTAAACCTAAGAACTTTCAATCAACCTAGCATAATCCCAAAATGACAACTCTATGTTAACATGTGTACATCTAGGATCCATAAAAATAATTCAAATATGAATACCAAACTAAAAAATTAAGTAAAAATACATGATAGTAAACACACAAGTAAATATTGGACAAACTTTGTAGAATTCCTTGTTGGTACTAATTGCTCCTAGTTTACAAAGTAATTTTAGATCTAATAATTCCATCCCCATTTTAAAAATGATGGTTCCCCTTTTTTAGAAGGTTCAGTGAGGTATGTCAATCAATCATATCTAATGATAATTATACAAGTGTCAAGGCTAGTTATCCTTCTACAATTTTATAGAATCAGATAATTTACAAATGGAATAACCTATAAGCAATGAACTTTATAAATTACACATGTTCTTACAAAATAATATTTTATTTCAAAAATATACAATGATTGTTATACAAGAATATTCCTAATCCAAGTAACTTTGGGACCCCTTTGCTGATGGAATCTTCTACTTTACTTGTAAGATCTTAATATTATAATGTTATTCATTTATCAACTAGAGATCAATGATAGTTTTCATGAACAATTCCCTTTTCTTGGTTGTTTATGCCCTTGAGATCCATCTCATTCCTTTCGATAAATTAGTTCCTTACTTGTTGCATGAATTGAGAATTTATATGCTTTAACTTATCATCAGTGTTAAGGCTCAAAGGACTAATTGAGGTGGGATACTTGATTAAGTTTTCTAACATGTATAACATTTTATTTTCCTTGCCATTTGATGTCTTTAGAAAGATACTCCATCTGCTTGGACCAACTACTTAGGGCTTTGATTTTGTCAGCCCATATAGCCATAGCGATATTGAAATGGGCTAGGATAATTGTCTTAAATACAAGGACTTGATTCTTGGTCAAGGATTTAATCAAGCCTTTCACTTGATATCTTGTATCCTTCCATTATCCAACTTTGCCTATAGCCTGGAATATTTCTTAACTATTGCTTCATATATAGTTTTGACTAACTAGAAATGAACAAGTCAATCATGGTGTCCTCATATATCTTTAATATATCTTCTTGGATTGATGAGATGATAGTCTCTTCTATATTTTATTATAATCCAATATGTCATTAATCATTATAGTAGAGCCTCCTTGTAGACATGTTCTCCTTTTGTGATGGGTCGTTGGTTGTAAATGTTCTAAAATAAGCTCAACCAATTATTGTCCCTTGTGGTATCAAATTTTTTGTCTTTAAAAAAACCCTCTCTTCTATATTTAGAGTTACATAGACCTCCACATCTTCCATTGAAATAATTTTTGGGTTTCCATGGTTGTGGGCTTCTCTAGATTGCTTACTAGTGGTCTGCAATTTAATTCTATATTAAATTATCTTTGTACTAGTGACAATTTAGGTTTCCTGGTTTGATTACAATGAGCACATGGTTGAATCAATATTTCTTTACTTATCAAGCTTTCTTGAAAGTTTTTATAGTATTTTAATGGTGGTAGATATTTGAACTTACATGAGCTTTGTAACTTAGATCCCAATTAGAGTGCATACTTATACCCTTGCATTTCCTTCTATAAGATCTTCCACTTAGCATATTATACTTACATGGCTTTGATGTCGGATCACCGTGACATCCTTGTGGCATTTTTATGGCATTTTACTTGTTAATATTTAAAAATTGACCATTGCCTTCTAAAAATTCTACCTTGATATTACACCATTAGATCATCCTTATATAGATCAACATGAACCGTCAATCATGATTTGAGAATTTGAATGATATTGGTTGCTTGATATGTTTCTCATGGTTATGACACTTATCACTTCCACATTCACTTTGAGCTTTGTTGAAATGTCAACATTGATCTCACACCATTGATCTTGATTTCACAAATCAATCATGCTCCATTGATATTTATCTCTTTAATTATACCTTCTACTCCTTCGACCATTGATTGAAATGTGTACTATCATCCACATACCATCAATCTTTAAAAGATGATCAAACTTTAAATTATAGCTCAGAGTTATGTTGCATGTCATCTCTACATTCATCCTTAGGGCTTTTGACTTTCAATGTTTACTATGTACCATTCGATCATCTTCATCTGAGTAAATGTGCTTTATTAGATCTTGATCTACAAGGTCAAATACCATTGGCTGCTCAATTTTATTTGGTTGAGATTGTGACACTTGTCACTTTATCACTTGACTTAGGGCTCTCTTTAATTTTTGACTTGATATGCACTTTTAGATCAATCCTACTTGAACAAATGCATATTGTTGATCTCTAAAATAGTTTATAACTTTAGCTTAGGGTTGGGGATTTGAATTTTCAACTTTAATCTTACACCGTTGATCTCTTTCATCTAAGAAAATGCAGATCATTGATCCTATGAATGAAAATGATTTTTAAGTTAGTGCTCAAAAAAATAAAGAAATTATCATAATGTTTTTATACTATGGTTTTGTTTCATGTTTCTAAACATGATAAAACCTTAGTTTAAAATATTTAAGCTTTTTTTTTAGAAATAATAAAGGGGACCTCTCACAAATAATAAAATACACAACATATAGTCTTATCCTAATATTTTTTGTATTAATATATATAACAAACTTTAGGGTAATTTTTTAGGCTAAGTCTATAGTAAAAGGGACCCTTCATTTAGTTAAACCATGTGGAAATAAAAGGGACCAAGGGGGCTCAAGAAAATAAAGATACCAAACATAAAAAAAATTAGACTAAGGTTTGGTCATGTTAATAAACATGACTAAATCATAGGATAAAAATTAAACTAAGTCTATGGCATGATAAATCATTCCCATGAAAATTATTCTTGCTAAATTTGAGTTTGATTCAAAGGGACCTAAGCTAGGGTAATCTGAATGAGGGTTTCAAGATAATTTTAGTTTGATTTTCAATAGACCAAAGGCTAGTAAAAGATCAAATTAACATTAAAATATGGAACCCAAGACATTGTTCATTCCAAATGGACTCCATTGGAGATGTACCCTGAAACATGAAGATTCAATGTCAAAAATTTTAGGCAAGTTTAAATTAGAATTACAAACAAATAAGCCAACCAAATTAGGTATGGATTATCTTTAAATAAATATTATGTGTAATCATGTTAGTGGTACTTTGATCATGTGATTTTTTAATTCTTAACTCAAATTTGAAACAAGGGTCCCCATTTTTTAGAAATGGGGGTATGTTGACCTCAATAAATGGTGACTTCTAAGGGAAATATCTAAATATTTTAAAATTTAGAGACTCTAGTTTAGATTAATAACTAGGCTACTTATTCCACTTGATCAAGTACCATTATTAAGATCAGTTCATGGCTAAACAAATCTTATACATATAGAATTAGGATCCAACATCAAGACATAACCATGCTATGTGTGTTCTTTGATTCTTATTATTCATTGACATATGATTTAGAGAAAAAATTATAGATTCATGACTTTAACCATTAACATTGACTTACAACATATTTGGATGCTCATTAAGAAGCATGCTTTAGCTCAGGGAAGGCTTGGTCATTGCTCTACTTCTAGCCAGTGTCCATAACCCTAACAGATATTATTTTGGCTCCCCTCAAGGCCTTTATCCACTACCATCTAGGCATCCATAGCCCTGGTGGAGATTACCATAATCACCTCTACCTAGAAATCCTTTTAATTTTTGAAATAATCTCTTACTTTTTGTATTTTTAGATATTCTGACTTTCTAGCAAAGATTGGAAACCAGACTATCCAAGTTTTAGGATTTGGCCATATGTTTGATCTTCAAACAATAATCTTGGGATGTAAACTTTATCCCAAGAAATTTATGTGTTTTAAGTACAAGAATGACTATATCCTAATAATCTGATCTTTTACCCTATATGTAATCATTCTTAGAACCAAACTTAGATCAAAATAGGGCTTAGAATCTCAAGGAATAATTAACCTATTTATTAGTCTTTACTAGTTTCTCTAAACTATAACATTAAGCTCATATTTCAATAATCCATGATCAACCAATGTTGACAAAACATACCTACATTCCTAAACTGTGGAGTTCCTTTTGAGGATCTAAATGTATTTTGAACTGAGGAATATCCAAAAGGACTTATTAAAAGCAAGGAACAAAGTAGGGAAAGCAAACACACTAAGATGAAAACACATCAACAAAAATCAAATGAAATAAGCAAACAAATATATACAAACACTATGTACAAGTAAGGGAAAAGAAGGAAAAATATGAAGGAAACTAAACTAAGCCCTACCTACACTAAATCTAACTAGTCATACAATTCATTTCATGAAGACTCTAGGTGGGAAAATAGAGAAATAGTACTTGAGGTATTTCCCATTGGTTGGGAATGTAAACTGTACTCCTTAAAGTATTTTTATTTGAAGGTGTTATCCCCTAGAATCTCAATAATTTGATATGGGCAAATCCACAAAGGTGTGAACTTTCCATGCTTTCCCTTTGGTTCTGAGGCTTTATCCCAAAGAAGAACTAGGTGTCCTTGTTTAAATACCTTTATCTTTGAATGTTTATCAAACCACCTATTGACTATGGTTTGGTGTTTATTAAAGTTGTAAAAAGCCTCATCTCTTACATCTTCCATCTGTATGATGTCAAATAACCTTAAACTTGCAAATTCTATATCCTCCTCCATGTAGTCTTACATGAACATGTATTTTGGTAGCTTGACTGTGATATGAAATATAGGTTCTTAAACATATACTAATAATAATGGTGATGCTTTGAGAGCTTACATAACTCATGTTGTATCTACCCAAAGGGAATACTTAAGTATCTTGTTCCATGTTCTTGGTTTATTAACTACAAACTTATTTATGGATTTGATTAAGTTCTTATTCATTGATTTAGACAACTCATTTCCTTGAGGATAATGTTTTGATTAGAAATTGAGAACAATGTTACTATCATATTCCCACTTAGTCATTTCAATGGATAAAAGGTAGATCCAGTATCAAATACTAGAGATATAGGTGTCCTAAACCTTGTGCATATGTTTTCTGCTAAAAATGTGATCACATTTTTAGTCTTACACTATTTAGTTTCCACTACTTCAGTCCATTTAGTAAGTAGTTAGTAGTAGTTAGAACATACTTTTGACCATTAGATGAATTGGGGTTAGTGGCCCCCAAAAAATCTAGTCCCCATTGGGAAATTTTTTTATCAATCATTATTTTATTTAGTGGAATGGATACCTGAGCACTTTAGTGTTGAAGACTTGACATGAGTGGCATTCTCTTGCATGCTTGTGATTATCCTTGAAGATAGTAGGATAGTATTAATCATCTCTAAGGATATCATGGGTTGTAATCCTTCTAGATGGAAGTCAACTTTCTAAATTTTCATGGAAAGTGCTCAATATCTCAACCACCACTTCTTTGAAAATAGACATTAAGTAAATGCCTTCAAAGTTATTGTACACCACTCTATTTTTATCAAAAAATGAGTTGATTTGAGTCTTAAAGCTCTCTTTCACTCTCTACTCAAACCTACATGATAATATCCATTGATTAGTAAATGAACAACATGATCATACCAATCAACTGAATTAAACCTTGGCATTTTACCAAATTTACAGTCTTCATTTCTAGATCATATTCTTGGAGAACAGATATCCAATGACCTCTCCTTTTTCCAAGTTCACATTGAATAAGCATGAGATTAATTTTAGGGTCTATTAATATTGAATATACCTTATTTATAAGGATATAATGCCTAAATTTCTTCACTACCTTGACTAGATCACATGTGTATTTGTCAATAAGAAAATAATTGAATTTAACATTTTAAAAATTAGCACTCATGAAAGCAATAGGATGATCACATCCATCTATCTTCTGAGTTAGGATAGTTGCAATCATATGGTTAAAATTAAAAGAGTACAAATAGAAGTCTTTATTAAAATTTGGACTTATCAACATAACAGATTGTCTATTTTCTTCTTTGATTTCCTTGAAGACCTTTTTGGTCTCTTCATTCTAAGTGATCTTAGAATCTTTCTTCAACATTTCATTCAAAAGTCTCACTATTTCTCAAAAACCAAAAATAAACTTCCTCACAAAGTTGATTTTACCAAAGAAAGACTTTAGTTCCTTCCTATTATTAGGGTGTTATATCTTTGATATTGCATTTACTTTATCTAGGTATATAGAGATCCCCTCTTTAGCTATAACATGTCCTAATAATTTCCCTCAGATACACAAAAAAATGTTCTTCTTTGGGTTGAGATAAATTTCATACCTTATACACCTTTCAAATACTTGTTACAAGTGCATGATGTGATCTTCCCTATTCTTTTAAATGATAGTCAGGCCATCAATGTAAATAATAATGAACTTACCTAAGAGACCTTGGAATTCATGATCCATTACTCTTTGAAAGGTTTCACCTAAATTTATCAATCTAAAAGGCATTCTCTTGTAGGAAAAAGTTCCCCACTTGGTAGTAAAAGTAGTCTTCATCCTATCTTCCTTATCCACTAGAGCTTGATTATACCTTGAAAACCCATCAAGAAAAGACATCATATCATAACTAGAAAAAATTTGGATTACTGGGTCAAGAGAATGTAGGGGTAATTATATTTTTTAGATGCTCTATTCAAAATTTTAAAATCAATGAATAATCTGATCTCACCATTTTTCTTCTTGATTGGTATTAGGTTATCTACCCAAGTGGAGTGTCTAATGGGAAATAGTATCTTAGAATCGAGTAACTTTATAACCTCTTTGTATATCATTGGTCCTATGAAAAGGTTGATTGGCCTTTTTTTTCCTAAATAGCTTGTAGGATTCCTTTAGAGGTATGGTATGGGTTATGACCCTAATATCAAAGATATTTAAGTCATCATAGGAGTATGATATCACATCCTTATACTTTTTCAACAAATATTTGGCTCTAAATTTTAATTTTTGTGTAGGCTATAATAAAGTTCACCAACCGAGGGAAACCTTGGGAACCTAGGTCCATTGCATTGTATATTTCTCATCTACTTTGGGAATCTTGGTAGTCTCAACTAGTTTTTCTGAATCAAATAGTCTCTCTAAGGCTATCATCCCTTTGGGAATCTTATTGTCACACAACTAAATGAACTTGTCATAAAGCTTGCCTTCAACTTTTTCATCATCAAGGGTATTTTCATAGGCTTCATCAATGATGTAATCTTTAGATACTCTTGAGCTAGTCATGAAGAATATGATTTTTTTATCATCATTGAATACTTTTAAATGGTTGCCATTATCTCGCACTAAGGGACATGTGACTAATTCAATAGTAAGGATTTGTAACTTAGAACCTTGATTGTGCATAAGTTTGGTTTTAGTTGAATCAAGTTCATCAGTAACCCTATTTTCCTCCATATGGATTGACATAATGTTGGAAGCATAAAAACATTTGATTAAGTCCCACACTTTAAATTTATATTTCTTGAGATAGGACAACTTATATTGATATTTACTTTTGATCTGATTAATTACTAGTTCTAAATCACCAAAAACTAATAGTTCCTTGACCTTATGTTTGATTACAAATTATGATCCAAGAATAAATGCTTCATACACAACCAAATTATTGGTGCATGGGAATTGGAGTTTGTAAGAAGCATTGTATTCTTTCCCAATAGGATTTATTAATACCACTCCAAATCTAGAACTTGACTTGCATTTAGCACCATTAAAATACAACTTCCATAATTTAGGTATATCATGAAAAGTTTGTAACTACATACATTTATAGTGTCAAGAGTGTAAACACCTAGATCTTTATTAACCATGTTGACCCTTTCATTAGTTGCATTATACTTAGTGATCATATGATTCATTTTAGGTTCTATTATTATCTTGATCTAATTTGGAAATCCCTTCCATGAAATCCATGTGTGGAAATAGTCAGTTTAAATATAACCATTCAAAGATCTCTTTCAGTCCCTACTTAGCAGCATTCCATAAGCATCATTGATGTCTACCACTTGGATGTTAATGAATTATTATATCATTAGATTATAATCAATCTACATGTGAACATTTAAGAATTCACTAATCACTTTGACTCTTGAATTATCTAATTGAGTTACAATCTTATCAGATTTAATGTGAGTCAAAACTAATTGTTCACAAATAGCCTTAGGCATGATGTTTGCAAATATACCTAAATATACCAAATAATTATGTAAATTATTACCAAAGATCTTGAATTTAAGTATGAAATGTGGAACATCTACCTTACCTTTGTGTATTACAACATTAACATGTGCAAACTTTTGTAGCTTACCAGGTTTCTTAGACAAAGATTCCAACAACAGTTCCCTTTATTGTATAATCTAATTTAACTCATGTAAGGTAATGTTAGCTTTGATATTTTTCATGTCCTCTACAATATTATATCTAGTCCTATTTAAAGCATTAGATGCATCATCATTGCATTTAGAGGTACTTCCCTTGGGAGGATTTGGATTGTTATCTAATGTAGTATTAAGAGTGTAAAAATTATTTGGTGGAGTTGAGGTAGTCAAAGGTTGTTTCTTCTCTTGATTCCTCAGAGGATAGGTCTTATTTAGATATTGATGAAAAGCATGAATCTATTTAGGGATATCCTTAGGTTCATTCTCTTCTTGCAATGGGAACTCAAATGCCTCCACCATGAGAATTGAATTAGTAGATTTAGTTGACCTTGAAGAACTTGAGGTGATTTCACCATTATATTTATTAGGTATAACTTCAAAAGTATCTAATTCTTCTTGGAAATCTTCAAAAGCATTACAAAACTCTAGATATTCTAATTCACCATGCTTTGAAGTAAAATGAACTCTACAATAATCATGTAAATATACATCACCAAGATTTTTATTAGGTACATTATTATTAAAGGATGACTCATGATTATGGTTGTTGTTATTGTTATTTTGAAATATATTTTAATATCTATTAAACCTTTAGAAAGAGAATTTCTTATTCGAGATTTCCCTAGTATGTCTAACTTGATTTTTTAGCTAAATGAAATAAGTGCTTAGATTTTGAACCATCTTTAAGATAGAGTCATTATCAGTCTTGGGTGCCTTAGAATTATGGACTGGAGTATTGTTACTAGATGCAGGAATCAAATCTCTTTGTTTTTGTGGATGAGATCCATTGGCTAAGTTGTTCAAGAATCCCAAGTTTTGACTAGGATGTGAATGGATCAAATGTAATTGGTTCAGAAGTGGGAGCTAATTTAAGGTAGATATATTTTTATTAGCATTGGGAATGATATTTAGAATAGGTAAATTTGGATTAATGTTGGGAATATTGGATGCCATTTGGCCCTGGGGTTGTATCTGATCATTAATGGTTATAGATTAAGCATAAGCTAGGGCTAATGTACTAATGATCTGAGTAGATATTTTGAGAAACATATAATTCATGAGATCCAAGGCATACTTATATATCTCTAAGGCTAAAGCCTCATTGTGTTTGTAAGGAGCTATGTTTCTGTTAAACATTTTATAGAATCTATCATTAAATACTCTTATGGGCTCATTTGCATCTCTTTTGACTATGGTAAACTATCGGTATAGGACACATAGACTAATTATTTTTCTAAAGTGATTGATGAAGTAACTATTAAAATCATTCTAGCTAGCTATGTATTTCTTAGGAAGGTTAAGGAACCATTTATATGCATCATCTTTGAAAGTAAATGGAAATAGTCTACATGCTACATCTTCATGAACTACCTTTAGCAATATTATATCAAATTTAAAAATTTTAATGAATTTTTCAATAATTATAATACTATTGGGACTAAAATTAGGTAAATTCTTTTTAGGATTATAAGGAAGGTCATGTACCACACCTAACACATTGATTGAATAACCACCTAGACAAGCCATACCTTGATAGGGATTAAACACAAGAGCACCTTGAATTAGTGAAGTTGGTTGAGACTTTGAAATTTTATACTTACCTTTGTGTCACCTATCTCTATTATGGACTTCTAATGAGATTAGGGGAACCCTTATCTCTAAACATGACCTAGTTTGTATCCTTGGTAATTTTAGCTTAACGGTTTTGAACCCTATTTGAAATACAATGTTTAAGTCTTATCTTTACAAATAATGATGATTAGACTTACACATTAAGTGAATTTCTCATAAATATGTATAAAGAATATAAAAGGACATCAATATTTAACAAAATTAGCTCAAATATGTGTCCAAACACGTGAATATGAATGGTTTTTACACATTTAAGTTTAAATAAACTCAAATTTTCAAATATCCAATCAATATTTGAACAAAATAGCTATTACTAACCTCAAATGCCTTGGATTTGTAGATCTTAATCTATCTTTACCATAATTAAACATCAAACTTTAAAAAATGTCTATCTATTTCTAAATAAGCATAAAGAATGGTTTAAAACCATCAAGATCAATGATATTTACATAAATATGCAAATACTACATCAAATTTTTAATATAATTCACCAAAATTAGAAAAAATGTTGAAATTTTTCAAAGATTTGACTGGCCCTCCTTCTAGCACCAATTTTTTTGATTTCTAGATGTGCACATGTTAATGGAGAGTTGTCAATTTGGTCTAATGCTGGGTTGATTGAAAGTTCTTAGGTTTACTTTTCCTTCTTTGATCTTATTTCATCTAGGCTAATGTTATTATCTTACGAGGGTAAAATTCTTAAATTTAGCTTGATTTCTTAATTGCATTACCTTTGCTTAGACATTTTCTTGATGTATAGTAGAATTTGTGCCTATGCAATTTCATGCTATATATTGGTTTTGTATATGTCTAGATGAAATTTAAGCTCTATCATAATATTTGGATTGAAGATTAGAAACACCTTCTTTCTTCCCTACCCTTCTTTTTGATCCTTTCTTACCAATTCACTTTAGTTTAGCTTCATTGTAGATATTCATCTTAGTTTAGCTTCAAACTTGGTTTTGAGCATAATTCATTTAAAATATCATAGATAATTTTCAAAATGAAAGATTGACTGTTAAGCCATGGTGGCTCCTAACCACCAACTAATATAAATTTATGGAACAACCAACCTATTTTTACTATATTCCACCAAGGATAATAGGATTATCACAACCAACAACTCATGTAATGGATTCTTGGAATCTAGAAGTGATAAGTGTTCTTTAAAAACTATATGTTGTTCTAATGATATACATTTAGGTATCAACATGGATACACTATGATATGATATATCATCTATATTGGATATAATACCCACATCTCTCATTTAACCTTAATTACCTAACTCTTTGACTAAAAAAACCCTACTCTTAAGTTTTACTCTGTCTCCATGCTCACTAATATTGTTTCATGGTGTATTTTTCTATTTTTTATTAGGTTTTGTCATTATTTTATCATCTACTACCACACATGAACATCCCATCTAATGATTGATATAGCTATTCTATGAGTTGGTTATTTTCACTTTTGTTGTATAACCCATGTTAACTCTCCAACAAGTCTAAATGAACTAATATGATATGCTAAAAATGATGCCATAATATCTAGCATAATCACTATATCATGCTAAGAAATTATGGCATATAGTATCTCATGATGTGTGTCCTCCATCATTTATCACCACATAACTATATTATGTTAAAATGTTCACAAATAAATCAATAGTCATTTATATATTAATATACAATCTATCTATCATTATCCCATCCTCAAGAATGACTATTAATAAGCTTAGAAAATATAGTGATAAAATTTTAAAATCAAAATTTTAATTTGTATGTGCACACTTCTCATTGTTAATATCCTTATCCTTACAATCATTGAGGACCTCATTTTCCTATTCCTCATCATATTCATCTATACCATCATCACTATTGGACCTTTTATACACTAAACATTTTTAAAATTTATCAATTACTAATGTTTTATCTCTTATAGCAACCTATCAAGTGGTAATATATATGAGTGCATGCCTTAAAGTGTGAACTATGAAAGGGATCAGTAGACCTTTGGTGTTTCTTAGGATTGGTGGGCCCTATGACATTACTTAAAACCCATAAAAGGTACTATTATCCAATTCCCTATGTAATAAAAAAATTACTTATACACTTCCCTAAGAAATTCACCCCCTTATATAACCCTTACCTAAGTAACATAACTTTTACACACTTTTTCTATTACGTCAACCCAGTTGACCTTTTTGGGACTTAACATATGTTATGGAACTCTATCATCCTAAGCAACCTAGTTCAAATCTCAAAAGCTCTATTTCTCACCAAATAAGATTGACCTAGTCAACCTTGTTAGCTAAATTCCTAGGAGGGTTTAGGATCAATAATTGGTTATAAATACCCCATTCACTTCATTTATAAACATTGGATCATTAAATTTCACATCATTACAATTCATAATTCTAATTATGGTATTGTTTGGAGGTTTAATTTCTTATGTTTTTGAATTTGAATAGTAGCACTTGTATGTAGAGGTATTAGATGTATAGGATAAGTCTTGTATCCTAAAGTTGATCTATCTTTGTGATCCTTACAATCCACAATAACCTATTGCAAAGAACCATCAACCAAGGTAGAGATTGAGGCACACTGAATTCACTTCAACAAGGTAAGTATATTCCTAGCCCTTCATAGTTTGATAAGTATATGTTGTAGAAACAAATGGATTGAATTTTATCTCTCCTTGCTTATATTAATTATATATTATCTTAAATATAATTATCTTTGATTATGTATTGTATTCCCCATTCATGCATTAAACTTTGATGGAACACTAGAGTAACTTGCATATTCATTTACTAGATTAAATTGCATTTATATTTAGTAGATTAGCTTGATTAATTTTATTACGATCATAAGACCTAGCTAAGGTTATTACATTATGGCATTCAACTAAAGGCTTTAGAAACCTCTCATTTACCATTATATGATAAGAGATCCCTTAGTTTAGGTTTAGGAGATCCATCATTGATCATGACCCTGATATAACAAAATATTACTAAGCATATTATTAGTTGATTAATTTCTTTGAGATTGGATGTTGCTGAGTAAGATAAGTTCTATATCTATCTTATTTTACTTACATAAATTCTATTGAACCCGACATGAATCTAATCTTTTCATATTTTAAATATTTATTTATAGTCAATTAGATCGAGCCTATTGACTTGGTTTAACACTTTTTGTATAGGTTTTCAAACTTAATCAAGCATATCAACCTAGTTATTTGATCTATGAATAGGTTTTCCAATGTTTTCAATATTTTTGACCTATTTCGGTTTTCTATGTTTAGGTTTTTCAACTTCAATGAGCCTATCAATCTAGTTCTATAGTCTTTACATAAGTCTTCCAACTTCATTGATCCCATCAATTTAGTTTTATCTTCTACATGAAATATTTTCAATCTTAGCTAATTGGATTGAATAAATAGACCTAGTTTATTTTCTACCTTATGCATATAACAAAATTGACTTACCCACTTCTTTTATTTTATACATATTTTTAGCTAACTACATCGATCTCATCAACATAGCTTATTTTATATTATTTATCAATTTTAATTGTACTAAATCAACTATTTTTACTCTATTTAGTAATAATATTTTTTAACTTTACAAGTTCAAACACTCACCTAGATGACCCAATTCAAAATAATAATTTAACATATTTATAAAAAAATTACTGCATTAACCTAGTTAAGTTAGTCTTATCTTCTAGGTTCATTCTAACCAATTTAATACTTTCACTTTATAATCTTTCAAGAGAATTTATTATCCTAACTTTTAATCAAAATTTAAGTTCAATATTATTTTTACTAGTTTTTTAGTTCTATAAAATTGTACCTATTAACCCTTTAGGTCACCCCACCTTGCATAGAGATCGAATGACCATGCATAGAGAGTCCTTATGCATACATAGTATTAGGTACCTTATAAGTGAGATAACATGTAAATTCCCCCCATAAGAACACAAAGTTGGTAATCGATGCAAATCCTAAACTTGGTCAAGTATCCATGTTCCCTTATGTATAAGCCTCATTGAGCACCATATGTAAATATATATACACTCTTGTATAAAACATAGAACTTGAAGCATACATAGATGTCTATGTAAGGTTATAAGGATTTATATAGTGGTGGGAAAGAAGAGTGCCACTTGCATAAAATCCAACAAGGTCCCAAGAATGCATTTTCTAGTCCATATGTAATTATAAAAGGCACAAGACATAGATTTATACCCTACACACAAGATGATAGGGTAGAATTTAAAGTAAGTTGTATGGCTTCCACATCAATAAGTGAACCTATATAAACTGATAGGTGATAATTGATTAAAATAAGTAGTTTTAGGTAGTTAGGCATTGAATGAAGTTGTGTTAGAATGAGTTAAAGGAAATCATGGATGTTAGATGATAGAGCATGGGCACACACATCCCCTGACTACCTAAGAATACTTCATTTCCATACATATACATGGACACATAAAAATACTTTCAACCACTTTGAGATACAAATTTTTAGACAAAATTTAATAATTATGGCTCTTAGTGACTTTGTAATGGTGAGTTGGTCTTCTTAATTGACCTAGAGTCCTAAGCACCAACCTCTGAATTCAAGTTTACAACTACAACTCCAACTGGTGAATTTATTTCACAAAATCTTATTAACCTTATAAAATCCATGATTTTTATTATATAAGTATCACTCTCTCTAGTATAATAAATCTCTATCTATTCAAGTTTATAATATTGGATTAGGCTTTAGAATTAATTAGAATAATACTATATTCCCTTTATAATTTATGTTATGTGTGAACTTAATGTTGTTGATATTTGTCTATGGATGTTTATCCCTCTCATTTTCATCCTTGATTCATACCTCAAAATTAAATTTAAATCCCATGTAGGTCACACTCTATGTATCAATGGGTCTACATATGCATTGTTTATGGACCCTTTGTCATCCCTCGTGATGTTACATTATGTTCCCTTACCTTCATGAAAACCACTTATGAATTGGATACCTAATTTGAAGGTAATGCATTTAGTCCCTTAGCTTTATTAAGCCATAAGTGGGAGAGGTGCTTAATTTACTATTGGTGCATCACCATGTTTCCATTTAAGAAAATATCTTACATTTTCCCTCCCTTTTCAATCAAAATATTTAGGTTTAACATTATCCATGGATTTCATTTCACCATTATAGGTTTGTGTGTTGGTCCTAAACCAAGTACACTTAGATTAGAAGGAGTCCAAACTACTATAGAGGTTTATCCCAAGGATCACAAGAGTCCATGCCTTTGGGACATTCTCATTATTGTGACAAGTTAACAAATATTACATGTATGTAGGTGAGTTGAATACTTTCATTCCCCATGTTGAATGATTTCATTCCATACACTTAGTGGGAATGGTTTGTGCCCAATTGAAAATTCTCCTTCATAGGAGACCATCCACAAATGCATGTTTCAAATGATAATAGTTTTTGGCATGCCTAATGGGACCAATACAATGATTTATCTAAGATATTGGTGTTTTTATTAGTCAATAGTGTCGAAGACACTTTAAATAACACTTGGTAACTCTAAGAATTTCTAGTTTTCAAAAGATTAACCTTTCATTGATATGATAAGACATATGAGATCATCTTCAATAGGTATCAATTTCTATTTTATTGATTTGATTATGCCCCTAGAAGAAAAATATATAGAGTATCCTTGTCTTAAATTAGGGGGACTAGTGATTCAATACAAGCCTCTCTAAGAGATTAGCTACCCCTCTTTATGGTATATTTCTCCAGCCTAAAAATGGATTATGCCCTATTCCATCCATGATTACATAGAGGAACTAGTTTTTTGTTCCCTTCAATGGGGGAATACTTTTGGTTATAGCCTAGTATGGTGACATCCCAGTTGAAACCCTTAAAATATTGTCTTATTTTACTAGTGAGAATGTAACCTCCCCTATAGAACATATCCAAGATGTTTTGAATATCTTCTCAGTTCACCATGTCATGGAAGATAATATAGTAATTAGGCTACTTAATTATTCATTAAAAAGGAAGGTTCTCCAATGGCCAAGGTTTGATGTCAAATTTTATTCAGAATTAGGATGAGTTAGGAGAGTGACTATGCAATCAATTTGAAGATAGAAGTGACCACTTATCCTTAATACAGTAACTTACCACCATAAAGAGTGACTCGCATGAGCTAAGGGTTGATTTCAATTTTAGTTTCTGGAGGGTCTAAGATAGAATACCACCTTTATGTAATCCATCTCAAAATACTTCATTCTTGTATTATTTAAAGACTCTCAATAGTGATGTAGTTGTAATTTTCAAATCCAAAGGAGGATTTGTGCTCCCCAATGCATATGAAGTTGCTTTACACATAGAGAATTATTTTATTTATGTTATAAAGATTATGCCCAGCCCCTTATACCCTTGTTTCATGAGCCCCCATCCATAAGTCAACCTACTTCACCTTTTATATTGAACCTTGTGCCCATACCTTTTATAACTATCTCTCCTAATCCATTAGTTGCACCTTCAAGTGAGCTATTATATTTAAATGAGATACTAGCACCCAAAAGGTATCAAGTGTATCATTGCTTTCCTTATTAACATTTTAACCAGTTATATCAATCAAATAAGCCTCCCTATTAAGGTAGTGCATAGGTATAAAACCAACTTCCATAGAACAAACCACCCTATGCATAAAAATCCAATGCCATTGGTGTTTCAAGAGCATGCCAATGTATAAAAACATGGTAAAGGACTATGAATGGTTTATTTCATGTAATCAAATTAATAATTAGGCCACCTATGTGAATGGAATATTTAATCAAACATTTATGGCATAAAATGTGTCACAATCTTAGGCACAACTAAAAATCATAGTTCCCCAAAGGGAAGAAACTCTAATAGCAATATAGGAACAAAATGAATCCACTATTGTAAACTAGTAGCAAGGTGACTTTTCTTAAGTAAATCAAATTGAGATGCCAATTGTGGGAAGAAACCTAGCTTATTTTAACACAAGGTTTATAAAGAGGGAAATGGTGGAAGAACCACCTTCTTCAAATCCTTAAAAGTTTTAACCATAGGTCATTTTCACAACCAAGTCAAAACAAATATGCAACCTTTGGTTTTTATAAATCATGTTATGTAGAGAGAGATAACCTCAGTCTAGTGCACAGATGTGAGAAGAGGCTATTATTCAAAAAATTTAGACGAAGGGACCCCAACTCCCCTTTAACATAATTGAGAAAATAAAAAATGCAAACCTAAATGTAATAATATGGGATTCTCTTTTTATTCATTTTCAAAATAATTTTCTACAAGATGCTCTAAATAATTTCTAATTGTTCGAGATATCACAAAATATGACTATTACCTATGCAATCTTATATCAACAAAATAAGGAGGAAGTGCATAGAAGAAACAAGCCACCTCTATTCTATATATACCTTATCATCCATAAGTGTATAGAACATAATTTCATGATAGACTTAGGTGTGATCAATTTGGTGATGCCAAAGAATATTATAGACATGTTAGGTTAATATACTCTATTTTTCCCAAAGGCATCATCCAATTAGATGGCATGATATTTGAGACTATGGAGATCATCAAGGAATTGAATATCACTTTTCATTCATGTCTGAGCCCTTCCATTGTGTAGGACATCATAGTCATTGGTCTTCACCATAATTCATTATATACCTTTCTTGGGATTTCACAACCAAGATGGGAGGATACTTATCATCATATTGGTTGTATATGATAATCTAAACCAAATACAGGACCAAGGTGACCATCAAGGCCAAACCTATCTTTAGAAGTCATGTATAATCATAATCTCGTATCCTAATTGAAATAACATGGGAAATTATCAATAAAGATGATAAATTAGTCCTTCATGAGGCTACCACACCCCTTGAAGAGGTCTTAGATGCCTTACTTGATGAATAGGCATGTGAGCATTATGAGTGTGATCCACATGACACTATATAAGAAATGGGGCTAGGAAATTATTGCATCCTTGAATATAAAATCATATTACTAGATATCATGAGGGTATAGGAGGATCCCAAAGTTAAATGGTAATTTTAATTAGATGGTTCTCATACTTAAATTAGAATTTGAGCTAGTTTTGTGTTAGCCTCCCATCAAAAGGAGAAATATTTCCATGCATTCAAGTTGTAGTTTAGTTACACAAATAATGTTTTTATGTATGAGGAATTAATTTAGGTCCTCTAAGTCAAACATAATAATGGGATCAAATTAATACAAGCATTTATAAATACTGAATTGATTCTGAACCAAGTCTAGGTGCAAAATATGTCTAAGAATAACTTGCTAAAAGATTACAAGCATAGAGTATGGGATATGATCAAAGGATTTGACACATTAAATATCATTTCCATACTAAGGGTATGGAATGATGAAACTAAAATATTTAAAACCATAGTTTTGTAATATGACATTCCATACAATGTAAGGAAATAGTCCAAAAATACTATAAAGCTCTTGGTTAGACTGGTGGTCTCGAATAATGAAAACAACTAGTAGGTGTTTAAGAGTGATGAATAAATCATTAGCTTCTTAAAATATGAAACAAAATTCAATGCCATAAAATAAGTGTTTATTTAATCCCAATATGGGGAGTATATTATTCATTTTGAGGGAAATAAGCTTCTTAAGGGATTTGTCACATTGGAAAACATCTTCAACTGTGATAATCAACTCAAAGGTGAGATGAAAAACATGATAGCCAAAGAGGATTTATTTTCATATGTGTCTATTTTTGAGGGAAAATTATTTATGGTAGGTATGGTATTATCCCCATATAAAATCAAAAAATTCATATATCTTAGAAAAAGGTATTATGATATATTCACATGGAGCTATATAGACCTCAAGGGCTTTGATCCAAGCTTAGTTCAACATACCATTAAGCTCAACCCCCACACAAAGCCATTAATTTAGAATTAAATGTTGATCAATCCTAAACTCAAGCCTTTAATGAGGAAGGATCTATCAAAACTCATTAAATCCAATATAATTTCTCTAATTAAGCACTCTTCATGGGTGGCCAACTTGGTCCCAGTGCATAAGATGAGTAGATAAATTTGACTATGTGTAGACATTAAGGATTTGAATAACACATCCCTCTATGATCACTACCCATCCAACCAATGGATCAAATCTGAAAATAGTCATAGGCATAGAGATATTTTTGCTACTAGATGGTTATTTAGGCTATAACTAGATACTTGTCCAAGAGTATGATAATTTTAAGACTACATTCAAAAGATGCATTTTATATTGAAAAATGTAGGATTGACATTATAAAGATCCATATATGTGGCATTTAAGGGACTTATAAAAAAAACATCTTAGTCTACCATGATGATATAGCTATATTTTCTAAGCACATGAAAGATCACTCGATTCATCTCGAGTAAGTCTTTAAATGATGTTTAGAGTTTGGGATTTATTTGAACCTAAATAAATGTGCGTTATATGTCCATGAAGGTATTTTACTTAGACATCATATATAAATATTGACTCAAGATTGATCCATAATGAGTCAAGGTCATTTAATTTTTTCCTCTCTCAAGTCACAAAAAAAGCCTTCAGAGAAAATTAGGAAGAATAAATTTTTTCTAGAGGTTCATGTTGAAGTTTGATACTCTGACCAAGCCCCTCACATCAATTTTTAAGGAGGATGTTATGTTTTTATGGTCCCTAGAAGGCAAAAGTAGTTTTGACTACATCAAGTACACTATGATATAAGTTTCCACCCTAATCAATATAGATTATGGAAAGGATTTCATTCTTTTAAATTTGGTAGAGTTGAAGGTATCTCAGTTATATTTATGCAATAGAATAATGATCATATAGATTATCTTATTTATTTATTTATCGAAGTGTTCAAGTATTATGAGCATCACTAAAACTTTGTGGAGAAACATTCCCTCATAGTCATAAGGGTGCTTATTAATTTTAGACACATGATTTTTAATAACAATATCCAACTCATGATTTCACACTTAGGTGTAAAATAATTTCTACTTAGTAGGGACATCAATGAGAAGAGAGTTGGCAAGGTCATCAAGGTGATGGAGTATGACATAGATATCCAAGTCACTAATATGGTGTGAGGAAAAAGATTATGTAAGATCCTATTCAAAAATGTGAAAAATGAAGACTATGTAGTTCTTGTGCCATGCAAAGACCAACTAAAATATTGAGGCACCCTAATAAGTTTGATTGAGAACATGAGTATTTAGATGGAAAAACTCACTCAACATAGCATTATTAGTTTTGTTATATAGATAAGATATATAAGGGTTGGTGTATCATCCTCTACATCATATTTCTCTTGGAATCAATAGAATTTTGATGAAATAACCATCATTCATAATGGAACATACCCACCTAGCTTAAATAAAGTCCAGCATAGACATTTTAAGTTATAAGCCATTTTTTATTCACCTTTTGACGGTGTGATTTTTAAAATAAAAATTGATGTAGTTATTTTAAAGTTCATAAAGTATGATTAGGTGAATAATATTATTATGTAATTACATGATGGGCCATTAGGAGACCATTATTCACCAAAGACCGCTGCTATGGAAATCATGTGTGTTGGTTATTATTGACCAAATATATTCAAGGATGCACATGCATGGGTGTGAATATAAATGAAATGTGTCTTATTTGTAGGCAAGAAAAAATTTGTAACCCTACCCTTACACCTAATACACAATGATCATACCTTTGTAAAATGGGCCTTAGATTTCATTGGCATGATAAATCTACCATCGAGCATAGGGCATAAATGGATCCTCATAACCTCAAATTACTTTACAGGGTGGAAGGGGGTAATAGTGCTGAAGGAAGATAATAAGGAGTCAATTATAGAGTTTTGTGAGAGTATTATAACTTGAATTGGTATCATATCCACCATTATCTCTAACAACACAATGGCCTTCCTTAGAGATAAAATCAATAGGTGGGTAGTCAAACACAACATTCATCTGAGCACCTCATCCAATTACTACCCTTAAGGTAATGGCCCATATGGATCAATGAATAAAAAATTTATTTACATCATCAAGTGGACTATGGAAGAGAATAAATGAACCTGGTTTATCAATCTCAAGATATCTCTTTGGGTAGATTGAATAAAACTAAAAAGGATGTTGGGAAACTCTCCCTTTATGTTGGTCTATGGGAGGGAAGTAATTTTACCTACATCTCTTAAGTTTCCTTCATTGTAACTAACCCAATGGCTAGAATTGCTTGAGAACGACCCCATCAAAGTAAGATTGGATAAATTGATGGAACCTAAAGAGATCAAGGTGTGGGCCATGTTGACTATGGCTATTTAATAGGAATAGACAAAAAATATGTTTGATATAAAATCTACTGATAGAAGTTTCCAAGAGGGGGAATTATTGCTCAAGTGAAACATAGATATGGAAAAACTTGGGAAACATATTAAGTTAGATGTTATATGGAGTGGCCCATATATCATATTTATTTGCAAGTAAGTTGACACATTCTACCTCACAAAGTTGAATGGATAAGATTTTATCATCCCATTTAATGGGATTCATCTCAAGTGTTATCTCCATTAATATGGTATATATTTTTAAATTAGCAGATTAGATGTTTTAATTTCCTTAAGTATTGTGCACACGTGATGTTTAGACTAATTTTATTTCCTTCAAATGTTTATGTGTAGTGTTTTACTTCGTGTAGGTTTCCTTTCCTCTAAGTTCCATTTAGCATGATTGTTTATTTTTTTGTCCTCTGTATAAGTTGAAGTTTAGTTCAATTATTTAGTAATGGGCCAAACAATTTGTAACCAAATTACACCCCAAGTATACGAGAAACATTGGATGCTTTTATGACTCCATACCTAATGGATTGATTTAAATGATATTGGTCTATAATTAGTAGGTAAGCTATATAAAGAGATCACCAAAAGTTTTTACCCTTTATGTTACCCTATCCTACAAAAAGATTGAAGGACCTTGCATAAATATTTTTCATACTTAAATAGTATCATGTCCCTTAAAATTGAGTTCATACATTGATGTGCCCCAAAATAACCCAAAGTTAGTATCTAGTATGGATCCACACATTAGTCAAGTATCCATGTGTGCCTATGAACAAGACTTATTGCATGCCCAAAAAAAAATATTTATACACTATTTTGTTAAATTTATAAATTTAAAGCACGTGTAGCCCATGTGTGCAAGGTTTTATGATTTTAAATAATGGTAATAACATGCTACCTAGGTAGAATATAATAAGGTCCTGAGCATGCATTATCTAGTGTGTAGATAATATTAAAGGCACAAAACACAAATTTATATCACACACACAAGATTACATGGAAGAATTTAAAGGAACCTACATGGCTTATGTGTCAAAAAGTGAACCCAAATGAATTGATAAGTGACAAATGAGTATAGGAAGTAGTTACAAGTAGTTGGGCATTAAATGAAGACATGTTAGAATGATTTCAAGGAAAAGTCAACTATTAGATGATAGAGTATGGCCACATGAATCCCCTAATTTATTAATCATCTTTCATTCCCATACACACACATAAACCCAAGAGAATCCTTTTAACCACTTCCTTCAAATTATCAAATAGAATTTAAGAATAATGGTCATTAATGACTTTGACATGGTGATTTGCTATTATTGATTAAACTAGAGTCTATAATTAAATTACTTAGATGATTCACAATAATATAATTATTTATCATATAATTAAAAGTAAAATAAATAGATTGACAATAATAATTATCAAAAGAGTAGAATACTTGAATACTATGACTGAGCCACTTTAAGGGGGAAACCTTCACAACAATGCAATAAGAACATAATTCACAATATGATTATAAAATAATAACCAATACCTCATATATATACTCTACTTATCCAAGATTATTCCATAGGCTGGTCATACTAAGAACATATAGAAATATAACAAGATAATATGAAGGTGTGTAAGCCACAAGTCGGCCACACATATCCCTATATGCATTATAAGTTAAGGGTGTAAAATGATCCTCCCCTTTAAAAAAGTGTTGTACTCAATGTTAAATCAAACTAGGGTTTTTTTAGGAATTATTCATCCTCCCATGTTGCATATTTA
The DNA here is from genome assembly GCA_037957365.1 of Torreya grandis. Lineage (NCBI taxonomy): Eukaryota > Viridiplantae > Streptophyta > Pinopsida > Cupressales > Taxaceae > Torreya > Torreya grandis. The sequence continues at coordinate 2,412,461 of JARHVA010002002.1, forward strand.
GAATGTAGATTCATTCATTTGATTAAATACTCCTTAATGGCTATGTTCTATAGTTACTTAGTGCACATGTGAAGGATATATTCAGGATCCATAATAACTCAACCTTATTCGTATACTTTAGTTTAATAAATTTGAGTGGAAAATATATCCCCAATTACTTTATTTAGTCAAGATACAATGAATATTGGATGTATGTGAGTGGATGGAGGTAATTCTAGCTTGTAAGCCACACTACCAATTTTCTGTAAGATCTAATAAGGGACATAAGTGATATCTTGATTTAGTTTTTATTTTTATTTAAATAAATTTTATTATATATATACAAATTCATAAATACCTAATCACCTATGACAAAATGTTTCTCATTATGGTGTTGATCTACTTATTGATTCATTATATTTTATGTCATTGATAAATTTTCTCACAAACTGACTAACACCTCCTACTGATAGTGAATGTGTTACTCAATAGCTCCAAATTTAGGATGCACTATAAAATATGAATTTATGGATGGGGTGTGATACCCATAAAGTTACACAAAGGGATACATCTTGAAATAAGTGTGAAAAGAAGTGTTCTACCATGATTTAGTAAGTTGCATCCAATGAACCCATTTGTCTTGTTTGTCAAAAATAAAACAATGAAGATACCCTTCTAGACATTTTTTAAATACCTCTATTTTACCATTAGATTTATGAATATAGGATGATCTATGAGTCAAATAGGTGCTTAAAAATTCAAATAATATAGTCCATAAATTATCAGTAAAAATGGGATCTCGATCACTTACAATGATCTTTGGAGTATCATGCAATTTCTAAATTGTATTGAGAAAATCAAAAGCTACTATATTGGAAATAAATAGGTGTGATAACGAATAAAATGAGCATACTTGGTGAGTAAATACACAACTACCATGATAATATGTTTACCCTCAGACCATGGTATCCCCATAATGAAATCTGTGGAAACCTCTTCCCAATGCTATCTAGGGATAGATAAAGGTTGTAAAATCCATAGGGTCTTAATGATTTCACCTTTATTTTATTGACATACCATGCATTCAACCACATATTTATGGGCATCCCCCTTAATTCATTTATATAATAAATCATTATTAATTCTATTATGCATTTTCAAAATTTTGGAATGACCTCCAAGTGGAGAGGTATGAAGTTCTTGAATAATTTTATGTTTGAAGAGAGAATGCTTACATAGGTATACTATATGTTTATACCATAATGTGTTCCTGTTATATATAAATTTTGTATATTAGTCATAACCATGATATAGATTTTGAATCAAATCCTTGGTATCACTATCATTATCATATTTATATCTTACTTCCTCTAGCCAATTTACCTGCCACATGGTCATGGTGCATAAAAATACCTCAACTGATTTATCCCATCAGGAGAGGGTATCTACCACCACATTATCTCTTCATATCTTATACATTATTTTAAAATCATGTCCTAACATTTTAGTCACCCATTTTTATTTTTATTTAAATTACAATCATTGTTCCAAAAAATATTTGAGTCTATCATGATCAATCTTTACCTAAAAGTGATGACCCATCAAATAAAGTATCCATTGTTTCACTGCATGAAAAGTAACCATCATGTCTTTATCATAGATTAGTTTAATATTATTTTTAACATTTAGTTGGTGAATTTTAAATTCTATTATAATACCTTATTGAATTAGTATATCTGTCATGCCATATCCTAATGTGTCATACTCCAGAACATAAGTTTTTGAAAAATTAGGAGTAGCCAAAATTGGAGTTGTGCACATAGCCATTTTCAAATATTCAAATTCCTTGGTAGTTGAATAAGTTCATTGGAAGGAGTCTATTTTCAAAAAATAAGTGAGTGGGGTTTAAATTATACAATAATTTTTGACAAGCCTATGATAGTAACTAGTTAGACCCAAAAATCCTTGAAGTTTTTTAGGGATATTAAGAACCTACCACTCCATCATCACTTGTATTTTTTAATATCAAATGATCAATCCTTCATGCAAAATAGTATGACCCAATTACTCAATCTTTTAGATACTAAAATTACATTGGAAGATTTGGCTTAAAGCTTATGTTTTTTTAAGAACTAAAAGTACCTATTTCACATGCTTCAAATGGTCTTCCCATTTTTTTAGATGAGGGTATAATCAAAAACATTAATACAAATTTTCTCAAAAAGGCCTAAATATAGTATTCATCAAACTCTAAAATGTATATAGTGCATTTGTGAGGCCAAAAATCATGACCATAAATTTATAATGTCTTTCATGAATTTTAAAAGTTATTTTAGGTATGTATTCATCATAGATACAAATCTAATGATACCCATAGTGAAGGTCTAACTTTATAAAATAAATAAAACCATGTAATTCATCTAGAAAATAATCAATTACTAAAATAGGAAACTTATCTTTAATGGTGTACTTGTTTATTTCTCTATAGTTTGCACATATTCCAACTATCATACTTCTTTTACACCATGAACACTAGGGAGGAATATTTTTTATGACTATGTTGGATGATTCCTACCTCCAACATCTCTTCTACCATTTTTTCAATTTCACTCTTCTAGGCATAGGGTTACTTGTAGGTTATGATTTTGGGTGGTATGATTCCTAAAATGAGCCTGATGGCATGATTATATGCATGATTAGGATGAATTCCTTTTAGCATGTCATCAAAATTAATAGAATGGTCATCTATAAACCTTTGAAAATTAGGATGTGTAGACTCCTTGGTTGATTGAACCTTTATTTAAAATAAACATACCACAAATCCTTCATACCTTTTTTGAAAATCTTTTTAATTTGATGAGAACTAAGTATTTGTGGAGATTTAACCCATAATACATGCATTTCAAAGTTCCTACCTTATCAATGTAACCTAATGAATAATTCTTGGAAATTAATCTCAATATTACCCAAAGTGGTGAGCCACTATACTCCTAAAATAATTCCAGCTCCTCCCATGGGAATAACAAACATAGGGATATAAATCAAGTAGTCTCCCATAGTAAGCTTAATATTATGGAATTTTATATAACATTTTATTACACCACCATCTATAATCATGACCTAAAATTTTGGAGTTGGGTAAATGAAATAGTTCAAACAAGTAGCCAACTTACTATTGATGCAATTATGTGTACTCCCAGAGTCAATTAACACAATCACTTTTTATTTATTTAGCAAACCCACCACCTTAATTTTTTAAGGAGTAGTAATGCTTTAAATTACATGATAGCAAATAGTATCTTGAAAATATTTAGATTCATCTATAGGTTCTTCTAAACTTGTCTGTGAAGCCTCATCATCTTATTCCTTGTTAGAACCTTGAATGTAAAACAATTTTTTTTCATCACATCAATGTCATTTTATCTATTTTTTATACATCAAACACACAAACCTTATGCAGACTTTTATTCTACTTAATGAGGTGTCAATATGGTACAGTGTGGAAATGATGGTATTTTGAAAGTGCATTCATGCACATTTGTGAAAGGGATTTATCTAATCAACTCCTTTTCTTTGGTCAAACATGATCTTGGTATGGCTTTAGATAAATTAATAGGATGAAATATTTGAAACTCCAATTAGACATTATCTTTGAGGTCACCCTAAAATAGGTTAGTCAAATTTTTCTTGGTGATGTCTGGCATATGTAAGGAGAGATTATGAAATTGATGATTTTAATCCTTTACAATCCTAGTTTGGCATAAATTGGTTAGTTGGCTGAAGTAGTTTTATGAGACATTATTTACATAGTGGAATTAAATATCTTTAGAAAATATAGAAAAGGAAACCAAGATACTCTTATTTTTATTTTGAGCACACAACCAGTGGTACCAAATAAATTGCTCAGGTTCTAGATATAAAGTGGCCATGAGCACCTTTAGTGAACAAGGATTTTGATGTAGATAAAATAAATTTTTTATTTGAGTAATCCATGTGAGTGGATCAGTACTATAAAACTTGTGTAGGTCTGCTTTTAGAAACAATGACTTCATACCATGGTTGGCACTAAGATTGTTTGGAGGAGAACTAAACTAAAGTGGTGGAGTGTTATTTTGTAATTACTAAGTTAAAAATTTGGCTAATTACTAAATGATTTGTTTTAATTGATACCAAAATCTATTTAGGTCCCCTTTTATCCATACGAGGTCCCTTTTAACTACATCAAGATCATATTTTTGCACCATGCCTTGCAACTCTAACTTAAGTTGTTGAACTACCTCTAAAATAATCAAATTATAAGTTTTTAAATCCATATTGTCTTTGTGAGGAGATTCAGGCATTTATTTCCCTTTCCTATGACCATGAGTTTTATATCCTACCATGAAAAAAACCCTATAATGGTCATGCCCTTAAAAACTATACAGTTAGATGATACCATTGTGTCACTTGACCAAGATGAATATAATGACTATTAACGTGTACAAGGGTGAAAAATTTTAGACTAAAAAATTGTACCAATATAATATATCATGGTGATCATCTTACATAGATAAATCCAATGACTATTAATTTTCATAAGGTAAAAATAATTTCTAGAAAAATGTTTTTTTTATTTTTTTGTAAAAAACCTCATGAATAAAACTATAGTGATGAAAAAATTCAATTCTTCCCAAGTCACAAGTTATGTTTTCTTAGCTTTTTAATACTCAAAATGATAGATCTAAAAAAGAACTACACTGAAGAAACATGCCTAAATCAAATCTCTAATACCAATTTTAATGAAATTAATTATATTATTCGCAATAATAAATCTATATATCATAAAATTAAGAGCACAATAAAAAGACCCATAACAAAAATTATTGAGAGAAAAATACTTAAATATTATTACTGATCCACTTTAATGGGGAAACCTCTAAAATAATGAAATAAAAATATGATTCACAATATGATGATAAAATACTAACCTCTACCTCCTATATATACTCTACTTATCCAAGGTTATTCCATAGGAGGACCATAATAAGAACATAGAGAAATGTAATAAGATAATATGAAGGTGTGTAAACCACAAGTTAGACACACATGTCCCTATATGTACTATAGGTTAAGGTCATATTAGAGTCCTAAGTATCAAATTCTAAATTCAAGTTTCTATCTACCACCCCAAGTGGTGAATTTATTTCAAAAAAAATGTTTGGCCCTGTAAAATCCATAATTTTTATTATATAATTAGACCTTTCCTTGGTATAGAAAATCTCTATCCATTCAAGTTTGTAATATTAGCTTAGGCTTTGTAATTAATGAGAATAGTACTATCTCCCCTTTATATGCTATATTCTATGTGCACTTAAGGTTATTAATCTTAGTCTATGGATGTTCATCCCTCTCATTATCATCATTCATTTGCACTTCCACATGGAATTGGAATCCCCTATGAGTCACACTATGTATCCATGGATTTGTATAGGTTTTGTTTATGGACCATTTTCATCCCTCTAGATGTTAAACTATGTACCCTGACCTCTATGCAAACACTTATGCATTAAATACCTAAACTAAAGTTTTTTCATTAAGTCCCCTTAGTTTTATTGTGTCATAAGTGGGTGAGGTGCTTGTTCTACTCTTAGTGCATCACCACATTTCCCTTTTAGAAAATATCTTACCTTCTTTGTCCCTTTTCCTTCAAAATATTTAGGTTTAAAATTAGCCATGGATTTCATTTCACATTTATAGTTATGCATAGTGGTCCTATACTAGGTGAACTTATATTATAAGAAATTTGACCTAATCTAAAGGTTAATCCCAAGGAGCACAAAATTATAATGCCTTGGGAACATTCCCATTATTGCTATGAGATAATATATTTTTACACATACATAAGTGAATTAAATACTTATGTGCCCCTCATGGGATTATTTCATGCCTTGCACTAATCTCTCATGCTCTATACCCACCATTAAATTCTCTTGTGTAAGATAACATCCACAAGTGCACATTTTGAATGACAACACTACCTACATAGTTGACTAGGTCAATCAGATCGACCTAGTTCTATTTATATTTTCTACCTAGAAAACTAAATCAACCTATTCAAATGTGTTATTTTTGGCCTAATTTTACTAAAGACTTAGTCAATTATCTCAACTTATTTATATTCATTTTTATAACTTGATCGACCCATTTAATCTTGATCTGTTTTCTTTTTTTAATTAAAGAAAGGGGAATTAAGCTACATTAGATATTTATTAAACTAGGTTTAATTTTTAGTTGGATACCTACTTATTTAATTTTTAAAAAACTAAAACCTAGCTTTTAAAATATTGATTTTTTATTTTATTTTTCACTTTGTTTGGCTTTCCCTAGAAACTACGTAATGATACATTTAAAACTACTTATATATTATCATGAAAGACTACTCGATACTCTATTTACAATCCTTATATATCATGTACAAATATTATGGCATGAGGGGCTTACCTTAGTACTCATATACATATTACATAGCTAAACATGATATTTAGGTTTCATGTACCTCATGATATGTTATGAGTGCCTACGATTTCCCTCTATATTGAACCTTAGGAATCTAACCATTTATTTGATTGTATGGTGCATTAGTTAGAGGTTAATGATGATAAGACACTTTTAGGTTGCCTTTGAAACTAGGTTTTGTGGGTTATGGGAATGGTACTTCCATAATTAGTGCTTTGAAACATTAGACCAACACTATCCAACAGACAAATAAGTAGTTGTGGAAGCCTATAGATCAATCAAAACCTTTAGTGAAAATTTTTTATCTTTTTTTTAATAATTAATTAGATTCTGAAATGAATTCTTATTTTTTAACTATTCTATGTTATATTTTAGACTTGTATTAGATAAAATTAATGCAAGTTTTGTGTTGTGTGTTTCAACTAGATCGACCAGCTCAACCTACTTTTCTATGTGCTTAGTTTTCTTTTTTATATTTAGAAATAAATCATCCATATTTAGACCATTTAATATTTTCCTATATTATAAAACTTAATCAACGATCTTGACCAAGTCTATTACACACTATTCTATTTTCCTATTTATTCAACTCAATCAACTATCTCGACCCAATATATTATAGATTATTCTATTTTCCAATTTATCCAACTAGACCAACTAGCTCAACCTAGTCCGATTCCCTATTTTTTTTTTATCCTACATACCTAGCTACATTGAATTTTTTGACTTTATAACTATTGGTTGACTTAGTTATTTTTTAGATTGTTCGATCTTTTCTAGTTAAGTGATCAACTGCATCAACATATTTGATTATGTATTTATTGGCCAACATAGTTAAGCTTAAGCCTAGTCTTTTTCCTATTAAAACTTGATTAATTTACCTAATTATGTACTTATTGACTAAGATGGTTCTTTTTTAAAATTGAAACTTCTTTGGTGGACTAAGGTCAGTTCTTAGCTAATTTATCTTTATTCCTATAAACCATTTATTAAACACAACCTTCACAAGTTATCTTTCATTTTATCTTATTTAGCATCATGAAATTACCTATTAAAATCTTTCTTGATAACCTTAACCCATTTATAAGATACATAGGTTGTTATTTCTTACCCATGTTACCCACCCAAAGAGTATAAAATGATGATCTAAATGGTTTTAATCCACTTCACACTTTTTAGTATAATACCATGCATAAACTACCTTACTACACCATTAGAGAAATAGATTCCATCATAACAAATATTCCCATAGGAAATCCTCCTATAAGAACCATTCCCATTCCTAACAATTGAATTCCCTTCCTACCAAAAATAAGATTCCACCTCCTACCAACACTAACATTCCACCTCCTAACACTATCAACCAAAACACATTAATTGATACCACTTGAATTCTTGTACAAATAGTCCAAAAACTAAATCTTATGTTAATAGTAAATAATTTACAAATGATTTAAATGTAACATCATATATTACAAATGACTAATAAACATCCTCTTATCATGCCTCAAAATAACCAAATTATTATCCCTCTTCCTCTTAGAGATGCTGATGGTAATATAGTTCCTTAACCTCTTATGCGTAACAAGATACTTAAAAATATTTATATTAGACCTTTATCTCATTTAATTGTATCCATTGATATCAAAAACATATCTTTAACTATTAAATATGATGTAACTAAACACCCTATAACTTTTCTTAAATAATTTGGTAATATTTAGAAGGAATGTGTCCAAATATATACCTTTACTATAACTAAAATTTTACTCAAAACATTCACATGAGATGATTTATAATGGTATGATCAATGACCTCAACATTATATCTCATAATTAAAATATTTGGTTGATTTTTTATTTAAATAAGTTCAATAAAATAATCTTCTATAAAATTGTCATAGTCATTTCATCAATGCTAGCCAGTCACCCTTAGAATCAACTCATTCTTTTATGAATCTATATAAATAATTAGCTCAAAAATCATATCAAAACATGACTAATTATAATCTCTTTAGACTATTTTCCACTACTCTAACACCTTCCCTTCAATATAAGGTTTTAAATTTATCTAAAAAAACCTTAAACAAAGCTTTTGACCAGGCTAAAAGGTGTGATTTTGTTATGAAACAATTTGAGCAAACCCATAGCTCAACCAAGCAATATTTCCATACTTTAACTAATGTAATTAAAAGTGATAATCCTCAAACTAAAGAAATATTAGTGAAAATAGATAATCAACTTACTTCCCACCCACCATTAATAGTACCACAAATGAATTAGTTATTATCTAAATATAAAACCTTTACCTATAAAATCACCCCACCTTCATGGTATAATCCTAATAAATTTTGATGGTTTCATGTTGATGTGGGTTGTTCTCATGAAACATGTCATAGGCTTGTCAAATTTTCTATTTTATTCATGTTAGGAGACACATTTGACCATGAACCCATGACCAAATTATGTCATCATGATTACCTCAAAGCTTCACAAAAGAAACAAGTTACTAAAACCATACCTTTTAAACCTAAAAAATCCTCTTCTAATTTAAACACACAATATTCAAATGACAATATTTGTGCAATTAATGTTGACTATGTCTAATATTACACCTACTCTCAATATGTGAATTAAATAAAGGTTAATTATAGATGAAAACTTACTCACAAGGATCCTATCACTAAACCTAGTAAACGCTCTAACAATGAACAACTATTTTAATACACTACAACTATTTTATTGGTATCTTTCGAAGAAAATAATGAACCACTTCCACAATCTGACCGCTAGCTTAATTCTCCTATTCTCATGAAAAATTGTGTATCTCATAAATCCTGTGATGGTTCTTCATCCTCTGAATCCCATTGGAATTTTTTGGAAGAACTAAATTCAATGCCTTATAAAATTCCCCTTTAAATTATTTTTTACTTCTTTGCATCATCATAAATTCCTTATAAAATAATTAAAAAAATCAAATAATCACAATCTCATGATTTATAAATCCCTTCCAATGATCTTCTACTTACAAAAGTACATATAATTGAAACTATTTCCACATCCTCAAAACCATCCATATGTTTTGTCAAAGAGGATATGATTAATGATGAAATTATTTTTTGAGTAGATGATCCATCCCTCTTTATTAAAATCAAGATTAAAAATACCCTCATTCAATAAGTCTTATTATATGAATGATCATGAATCAATATCACCTCTCTTTGGTTAATTCAAAAAATTAGATACACCAAAGAAAATATCAAAAATACACACCTCATGTGTAGAGGATTTGATAAAATAAATAAAATACCACATGGTTTCATTTGCATCCCTTTTACTATCATACACAAGACAATTTTCACTAAGATTATGGTTCTTGATCTCCCCTTATCTTAAAACATGCTCCTTGGTCACTTATGGACACATCATGTCTGTTATTACCTCTTCAAGTAGTCAATGTATCAATTTTATACGTAATGGAAAATGCTATAAACATGAATCTAACACTAAATATCCGAACACTAAATATTAAATCTCAAATTCATATTCCTATTATTAATCACATCAATATTCCACTTCTTAAATTTGTTAACATGAATCTTGACTTGAATGTCACTCTTATCAATTCAAACAATGATGAACCAAATATATTTAAACTTATAATACCACTTGAATAACTCATTATATAATGTAATATATCCCTAATTATTTACTCCCATGTCATTGTACCATTAATCTAGTTGATGATATTATTGATACCCCCTCTATGAAATGCATATGAATCCTCTTATATGAAAGACAATTTCACGTATAATGAATATGGAGTAGAAAAAATATTTCAATATCCTTTAACTATGTCCCCCATTAATTTATCAACACAGGTGTTTCAACGAATGATTCTCCTAAATAAACTAATGCATGCACTATTTATCCCACTTATGATGATAATTACATCATGTCCCATGCCCACTCATGAGATCTAGATGTAAAACATTATCAAAGGACACTATAAAAAATACATGCCCTCAACCATGATGCCCATGTCACTCATATCCCATTTAATATTTAATCAGAAACAAAAGGTTATTTACCCCATATTAATCCACTATTACTACATAATCCATTGGTAATTAGAGAAATATCAAATATGGCATATTTTGAATCTTTTACATAACCTAATTTAATATAATCTAATTTACCAACTATAAATATTATTTTCCCGTCTTACAATCACATGAATCAAGCTAAATCATGAACATCTAAATTTATCCAACTAAACCCAATGAATATAACTTCATCTATTAAACAAACCAATATAATGACTATATATATGATTGACTTAACCCTATATCACCAACACAAAATCTAAATCCATTACTTCACTTGAAATTATCTTCGATGGTAAAGCCATTGATGTGAGACAAACATATTATAAATATGATATCAAAGGCAATCAAATCATTGATCTTGAATTAGATGTTGAATATTATGGACATTTACCTATGCTTCCTAATAATGAAGCTATAGTAGAGCTCCTCCACACTAGATAACCTCAACTTCCATGCCAACATCATAAGCTTGGTAACTTTAATAAAAAGGTTCCTTATTTAAATAATTTCATTTCTAGTGTGGACCCCAAAACACATCCTACTTCTTTGATAACTCATTCTCCATATCATTTCCAAGATGGAAATACTATGATTGTTAAACTAACTATAAAAATCAAATATGTTACACCTATATGTCCTTGACATATTATAGTATATAAATATATCACTCCTAAAGATCATGAAAAATTTAGCCTCTTCTTTGACAAATATCATGAAATGTTTTCTTGCTCATCTGAAGATATGTTAGGAATTGATCCTAACATCATTATTCATAAAATTATAACTTATTTAGATGTTAAAGCCATTTGATAAAAGTAATGAAAATTACCTCCTAGGATTTATACCTTATGTCATAAAGAAATAATCAAACTTATTGATGCTAGATTCATCAAACCTATGGACTACTCAGAATGGGTTTCAAACATTGTCCTTGTTTATAAATTTTTTGCCATGGTTATTCATATATGTACTAAATTCACAACCTAAATTTAGAATGTCCAAAAGATAAATTTCCTTTACCTTCAATAGATACTATTTTTTATTCTAATATTTTTTATGAAATGGTATCACTCATGTATGGTTTATGAAGATATAATAAAATTAACATAGCTTCTAAATATCAACATAAAACAATATTTACCATAGAATGGGGCACATATTGTTATGTTAAAATGCCCTTTAGTCTTAAAATGATAAAGCTACTTATCAACATGAAATGACCCATATTTTTCATGATATTATTAACAAAATCATCAAAAATTATGTGTATGATCTCATTTCCAAATCTAAGAGTTGTAAAACCCACCTTCATAATTCAAATATCATTTTTTATCGACTTGTTAAATACAAAGTTAGACTTAATCCCTTTAAATGTGTATTCAAGGTTATTTCTCATAAATTTAAAGGTTTTATAGTATCCATCTAATTCATTTATTTCAATCCAACTAAAATAAATGTTATTTTTCAACATGCCTATTCCTTACTCCATCATAGACATACACATATACCTTTAGAAACTAGGGGTAATTCATTGCTTTGTTGCATAAATGGATTACCATATTTAGTACATTAATTCAATTCTTAAAAATGGTAATACTCTAGAATGTATGTATTCATGCCAAAAATCATTTGAAAACATGAAATAATATCTACTTCATCCACTCACTCTTCATCCACCTTTAAATGATCATCCATTAATTATATATATGTCCTTTACCCCCATAATAGTTGGGGTAATGCTCATATAACAAGATGAAACCTTTATACAATATGTCATCTATTATATTAGCTAAGGATTAATAGATTAAGAAAAATGTTACACAAAAATAGAATATGATTCTCTTACTATCTATTTTGTAGCTAAAAAATCCATCATTATATGCTCTATCAAACTACTTATGTCATTGTCCATTCCATTCCAATCCACTTCATTTCTTTTCCAAAGATTTATTACCTAGGTATATAATTATAAAATGGATGTTCCTATTGATGGAATTTTACATTTGAAATGTTACATAGAAATATGTCAAAGAACAAGTCATCACATACCAACTTGTGGTGGATTCCCTACCAGCTACGAACCACTTTCATGATACCCTTCCTGATGAAGAAATTATTTACACTTAAGGTCCTAACCAAGAAATATCACTCAAATATTATTCTTATAACCTCATTTTATATCTAGAATTAAATAACCATGAATAACTTAATTTTCCTCCTCTTACAATTAAATCTAAACCAATCATAGAATAATTACTAGAATTTACAATTGACTTACATGAAGACACTTGGATAATTCACTTTGATGGTTCCAAATGAATTCAAGGAGCTAGGGAAGGTTTTATCTTAACCATCCCACATGGTAAAATCATACCTCTCACATTTCAACTACTTATTTATGCCACTAATAATATGACTGAATATAAAGCTCTAATATTAGGCATGCAAGTCGCAATCAATTTATAAATCCCATATCTACACACTTTAGGAAACTCACAACTTGTATGTCATCAAGCTAGTGGATATTATCAATGTAAAAGTGAAAACCTTATAACATATAATTAAATTATCACTACACTTGAAAAATAATTCAATTCTTTCACCATTGAACCTATCCCACAAGAATAAAATGCTATATCTAACTCTCTTGCTTCATCAAAATCTCTATTTCACCTCATCAAGTGCTTCGTTATTGGTAAAGATAAATCAAATTATCGCTTCCACTTGTTGGTACATTTAGATAATCAAGGTCATGACCAATATGGATCCACTAGACCTAACTAAGGGTTATTTTCTAACAAAATCTCACTATAGAGGGATATAAAGCCTCTAGTAATTTAATACCATATAATAACCATGTATAGGTCCTATGTTTTCTTATTAAAGTAAATGACAAACTAAAGTAAATCTAATTTAGTGCTCACCAATGTATGTGGCACAAAATGGGGATAATAAACATAAAATTAAAAATGTAAAGAAGCAATCTAATCAAGTTAGTATAGATATAATATTAATGAATAGAGAGATAAATGCATTCAAAATACATTACTTATAATACTTATATCTACCAAAATAGAGGAGTGAGAGTTATACATACTTACCTTGAAGATGAAATTATTGAAACTCAATCTCTCGCTTAGCCAATGGTGTTTTGTAAGAGGTGGTTGTGGTTTGTAAGGATAAAAATAATAGGATATATCTAGGATATATGACTTACCCTATGCATCCAAAACTTCTCCACAAGATAATATTCTTTTCTCCAAGTGTAAACCCCAAGCAATGACCCCTCAAATAGAATGGTGGAAGAGAAGATTTTAAAGAATCACAAATGAATGATTATTTCTATCTCTCTCTAATGAAAATGGTGAAAAGGATGTGTTTATATATTTGGATATAACCCTACACCATTCTAAAGTTTTAGTTGAAAAAATCAAACTAGTCGACCCAATCTTTAATAAATAAAGCAAATAGGTCATGAACTAGGTCAGTTGGGGCTGACATAGTCTAGTAACATGCTCATTCTGAAGAATAGGTTCAGCCCATGTGACATTATTTGGTAAACAATAAAAATGAGGTTTTGGATTAGGTAAGGTCTATTGAAGCTGGCAAATTACTTGGAGGAGTGTGTAAGGTAAGTTTCAAAGCTTATGAAAATATATATGAGAGGTTTATGTTGGTTTTAAGTGGTGATATAGGGAATATGAATCTTTTAAATCACCAATGGTCTACCCACCCATTTCCTAGTGCACACTTTAATGTATGCACTCAGAGAGATTGAGACTTGAAGGTTTCCTCTAAGAGAAAAAAAACATCAATAATTCATAAAATTTAAAAATATTATGTATACATAAGCCCCACTCAAATCTCATCATGTGTCACATAGTTTTAACATGGGATGATGTTTCAGGAAAAGAACATATAAACACAAAATGCTATACTATGTAAATTATACTATTTTAAATTATAAAATAACTAAAATTAATTGTTTAAAAGGAAAATAAATAAAATAAATAAGTAATCTATGTGAACCTTAACTTACCTTTATTGTTAAATGGTTATCTATTTTTTTTGTAATTTTGATCATGGAGGGCACAAAAACTACTTTAGATAAATCCCAAAGATATAAAAATAAGTAGTAGACATAAATAAACATGGGAAAGCCAAGATAAATAAAATATATATGAATGATGTAATTATAAATTCAGCAAGAATTTAGGACCAAATGACGAACGAAAAAATTTAGAGCAAATTAAGTAACCAAAAATCCAAGGCTACTAAATGACCGAAAGATTCAAACAATTATACCTTAATTAAGAAAGATAAAAAATCAAATCAAAATAAGGAGACATGAAAAATGAAAATCTAACATCAATGTGAAAGTAGTAACAATCCCTACTTAAACAAGATGGGAAATAAATGGTAAAACAACATTGATGAGTGAGTAGTAACAATCCAAATTCATGCAATAATGGAAAAAGTATGGAATAATAGAAATGAATGCAGTTGTTTGAAAAATAAATGATAATGATTTTTTATAAAATAAAACCAAGAAAATTCTATAAAAGTAAAGAAATGGTGTAAATAAAATAATCCATAGTCACTCAAGCATATTTTTTTGTTCTAAAGATAAATAAAACCAAAACAAAGTAGTGCTAGAATGTTTTAACATATGAAGAAGATAGAATGTGGAAGTGGGGAAATAGAATTAGAATCAAACTTTCCTATTAAGGTGGCAAGATTTGGGCGGTGGGCTATATGTAGTAAAAATCAAGGTAGATAAAATCTTTAGAAATGTTAAAACACTTATATTTAGGTTTTTTAAAACAAGAGGACTTTTGACATTAAGGACTCTAAATAACTTATCCTAACCACACAAATCATGGGTTATCAAATGAAGTATGAATATAAATTCATAAAGGATATATGCATGAAAATTAAAATGGACCTACCTTCCCATAATGTGTTCCCCATTCTTTAGGGCCCTTTACAGAGCCATTGGTTTACTATAAATATTGGGTAATTGTGTGATAAAGTAGGTAGCATTATAGATTATTGTTAATTATCATATCCCAATATAGTAGCCTAATGCACTCCAATGGACTTTAGCTCTATCATGAGTCCAAATATGGATTTTGATATTTGATTAGGGATAGGATATGTGCTATGAATCATATCATTTGATGCGATTTTGACTTTTATATTTTACATTAAATTTTTATCATTTCTTTTTATTTTAAATGATTTCTCTTTTAAATTTTGATGGATTTTGATATTCCTCCTCCCTACAGATTAAAATAACCAAAAATGGGTGCTAAAGATGACTATCATTTGAAAAATTTAGACTTGATAGATAAGAAAGAGTACTTAGAGAGCATGGTGTCTAAGAGTCCTGTTTGTTCATGTGAAATAAAAATGATATCCCAAATTTGACTTGCTTCAATCCAAAATAGAATTAGAGGGAGGGAAATCAATAAGATATGAACATTAAATAATTTGAATTACCTTAAATCACAAAAAATGTTACAAGGTGTATAATTATAGGTAAGTATGATTACTTATCATGAGAGTATATGTAAGTGTAGGGAAACATTCTTACATAATATATTGTGAAAGTTTGGATCTACAAAATAAACATAAATCAAGGCTAAGGATATGGGATCACAAAATTGTAACCATATATTAACATTATAAGAAAATAGTCAATTTGGAAAAAAAAGTTTGAAATAAGATGTAGATTTTATGAGGAGTGTTTGTTCCTATCCATGGTCTCACACTGTAACTCATAAAAGAGAAACCCAAGTGGGTGAAAATTAGGGAAAATGGTATTTTTGAGGAAAAACCAGTCCTATCAATGGTATTAAACTACAAATCACAAAATAAAAACCCAAATGGGTGTAAAATGCTTTGAAAAATAACAAACTTGGGATTGAAAGAGAATAATTATGAAAAATATATGTATGAAATAAAAAGGTATTCATGAGTAAAATTGGGTCCTATCTAGGGTATTACAATTTAATTCATGAATTAAAGAAACCAAATGACCAAAGGAAAGAACTAAGGTTTTTGTATAAGATAGACTGCTACAAAGGGTGAGATCCTTGGAGAATTCCTAAAAAAAGTCTTAGTAAGGTAATGTATACAAATATGAAAAGAAGGGAAATATTTAAGGAAAATATTTCTTCAAATTGTTTGCATTAGTGGATTGTTTAAAAACATGGCCTTTATTAGTTTGTAGATGATAAGTGTTAGGATAAATAATGTCTTTCACTAAATAGGGGCCCACCATTTTTGGGAATATTTTCCTTCTTTATCATGGGTGTAATCTAATTTGATGACTATATCACGAACATTAAAAGTATGGACTTTGACCTTTTTATTATATTGCTTTATGATATGAGCCTTGTATTCATAGATATGTTAAAGAGTGGCTAAATAATGTTCATCAATAAGGTCTAGGGCATGAAGGTGAGCTTCATGTAATTATTCATCAGGAATGATATAATGAAGAGATATACATAAATATGGGAGTTTGAATTCTAATGGTAAGCTAGATTTAGAACCATATACTAGTAAGAATGATGTTTCCCTAGTGGTAGTACATATGCTAGTATGGTAGGTACAAAGTACTGGGTATAGGTGATTATGAAAATTAGTGTGGGTTTCTCATATGGTTTTTTTTATGATTTTGAGGATAATTTTGTTAGTTGATTCAACTTGGTCACTACATTGTTGATGGTAAGGTGGGGTAAATTTGCGGGAAATTTTAAATTTAGCAAATAACTATTTCATTTCCTTGTCTTTTAAATTTCTTCCATTATCATAAATGATAGTATGTGTAAATACAAATCCATAAATGATTTGGTTAAGGATACTTATATAAATAGTGGTTCTGATGACATTAGAAAGAGGCATGACTTCTACACATTTAATAAAATATTCAGTATTAATAATTGTAAAAACATGACCAAGATGTGATTGAGGTAATTTACCAATGAGATATAATCCCCACATGAAAAATGGACAAGGAGACTCCACATTTTGGATCCCATCTAGTGATGAATGGATTAAATCATCATGAAGTTGTCAAAGATCACACTTGTTAGAAAAAATGATATCATCCTTATCTAAAGTAGGCCAAAAGTATCCCATATATAATCATTTGAATTTTATAACATGTATGCTATAGTGACAATTGTAAATACTCCTATATGCTTATTCAAGAAGTGGAGGAACCTCATCTTGCATCACATAGAAAATTAGGGTACCTTATACATTATAAAAATAAAGTGTGTTATTTCAAAAGACATATTTAAAGGATTGTTTGTGTATTCTAGTATTTTCATGAGAATCCATGTCTAGAGGATAGTTTTGATGTTTAAGGAATTGGATGATATTTTTGTGCCATGGGATTTTTCAAACATTGATAGATTCAATATTACAAATGAGTGAATCATTTGGTTAGATATAAGAGGGTGATTTTCTTATTTGGATAATAAATTGGGAATAATTGAGTACTTGGTGAGGATGAAATAGAGATGCTAAGTAAGTAAGAGAATCATCTATAAAATTTTAATCTCCTAGAATTGGCTCAATGGTAAAAGAATAAAACTCTTTGACAAGTGTGGTTTTCATTTTATGATAAGTAAATATATTTTCATTATTACACTGATAATCAACACTAACCTAGTAGTAAATAAGTTATGATCCATCCAAAGCATGTCGATATGGGATATATAAGTTATGTGTTGATTTCATACCTAATATCAGAGCTTCATATTTAGACACATTATTAGTAACATCAAAAGTTAACCTAAATGCTAGGATTATCATCTTACCATGTGGGTTTGTTAGAATACAACCTGCCCTAGCTCCTCAGAGGAATTTGGTGCCATCAAAGTAGAGGGTCTATGTGTGTTCATGCAAATCAATGGTAAATTTAGTGAGATTTTTGATAATGACTTTGGGTTTAATAGTATTAAGAATGATATTGTTATCTTCTTGATTATTTTACTCTAAATTAGTAGTGAAATTATGGAAATAATATTTAAAGAAGTTATCCTAGTTAATACCTTCAATATAAAGAATGTTTCCATTGGGGAGATTATCTTGAAGGTGATTTTTAGCTAGTATAGGTGCCACTACAAGTTGGTTAGCTTCCCTTTGACAATTTTTTGTGTAATAATTTGAAGGTCAAATTCCATCAAGAGGATTATCCATTTGCCAATTCTATCTCTAGGTAAGAATGCTTTGGATAATAAATGATGAAGTGGATTTGAGTGGATAATGACATAAGTGGTTTGATAAAGTATATAGTGATGAAGCTTTTCAACTATGAAGTAGATAACAAGTCAATCATGTTCTACTTTAGTATAATGTTTTTTGATGCTAATGAAGTATCATCTTGTTGGGAAAATATTTCCCCAATTGACATGGGTGTATAATATGTATATAAGATTAAAGGATGGTTATTTAAAGGTGTGTGGACGGTGGGATAATGATTAAATATTCTTTCATGTTATCAAAATATTTTTAGCATGAATCTATCCATTCTAGATAATTACCTTTTTTGAGAAGGGAATTAACAGAGTAGATACAATAATCCATTATTGAAATTAACTATCAGATTTCCCCAATATTTCCAATGTAAGTGAAAATGTTAGTAAAGGAATGAGGAATAGTCATGTTAAACATAACATTGATTTTGGTGGGATTGACATCAATATCCTAAAGAGAGACTAGGAACCCTAAAATTTGACCATATTTTATGCCAAAAACACACTTGTATGGGTTAAGTCTAACTTTTTATTTGATTAATTGATCAAAAATGATATTTAAATTAGTGAGGTGTGTTTTTTAACTCTTAGATTTTGGAATAAGGTCATCAACATAGGTTTCCACTATCTTGTGTATAATATCATGGAAAATGTGATTCATGGCATATTGATAAGTGGTTCTAGAATTTTAAGGCCGAAAGGAATTTTGATGTGATAAAAGGATCCCCTCTCCATATTAAATGTTTTTTGTGTTGGTCTCCATGGGCTATGTGAATTTTATTATAAACTATAAAACTATCCATAAGTGACAAAATTATATATCGAGTAGTTGAATCTACATTGACATCTATTGAAGGTAATGGGAAATTATATTTTTGACATGTGAGGTTAAGATTATGAACAAAAATATATATAAAAATGATCAAGGTAACTTTTTTAAAAAGAGTAAAATTTTTTGATATATATTTAGAATAATCATCAAATTTAATAAACTTGGCATCCAAAAGTTTAGTAATTTCTTTATGACATAAGGTAGAAATTTTGGGTGGAAATTTTTATTATTTTTATCAGATGGGTTTTGCATTTGGGTAAGTGTTTATTTTATGAACAATGATATTAGGTTCAATACCTAGAATATCCTCATATGACCAAAAAAAGGTGTCATGATATTTATTGAAGAATAAGCTAAAGTTATCACTCTCTATTGGTGTGAGTTCTTTAGAGATAGTGATGGGTCTAGGACATGATGGTGTACCATATTCTATTATTGTTATTTCTTCAATGAGCATAGTATTTTCATCTTCAAAATGATATGGATCATTAGGAAGAGAAGAAATAGGATTAGTTTTAGGGTCCAAACTAGTAATGAAATTATTAAAATGAGGATATTTTCATTTAAAGTTTCCATGTTTATGATGTTTCCATGGAAGTTTATGTTCTCTAGCATGGAATAAATAAATTATGGATTCATCATTAGGGATTATGGGTAAGGGTCCATAATATTTCACATATACTTTGAGATCAATTATTTTACTACCATGGCAATCCTATTTAGAATGTATTTGTTATACATTTGTGGTTTTAGCATCAAGGGTAATTTTAGGTGTAGGTGGACTTTTTGATTGAGTTTGATTGGAGTCAATTAGATTGGTAATAGGTGTATTAGCTTGAACTCTGGATGGTGGTTCAGTTGAAGTGAGGTGTGTAGCTTAATTGGTATTTATAAGATCATAGGAAGGAATGAAATTAAGTAGATTGGTTGGTGAAGAAGGTATAGATGGTTCTAAAATTTCCTAATTTTCTAGAGGTATGATTTGTTCAACTATCCAAGGGGTATCAAGAAGTGGAGGATTAATGGGAGATACATGACCTTTGATTTATGATTCATTATTGGTTAACATATGAAAACATGAACACATCATGATTGAAGGCATTTATTTTATCTAATGTTTATTGATAATGTTTTACATTTTAAGACATGTGATTGAGATTGAGCCATGATATAGTTTTCATCATGGGTATGGGAAATAGTGCATGCATTTATCTCTAGGGGAGCATTACAAGTAAATACACCTAGATCACTAAATTTTTAGGGAAACATTATTAAATTATCTTGATATAATATTAACACTCCATATTAGTTACATGTGAGGTCATATTTTATGTAATAATCTTTGTGTGTATTACATGGAGGAGGAAGCTCAATGATGTCATCAACTAGAGGGATGGTATGATCACATGGTAATAAGGAAGGAGTAAGCCACCCCAAAATATAAGGAGGTAACTTAGTAGTATTTAAAGTGTTTTGTAATTCATTTGGTTCATCATCATCAAAATCAGTAGGAGTGACTTGTAAATAGGATTCATGTTAATGAATTTAGGTAGAGGTACATTTTTAATTTGTGGAATGGTTGGAATCTGATAATGAGATTTGGGTTTTGGTAGTTGAATAATCCATGAATTAGTATTGACTTCATGTTTATAGTGTTTTCCATTATGGATAAATTTAATACATTGACTACTTGAAGAGGTAATATCCCTCATGTGATGTGTCCATAGATGACCTAAGAGTATATTTTAGGATGGTGGTAAGTCAAGGACCATAAAATTGGTATGTATGGTCATGGGTCCAATAGTGAGGGGGAACCAAAAACAACCAAGTTGTTTTTTATTTGTCATATCAAAACCTCAACATGTGAGATGAGTTTTCTTAAGGTGATCTTTGGTATACCCAGGTTATTGAATTATCCAAAGGGATGTAAAATTAATTATTGAATATTCATCAACTAAGACTTTTTGAATAAGGCTAGTATTGATTGTGATTTTAATGAGAAGAGGTGGATCATCAGCTTAAAAAATAATTTCATCATTGATCATATATTCTTTAAGGAATTCTACGGAAGGTTTAGAAGAGGTACAAATAGTTTCAATAATATGTATTTTATCAATGCAAGATCTTGAAGAGGTTGATCCACTTTAAGGGAATGTGGTTCTTTAATGTCTTGTAATTTTTGCATTAAGAATTTGTGGTGATATAGAAAAGTAAGAAATAAATCCATGATGGGTATTTTACAAGGCATAGAGTTGAGATCTTATAATAAATTTCAATGAGATTTAGAAGATGAAGAAACAACATGATGCTTGGAGGGTAATATATTTTTGGTAGTAAGAGAAGTAGTTTGAGGTTATAGTTGTGGGAGTGTCTCATTTGTGTCAGGAGGTATGGTAGTGGTAGTGGTGTCTTTAAGAACTTGTTCATCAATTGAATATTTTTTAGATTAGTGATGGAACCTTTATGGGTGGGTTTACATTGATAATTAACTTTAATTACATTCAAATATTGAGAATTGGTATAATATTGGTCATAATCAACATCAATTATGTATATATCCTAATTTGAATGTTATTGGTTAGAAGTATAAAAATGTTTTAGATGTTTAAAAGAGTAAGGTTTGGTAAGTTATTTCTTTTGAGAGTGTTAACATAATAATGATGACTTATTTTGATCATAACATCATGATTGAATGTATCTCCTAACTTAAAATATATAATAAATTTGGAAATCTCGTGGACATGTTTCATGGAAATGAACCACATCAACAAGAAAACAAGAAAAAAATTTAGGATCATACCATGTAAGTGGATTATTAGTGTAAGTGAAAGGTTTATAAGGTGTTAATAATTGCTTCATTTGTTGAATAGTTAGGGGTGCATGAGAAGACTGGTATTATCCACATTGGCTACTCCTAGTTTTATTTGAGGAGGGTTTTCATTGATTGTATTAGTGGAGTTTTGGAAATATACCTTGATGGTTTTAATGTTGACCTCAAACTATTTAATAATAAAGTCTTGTTTTTTATCTTGATCAATGAAATATTTGAGAGTTTGAGGAGAAAAAGTTCAAACCTTATATTAAAGGGAAGGTGTTAAGGTAGTTATGAATAATTTAAATAAGTTATAATCAACCATGTTATGATTAGATTTGTGAGCCAAATATTTACATCATTTAATAAAGTAATGATTTGATTCAGAATAGGATTTTTTAGCATTGATGAAATGGCTAAAGAAATTTTAAGGAAGATCATTGTGTTGAAATTATTTAACTAGAGGATTGACTAAATCCTTGAGTTGCCATATATAATGTTGATAGACTTGATTATACCATTATAATATGTCTCTTGTGAATTTTTCACTCAAATTTTTGTACTATTAAAGGTATTAGTTGGATCAACTCTTTATAAAGATTACCAAATTCTTTAATGAAATATTCATAGTCTTTAGTCCTATCATATTTAATAATTGGAGAGATATTTAAAATATCAATAGAAATTATGAAGGGGGATAAAGGTTCAGTTTGAATATTTTGGATCATCTTGTTTTACATTGGTTATTGGGGAGTGATATTTATCATAACATCACTAGGAGGTGGAGGGATAAAATTTTGGTTATTTTAGGGTACGAGAATAGGAGGTTAATTATCCATGTTTAGTAAATGGTGTTGCATTTGCATCATTTCAGAAGTATTATATGTTTGAATAATATTCATTTATTTCAATATTTGTGTAAGAATTTTAGTGGTGTCAATTAGTGGATTGGGGTTATTAGTGTTTACAAGTTTATTTTTGGGATTGGTAGGATGAACATTCCCTAAATTAATAATAAGGGATGGTTTGTTAGTGTTTAAAATATTTCCTATAGATATATTTATTAGGCTTGTGTCAATTTACCGTATTGTTTAATAAGTTTATTTAAAGAGATATTTATATTTAGAAGTTGTAATTGGATTTGATCCATTAATGTAATCAGTTGGGTAAATTTAGAACATATTACAGTCCAAAGATGAGGGGTGAGGAGAAGGTGAACCAAGAGTGATAATCCTCTTAGGTAGTGAGGTTAGGAATAAAATAACATCCCATATATCATATAAATAGATTATGGATATCCAAAAATATTATTATAGAGAATTTCATGATGTTTGGAATAAGAATCTAAGGTCAGAGATCAAAGGTGAAAAGTAGAAACAAAGTTGGCTAGATATAAAATAGTATTGTCCAAGAGGTAAAGAGTGGACTTGGTCAAAAGATATTGGAGTGAATGTCAAAAAAAAAATTTAGGAAAAAACACATCTTGATTAGTCGACTATGTTTCATGGAGAGGAACTAGAGACCAACCTATGAGACACTCGATTAAACAAAACCACTCTATTCTATGGAATAGAAAAACTATATGATACACATTCAAGTGGGACAACTATGTTTTGAGGATGAAAATAGGTTTTGAAATTTATGGATCTTGATGATCTTATGTTATTTTATATAATTTTTGAAATAAACACAAGCAATTAGGTTGAATCAATTGATCTAGTTACAACACAACACAAACCTTGCACAAATGTTAGCCAATATAAATTTTCCAATACAACATATAATTATTAGAGAGAAAGTGAAAAAATAAAAATGATAATCTATGTGGTCATTACTAAATTTTTTAAAATTATAATTTTTATAAATAAATGTGATAGAGATTTGGATATAAAATTAAACTAGAAAGACAATCCAAGGATGGTTTTAGGTATTAAGTGTATAAGTTATCTATATTGGTGATGGTACTAGCTTGGTATTGGGGCCTAACCATTCACTTCAAAATCCCATAGTGATAAGCATGTCTGGTGCTTTGCCAATATATACCATCAACCACGTATTTATACTTGGTAATAAAATCGATTTACTTTCCCTTGGTGATGAAATCCAAGTAGGTAGCCTTGGGTAGAATTTGTTAAATGTTTTTTGATATTATGTAGTTTGGAAGTGTTTGAATAAAATAAAAATAGTGTGTCTAAATTGATAAATTAAAACTTCCTATTTAGTCTATGTGTGCTGCTCTACGTAAGTAAGTAAAAAAATGAAAAGTGAATTAATTACTAATAATATGATTTAATTCCATTGCTTTGAAGAGTACAAGGTTAGTTTAGATGACCAAGTATAAAAATAGTACATAATAGAATTGACTAGGTTGATTATGTATGTTGAATCAAGAGCCATAAAAATACAATTCAATGAATCAACTAAGTCTCCTTGGCAAAAAAGCAAGCTACAGAACTATGTCAATCTAGTCAACATATTTAATTATAGAGTTATAGTTTTATAACTAAAAAATATGAAAAAATGACTCTAATGAAGAAAATAAATGAATAAGATGATGAGAATAAAATTGATTATTTTAAAGGTTCTAAAATTGTTATTTTTATATTATGTCATGTAGATGAATATTATTACCCTGTTAATATAGTTGAATGGGTTAGCTAACTTTGAAAATCTATGTAATGAAACTAACTAAATCAAGCCAACCAATATAGTTACATATGGTTAAAGATGACCTCCATAAATACAAATATAATCAATCAGATTGACTGTGTTAAACCACTACATATAAAGTCATACCAAGTTGATAGATTTAATCTAGTGATGCAAAAATGAAAAAAATAATAAATGATAATAAATGAAGATGTGAAATAAAACCTAGAAGGGTAGTTCATGTTAGGTTCACTAGAATATATACAATGGAAAGTGAATTTGATCTAAAAACTAATCCTATCTTTAAGAAAATAAATCATACTATCCCTTCTACTTGTTGGTACATTTATATAATTGAGGTCATAACCAATATGTATCTTCTACACCTAACTAAGGGGTATCTTACAAGATAATATCAATTGAGAGGGTTCAAAAGCCTATAGTCAAGAAATACCACACAATAAACCTAGTTAGGTCTTATGTTTTATTATTTTTATGTTATATTATTAAATTAAATGACAAAGTGAAGTAAATCTAATCTAGTGCTCACCAAAGTCTATGGCACAAAATGCATATAATAAACATAAAAGTAAAAATGCAAAGAACACTAATCAATTATATATATATATATATATATATATATATATATATATATATATATAATCATAATATGGAGAGAGAAATACATTCAAAATTGATTATTTATGCTACTTATATCTACCAAAATAGAGGAGTAAGAGTTATAAATACTTACCTTAAAAACAAACTCATTGAAACTCAATCTCTCCCTTGTCCAATGGTGCTTTACAAGAGGTTGTTGTGGTTTGTAAGTATCATAAATATATCTCAACTCTAGGATATATGAATTATCATATACATCTAAGACTTTTCCATAGGATAAGATTCTTCTCTCCAATTTTAAACCTTAAAAAAGGACTCCTTAATTAGAATGATAGAAGAGAAAATTGTAAAGAAGAGAAAATAAATGATTATCTTTATATCTCTCTAATGAAAATTGTGAAAAGGATGTGTTTATATAACTAAATGTAATCATAAACCTTCTAAAGTTTTATTTGACATAGTCAGCCCAGTTGACCCACTGTTTAGTCAGGCCAGTTGACCCATTGTTTTAATAAATAAAGTAGTTAGATCTTGAAGTAGGTTAGTTGGGGCTGACCTAGTCTTGTAACATGTTAATTTTTAAGAACAAGGTCATCCCATGAAAATTTGTTTGGTAACTTAAAAAAAGAGGTTTTGGATTAGGTAGGGGATGTTTAAGGTAGTGAATTGATTGGAGGAGTGTGTAATGGAATTGTCAAATCTTAAGGAAATGTATAACAAAGGTTTGTGTTGGTTTTAAGTGGTGGTATATGGAATAAAATTTTTATGAAGCACAAATGGTCTACCCACCCCCTTCATAGTGTACCCTTTAGGGCATTCACTTAGAGAGATTAATAATATTTGGGTTCTTACAAGATAAAAAAACATTAGTCATTGATAAAGTTTAAAAATATTGTGTGTATACATAAGCCACACTACAAACCACAAATTCATATGTATGACTTAATTTTGGTCTACTCTTGAAAAGTATGCCATTAATTTCACTAAAAAGTGTAATTATTGTCAACTTCATGATGATCTCATCTAATATTATCTAGAAAAAATCTAAACCTTGGAGTCTCCTTGGCCATTATCTATGTGGGAACTAGATCTCATTGGCAAGTTAAGTAGATCACAATATGGTCATGTGTTCATTATTACTTCTAGTGAATATTTTACCAAGTGGGTTGAAGCCATGCCTCTTTTTAGCATTACTAGTATTATCATTTCAAAATTCATTCTCAATAAAATCATATTTCATTTTGGAGTTCCTCATACCATCATTTTTTATAATGGTGGAAACTTAAAAAATAATGATATGAAACAACCACATGCAAAATTTAAAATTACTCATAAGCTCTCAACACCTTATAATCCTCAATGTAATGGCCAAGTTGAATCCACTAATAAAATTATGAACACGATCTTTAAAAAGACTACTAGAGAATCTTATACTGATTAGAATCTCCAACTTTATCCAAATTTTGGGCTTATTGCACTAGCATACATATTAATACTAGGGCAACACCATTTTTATGAGTATATGGGTCTAAATTATTTTTACCTATAGAATTTGAGATACCATCCCTATGCATTCATCTTCATGGTATTATTCCTAATGATAAATCATGTGAGACATATCTCCATGCTTTAGATTTCTTTGATGACCGATGTGTGGATGTTTTATAACATAATTGACAATACAAATCTTGCATTGTTAAATAACATAACAAAAATGTCAAAGTTTAAATGTTCGATATTGATGTTTTAGTCCTAAAATTAGATTATACACATGAAAAATAAGGTAAGTATGCCTAAACATGGTGGGGTCCTTACCTTGTAAAATAAATCCTTGGTCATAGTACTTATATATTACAAACTAATGAAGTACATATTTTTAAAGAACAAACCAACTCTAAATTCTTAAATAAATATTTTACTTAAATATATCTTACATATTTATTACATACTTCCATATGTTGTACATACTAACACTTCTTATAGGTTTCCTTATAATACACCCAATATGTAGCATTACATTACTCTTAATAGCCTTAGTTCTTATTATTGGTCATTTAGTTTACCTTTATTATGTTCATTTAGTTCATGAGTTTCAATATAAGACTTTGTATAGAACCCGACCATCCTCATGAATATATTTGATTTTTCTATGTTCAATCTAGATGTCATTTTTTCTTCATTTCTTTGTCATCTTACAAAGTTATTTTCACTTATTTTATGTATTCTTTATGAGTTTAAATATAAGACCTTAGATATACTAGGCCTTATTCAATAAACCTCATTATAGTTACTCTTCATTTCTACACATATTCATTTTTTCCTTTATGATTTTTAGTGTAAGACCTTAGATAGGACTAGACTTTCCTCATTAAATTTTCAAAAAAATTAAACTATTTTTAAATAAGTGTTTTCCTCGAAGAATTAAGATATAGTTTAAGGATTGCGATTTCATCCTCTCAAAATAAATTATTTTATTATGTGGAAATAACTTAAACAAACTATTTGTGTATGCCTCCCTACACTTACATTATTTATTATGATACAAAATCATGCTTTCTTTTCATTACATCCTTTTCACATTTTCATAATTTATTTGTGATTTAAGGTAATTCAATTGTTTCATGTTCAATCCCATATCCTTTATATTTAAATAGATTCTGGTCACTTCAAGATTAGTTTCAAGGTAGTAATATTATTTAATATGCAAGTACAAAATTTGTAGAAACCATGCTCTCCAAGTTTAATTCCTTATCTATCAAGTCTAAGTTTTCTAGTGATAGTCATTTTTAACACCCATGATTGGTTTTTAAAATTTGTATGTATGAGGAGTACTAAAATAAATTAAAAAGTTGAAAGCCAAATCATTTAAAATAAAATTCAATGATAAATAGGGATATATAAAATCTAAAATCCAAAATCACACCAAAATATGTGATTATCAACATCATATCCTATTCTAGTCAAAGCTCAAACTCTATAATTGGACTCATAATACATTTGAGGTCCACTAGGGTGTAGTAGGCTAGTATACTAGGATAGGAGGTCCCAAAATTATCTATAGTTATACATAATTTATCATTCAAATACCCAACATTCACAATAGACTAATGGATCTATAATGGGTCCTGGTGAATAAAAACACATTATGTGAAAGTAGGTCCATTTTAATTTTCATACATATAACATTCATGGGATGATACTTATACTTCACTATATACCCAAATTTGTGTAGCTAAAGCAAGTTTTCTAGACTCCTTAATGTCAAAAGTTTTTTTTTTTTTTTTTATAAATTAATTTGAGTATCTTGATGCTGATAAAGATTTTCTACCTTGGTATTACCTACAATTTTCCCACCACCCATTTTATTCCTAATATTGATAATCAATTTTGTTTCTAAATATGTCTCCCAATTTCTATATTCTTTATTCTTGATCTCTTTTAAGACATGTTCATAAATAAATTTATTTTGATTTAAATCTATCTTAAGAACAAAAGCTATATCTCTAAGAGACTATGCATTACATTTTTAAATAATTACCTTATCCATCTTAGATTTCATTGTTTTATTTTTAATAAGCAATTTTAAAACTCTTTTTGTAGATAATTTTGTTTTGTTTCTCTATTTCACCTTTTTCCATTATTGAGTGAGTTTGGATTGTTATTTATCACTCATCAATGTTTTTCTACTCTATCTTCTTTTTCCATCTTTGTTTACGTATGGTTTGTTTCTTATTTTACATTGATGTTAAATCTATTATTTCAGTTTCATGTATCCTTAGTTTGATCTAGTTTATTACTTTTTGTTCTTAAGGTACATTTATTTGACATTTTCATTTATTGAGTAGCCTTAGATTTTTGATGACCTAATTTACTTTAATGTTATCCATTTTCCTTAGTTTTTTATTTCTAGATTATAATATATCACTATAGCTTACCATTTGTTTAAGTGATTTATTCAGTCATACTCTCTTTAGTTTTATATCCCTAGGATTTATCCAAATTAGTTAATGTACCCTTTATGATTAAGCTAATAAACACAATAGATAACCATTGATTGATAAATGTAATCAAGGTATGTGTATGATAATTTTATTTATTTCAATTATTTACTTATTAGAATTTCAATTTATGCCTTTTACTATAACTTATTTATCTCAACATTGTGTGTTACTATGTTCTTTTCACAAAGTACCATATCATGTTATAAATTCATGACACGTGACGAAATTTGAGTGGGGCATATGTATACACATAATATTTTTAAACTTCATTAGTTATTGATGATCTCTCTCTTGTAATAACTTGTCAAGTTTCAATATCTTTGTGTGTATTCCTTAAAAGGTGCACTAAGAAAGGGGTTGGTAGACCTTTAGTTATTCATAGTGTTGTTAGCCCATATATCATTACTTAAAACCAATACAAGCTAATCTTGTCCAATTCCCTAAGCAATAAAAACCTAATTTTACACTCCCCTAAAAATTCATTCTTTGAAATAACCCCTACCTAAATAAAACCACATTATATACTTTCTATACTACGTCAACCCAGTAAAACTTGTTGAGACTTAACGCACATTACAGAACTTTGATGGCCTAGTTAACCTAGTTCAAGGCCCAACAACTATATTTCCCACTAAACAAGGTTGACTCAGATGACCTTATTAGTTAAAGTATTAAGAGGGTTTAGGGTCACTACTTAAATATAAATACCCCCTTCAATTCATTTATAAAGAGAGGATCATTCAATTACACATCATTACAGTTTGAAAATCTACTTATACTATCATTTGGAGGTTTTATTGCTTATATTTTTGCCTTGGAGTAGTATCACTTGTTTTGTGGAGGTCATGGATACATAGGATAAGTATTTCATCCTAAAATTGATCTATCCTTGTGATCCTTGTATCTTAGGTGTTGAAAGAGAACACAAATGATGATTAGTTCCTTTTTAGTCAAGATGATAAAAATCCATGCATAAAAATATACTAGAACTAAGCACTTTTTCCTAATAATTAGGGGGGACATAACATAATAAACAAGATAAAAAATAGATATAAAAATAACACAAGTATTTTACCTCTTTTTTCAAAATTGATGTCCACTTGTTGGCATAAGGATTTTCTTTCTCCATCTATGACATTATATACTCTTTTCAATTCTTATCCATGGTGGTAGCACTTCTTCAATGGTCACTTATGTCTTTGATTTTCTATTGGCTTGGTTTGGTGTGAAGCTTGGCATAAAATTGGCACTATAACATTCTTAATTTCTTATTGAAGTCATTATTGTAGAATAAGCTTACACACAAAAGTTTATTGGCATATGGTGTGGGCACTTGTATTTATAGTTATAAAAAATAACTCTAACCCTAGGGAGGATAGGTTAAAGTATAACTTTGGTTGAGTCAAAAATAACCTAGGTTGAGATAGGATAACCCTAAGCTGGGTCAAAGCACTCATGAAATATTGACACATCAATCTTATATATTTATGAGACATGACAACTCACTTTAGATATTTTTGAGGTTATGACTCACCTTTTTTGAATATTTAGGAATTAATAAATTACTTTATTATCTCTTTTTACTTTTGACTTCATATTTGGCTAAAATTCCTTTTTAGATAAAATAAATTCACTAATTAAAATTGGAGTTCTTATTTAGGAAAGTTAATTAATATTTGTAATGTAATTAATATTTCTTAATAATTTTTGGATTTTAGAATTTTTTTAATGTTTTAAATTAATAGTTTGACAAGCTAAAAGTGTCAAATTATTAGTCTTAATTTTACTGGGTTCAAATTGAACTAGGTTATTGGTGCATATAGGGTACTACCCCAAATAAGCAAGCCTCATCATATTTATGAGAAATTAAATCCCTTAAATGGATAAATTTGGGCATTTAAGTGATTTATAGGCTTAAATTACATCATATGTTACAAATCAAAATAAATCCTAGTTTATCCATAAAAGTGGCCAAATTTGAGTGTCTATAGTTTTAACCTATTTGAAAAGGTGTTGTGAGACACAAATATAGTAACATCTTTTCAAATAATGAATAATATATTAAGAATAAAAAGGATACAATGATTGAGGAATGATGTTCCAAATAAATTTTTGAAAGCCTATGATGCCCCCTTAAGGGAGTGGCTGACACATGTCATTGATGGATGGTACCTCAAAAATAAGTAAGAGGAATGATGAAATTAGCCCATGGTTGAGATTAGTCTAATCAAGTTTATTCTTGCATTCATTTGATCAAAATATTGATCTGCCCAAATATGGTTATAATTAGTAATAGAGGTTTAGACACTTATTTTATAAAAGGAAGTTATAATTAGTGGCACATATATGTGACCCAACAAGGTGGATGGGTTAAAATAATTATTTTACCAAAGGTGTTTATAATCATTTTTATGACCTAAATTAAGTAATGGTTTTTCCATAGTAGGGAAAATTTGATCATGATAAACTAATTGTGCCCTAATAGGGTGGATTGGAAAGCATAACTCAAGGATATAACCTATTACATAGATTAAATATGATTAGGCACAAGTGTAGGTATGATGGTATAATTAGTTTTCAAATATTGAAGAAGACACAAACAACTAGACATATGAGGATGTATAAAGTGATGAAAAATATGATTGTAAGAAAAATGGTGGTCGAGCTGACCTAAGATACATCATGTATCCAAGCACTACCTATATAGTATAAATAGACCTTAGGCCAATTTAGTTCACCCAAAAAAGAGAGAAAATGTAATGATGAATAGAATAGAATAATAAAAATTGATCAATGTGAATGATTCAATTGTACCTTTTAATGTGGATATGCTCGTACTTACTAGCATTGATATAACTAGAATGGTCAATGAGCTAGTTTGATCAAGAAATAGGGGATAAATATTGATTTGTCATAATGGGGACATATAAAATCACATAATGAACCTATATTCATAGATTTATGGTGAACTAGTATAAATCATAGGTATGAATTTGGACTACCTACTAGTATGGATATGCATGTCCTAACTAGTAGGGATTATAATTCATTTTTCATTTAATTATTCTATGTTTGGGTGATTTTTGGGATATGCCAAGTTATGATCTTAGAAAATTACTGCCATTGATTGGTTTGATAGTCTCTATATACCTAATTTTTGTTGTAGTTTATGATAATATGCATCATAGTTATGAACAACCATAATAACAATATCTACCCCAAACATGTAAAACTTAGTATAAATTCTTATATAAAAAAACTAATAATAAGATATGAATAATCAAATTCCAAGTATAAATATAAACAAATAAACAAAATGTAGGACTAAATACAAACATTCACAATCTAAGTACAAGATATGAGTAATCAAGACTTAAGTGTTAAAAAGATGCAATATCCCTACAATAATTGAGAAACACAAAGGAAAAAATGTAACCAAAAACAAAACAAATAAAAAATAATGAAACAAATAAACACAAAATAACAAAAAGGCTATAAAAAATAATAAAAAGCAAACAAAACATCATTAAATAAAATAAAAAAACTAAACAAACACAAAATAAACAAACAAAAGAAAAAGAAATTTTAGTAAAAAGAACTATTCTAAACACACAAATCCAAAAAAATAAACTAAGCTAAACAAATGAAAATATATAAATAATGGTTAATCAAAATATTAGTACAAATATAAGTTAAATTATTCTTTCATGTTTAATAGAGGTGTTACTCTTAGCAATAGGGTGACCCCTAAACTAGGTAGTAATGACACAAGTAAAATAAGGCATTAACAAAAGACTAACGGTTGCCCCAAGATATAGGGAACAATGACACAAAGGTATGATGACAAACATTACCCATAGGCTATATGAGATAATGACATAAAAAAATGGGGGGATAGAAGAAATGGAAGGGGTATTCAAGATAACTCTAGATTCACTAAGTGGACACTGCCTATAAAGTTCCATGGACACTAATTTCAATGTAAATATTAGGCCATATTTAGTTATCCCAGGATATGGGATAGAATAAAATGGATGATAAGAAAACATGATTAACTTGTAGAATAAAATGGGAATGATCTCACAAAAGAATGAGTATATAATAAAACAGGGAGATGATGTTCACAATCATGAAAGCATCAACACACACAAATCATGAAAGCACAAGAGCATGGTCTAGGCTTAAAACCACACTAAAAGAGAAGAGATGAGAATACACTAATGAACTAAATTGGTAATTCATAGTGTTCACTATAAATTTTTCTTTTAATGAGAGTGAGGTCATAAAATAGTTAGAGACTTGATAATGGTTTCTCAAAAAATAGCAAGAGCATTGGCTGAAGTTGCTAAAAAAATGACAAGAACATAAGAAAATCCAAGTGGTCATTAGTGCATCAGAATAAAATGCACAATCCTCACAACATAAACTTTTAAAATGGTGAGAGCATACAACTAAGGCCAATAAGGATGGGGAAACTAAAGGAAAAGTGGTTACTTGTGAAATAGCTAGGAGTCCCAAAATCCTTAAGGTAAATAAGTGGTCAAAAAAGAAAAGAAGGTGGCTTAACTAACCCGAGATACCCCATGTATCTAAGTGTTACCCACATAGTCTATGTAGACCTCAGGTCAATGTATTTATCCTAGAAATGGGAGGGAAAATACCAAGGTGGCCTAGAAATGAAACTAAATAGATAAGATGGATTTATATCTTGCATATAAATTTTAATCCAATTTTCATGATTTTGTGTTTTTCAGGGTTTCAGAGGTTTTTATGAATGTTTAGGGGTTTTAAAACTATTTAAAATGTTCTTCGAATTTTTTATGCATATCAACTTGATTAATAATTAGGAGGTATAGAATGGTCCAACTCAAAAAATGGAGAGAGCATGGATTAAACATGCTTGTAAAATGGTGAGAGTGTTCAACCTTAAATTTCTCACAAAATGGAAAGAGTGTGGCAAAGAGGGGACTCAAATGACCTCAACATGATTTGAGCATTTCCCATATAGTCTTGAAAGACCTCATTTCACTATAGTTTCATCTCCACAAAGGTTATAACCAAGTAAAAACAATTTTAGGTATAGGAAAATGAAAATAATAATGGCAATGTGTTGAAATAATTCATGGTAAAGGTGTTGCTTATAATTTAACCATAGGTAGTTATAATTAGGAAATAATATAAAAGGGTTAGTGTTACTAATAATTAGTAGCACAAGAATAGAACATAACAAAAAATAAAGGATGTAATTGCCATGACCACTATCATACTACTTTTCATACCATTAAAATGTTTAATCTAAAACAACTACTAGAATTGAATTTGTCATCGAACACTAAACATGCCTAAAGTACAAATGAATTAAAATCAAGGACAAACATGATAATTAGGGTTATGTAAAAAGAACTAGATGGCAAGGGTTTAATGGCATGGTAAAATGGTATAGGTTATAGTATAAAGAATGGATACATTATGGAATAACTTAAATGATCCATGTAAACAATAATTTGAGTCCCTCAAGCATAAAAATGTTTGAGGTGAATTATGTTCATTGATTCATCAAGCTCATCTCTTTCTAGCATGGTGAGCTTGTATGGTCTAGAACTATAGGTAGTAATAACTAAATAAGGTTGTAGTTAGTTGGGTTGTAACTTTCCTTCTTTA
Organism: Torreya grandis; assembly: GCA_037957365.1. NCBI lineage: Eukaryota > Viridiplantae > Streptophyta > Pinopsida > Cupressales > Taxaceae > Torreya > Torreya grandis. Next base: position 2,447,892 of record JARHVA010002002.1, read on the forward strand.
TTTCTCTTGACATTGACATTCTTTTGATTTTATTTTAAAACAAGTTCACCAATATTGAATTCATAAAGCTTAATGTGCATATTATATTGGCCCCTTAATCTATTATGATATGCCTAAATTTTATTCAAGGTAGCCTTAAAATTTCCATCAAGTAATTCTAGATCATATACGTGAGCTACTCTATAGTCCTCATTTTAGATAATGTGTTGCAATGAAATCTAGAGAGAAGGCAACTCAACTTTGACATGAAGAATGGACTTAGTGCCATAAATAAGTGAATAGGGGGTAGATCTTATTAGAGCATGAAATGTGGTAAAGTATGCCCATATGGTGTTAAATAGCTATGAGTGCTAGTTATGAATAACATATTTGACAATATTATTCATAATATTAATAATGGTACTATTAGAATCCTCATCTTGGATGTTGCCTTATGGGTAGTAGATGGTAGAGAAATTTTGTTTGATGTAATATTGGGTATAAAGTACTTTCACATCTTTGTTTTTAAATGATCTACCATTACCATTATCAGATATAATGTTGGAGGGGATACCATAATTATTTATGAGGTGTTTTAATATAACCTTAGATATCTTCTTACCAGTGATGTAATTAAGAGGAATAACTTCCACCCACTTAGTGAAAGACTCCATGGCAATTAGGACATGTTTATGTCCATTATAAGATGTAGTATTGATATTCCATATGAGATCGAGTCTCCATGTTGAGAATGTCCATGGTGTTGTCAATGGTTTGAGTATCTTGGATAAAGCATGAATCAATTGGCATGATTATGACACTTTATACACCTCTTCACATATGCACCTAAATATATTTCCACACTCATCCAATAATAGCTAATATGCAGTAAAGTTTTGGCTAAGATTGCCTCACTACTATGGGCTTCACATACTCTTTTGTGAACTTCCCTCAATGTTAATTCAAATTATAATGAAATTAAATAATGAATCAAAGTTCCATCAAATACAAATACAGTTTTTTTTACACAAATCAATAGCTTAATTCTTTCATAGTATTTACTAATTTCCTTTGTTGAGACCTCTTTATTTAATTAATAATAAACCCCCATTCTTTTGAAAATAATAAAACACTTTGAGATAGAGATGGAGGCACCTTGGAGAGGTTTCAATGATTTGAAGGGTTTCACTTAGGTTTATAAGTGTGAAAAAGGTCTTAGTAGTAGTGATGTACTCATAAACCTCTCAAGGAAGCCTATATGCATCATGTAATTATTCATGTCCTAACTTCACTACTAGGTATACAACATTAAGGTATACCTAAAGGTACCTCACATGAGCTAATCACATTAGAAGAGAGCTAGAAGTAAATGATTATTTAAATCAAGGTGGAGAGGATTCATTTAGAGAATTTCATATGGTCTGAGATGAACCATAAGATCATTCACTTTTCATATATCCATATTTCCTCCTCACTGCCATATGTTACACCTTCATGTGCATCCATAGCTCTCCACATAAGTTTATAGGGTTTAAATATTAATGTTGAAACTAGTATTATATCTTCATCATGTTAGAATCATGATAAACATCATAGTATATGGTAGAAACCTAGGATTGATCTTAATTTACCATGAACATTATCTTTACTATGTTCTCCATAGCCCTATGACCTATAGGTGTTTTAATAGGGAGACAAATAATTCATATGAGGTGAGGATATAGGTGGTGGATCTTCCTTAAGGTCTTCGGTAGTTATAGATACCTTAACAATCAACAATGAGGTCATGGAGTGAAAGGTAGACTTGAAAGTTATATGAATTTGTTGAAAGAAGAATTCAGAGACAAGTTACCTTAATCCCTTCAAACAATTACCTAATCCATATTTTGATCTCTTTCATGATGAAACTCTTTAAGGTGTTAACTATTCTAAGGTTTACTTTATTAAATCTAGGTGCAAGGACAATGTTCTTAATTAACAAAAGGTAATTTGGTCTAAGGGATATGATGATATGTGACTCTCATTTCATGCATTCTTTCACTATTTTATGCAAGTATTTCCTATAGTATTGTGAGTCCAAGTAAATATTCAATATATAAAGATGAAATGAAGGCCTAGCATTTGTAAGGACTCCCTTTGAATATGGTTATAACTATGGTTCCCTAGGGGAAAATAAAAATGATTGATATTCAAAAATTGATTTAGACTTCCACCTATAAGTTTTCCCTTGATCACAACAATAAGAACCTACAAGTTGGTTGTAGCTTGGTGGAAATATAAGTTAAGTACAACATGAAGTATATTGGTTTAGATCCAAACATGACATGAGTGTTGTTTAAACATTAAATGAGACTAAGAGGTTTTCTAGGGTGCTTAAACATGCAAAGACTATGTATTGAAACCTACAGATGTATCATGGTAACCTAGAGTCACCTACAAGTTGGCTATAGGAAGACAACATATTGGAATATGAAATGTTGGTATCATCAAAAAATTTCAAACACAAGGTGAGTTCAATGAGTTTGGAAGTGAACACTCTATAAAGATGAAATAAATCCAAGGGTAAAGAGGATTTCTTAGGTTGATGTTTGACCAACTTGTTTTTCACTACCAAATTAAAAGCTAATTCACCTCAGTCCATATAATGATGCATTGATAAATTCACAATAAATTTCTAAAGAGTGTACTAAAGTGGCTATGTAAGGGGGTGAATAAAGGTAAAAATGGAATGATGAAGTTAATGGAGACCTTGGCATAAGGGTTGAGTCCTTAAATATCAATTAATAAACACTCCACAAAACTCTCATAACATAGTTTAGAAAGAACATGCAATCAACATACCAAAAGTAATGACAAATTGATCTTCCATTAGAGAGATGGAGATCACTATTAAATCAAATGGTAGAAAGGTGAGTGAAGACCAGTATAGGAGTTGGATTTTATTGTCTGTCTAATGTCATGTCCTTCACCTCATACCTAATTTCTTTCTATACAGAGGTCTTAAATTATAGTCATAGGTTGGTCTATACTTGGCATATGAGGGAAGTTGGGTAGAAGGTATATATCATAAGACTATGAGATGTATTGTAGAAGTATGAGGTGTTATTATTACCAAAAACCTAGTATATTCAATTTTAATGCCTTGGTACACTCAAAGGTGCCCTAACATAGGAGACAACAACCTATAATAGTCTCATCAAATAACTACAGTCAATAGTTGGGGGCATTTTTATGGGATTGTAGGTTTCCTCATGGAGTATCAAAGTGTTGAAACATGTTAAATGATAGAAAAAATGCATATGGGAGCCCTTAACATCCCTAAGAAATCCTAACATAGAGGAATAATACCTATAATAGTACCTTAACACCTAAAGTCACCATGGCAGACATGAGAAGGGATGTAATGTGGTTTCAATGATTTAAGGGCCAAAGAAAATAGAAGTTTTTGGTGCTCAAGTTTTAATGTCGTCAGGTCTAGGATTAAAAACAAAGTGAAACCTATGAAACTTTAACCTAGTTTACCAAGTTCTTATTCCCTCAATAAAATCATAGAGAGAAGGAAATACATGGTATCAAATAAAGTACAGTCAACTAGCCCTAAGAGGGCACCCATATGCATTGAACCCAAATAAGGTGGTAGAACTTTTGATTGATCTAGGAGTTATTTTATGAGACAAATGAATAATAATATAATTCCAAAATAACTAAACCCCTAAACAAATAATGATCATAACCTAAGGATTTCATGACCCTGACTGTGATTATGAACCTGAGCTAACTTGTGAGATATGCAAGAGTTGGGATAATTGAAGACTTGACAATGATATTAGTCATTTTAGGCTTTCACATAGTTTTATTTATGATTAAAATATAAGAGACCTATTACCTTCATTTGAGATGTGTTTTCACTCACTTAAAGAGCCCTAATACAACAAAATATAGACCTACAACCAAGTAGAAAAAGAACATTCATAGCCATATGTGGATAGAGGTTAGAGATGATTAAAAAGCATAATTTTGAAGGGATAATAAAATATTAGAATAAATTATAGATGACCAAATTTTATATCCATTTACTCAATGATATTTCTTTTAAAACTATTCAAGTTGACACCTACAACTATGTCAAAACTCAGAGTATTAGGGAAGTACCTCATGGCAAGTTAGAGGTTGTTTATGGCGCACAAGTGGGATAAACAAGTGATTAAATGATATCAAAATTTATTAGGAGTTTATAATTAGTATGATAATATTTATTCATATGACTAAAATAACCTTTATGTTTCTAATTCACTCAACATCGATATTGTCTATCTTAAGGTCTGAGTCGAGATGGGTAAGAGTAGAATCTAGTCTCCTTGGTATTAATTGATATCATTAGGCTAAATAAACCTAAATAATTTCATGGATTAATTATAAATAAATAATAACACTTATTTCAAACTTTATGTATATCTATAAGGTTCTCCAAGTTAGGGTTGCCACCTATAGTTAGGCTATGGTACCTTAAAAGAGTAATATGTACATGCAAGAAACTAAAAGAGTTGCAGGCCAAAGATAGTTTAAGGAAATGAGACATGATATGGACTAATGTATTTACCTAAGGAATATAAAATAATTAAATTAATATATCCGTAATGGATCAAGATAAATACTTACATCAAAATTTTGTAGTTAGTCATATAGTTTATAGGCAAAATCAAGTAAATTTGGGGAAAATGGCCATTTAAGGGCCTCATAAGCATAGTCAAGTGTTGAAAATTTATTAATAAGGTAATTTTTAGTAATAAAAGGTAATAATAGTATTTTTTTTGTGATAAAAATAGTGGGTATACAAACTATTTTTTCTCAGACTAAGGCATGTCTAGGATAGTCACTTAGTGGATTGGAGTTACGTTCTTGCCATTTAAAGTTTGTAGATGTCTAGGAACCTTGTAAGGAGTTTTGATTAAATTATGGATTATATTAAAATATAATTATACCCATACAAATTAGTATCCAAATTCCATGATCAATAACCTTTTAAGAAGAGAAGAAACAGTTAGGCAACTAGGCTTGCATATAGACATTAGTGATATTGTAGGACCCTTTAAATCTATTGTGACCAATAAAATTGTGAAATAAATATGTGGAAGACTATTTTAGACATAAAAAATATTTATATAAGTATAATATAGGTATTAAACCATACAAGGTGTCCCAAACCTATATAGATGCAATCAAAGCCCATTTGGCCTAGACTAGGCCTAATGCCCAAAAGGGGGTCATTTCTAATGCAAAGGTCTAATAATCACTAAAAATAATTGGAAAATGTTTAATATGGGATATTAGGTTTTTTTAATCTTTTTTTTTAATAAAAATTCAAAATGAGGCCATTTCTTGGCCCAAGCTCAAAACAGGGTGAACAAAATGCCAAGAAGAGCTCGATAGGCCACGTTTGGATGCTCACACTAGCATGGAGGTTTAGCATGGGAACTCAAGGAGTTATGGTATGTTATATGAGGTATTTAAATTAATTTTTTTAAATTTTTTCATAGTTTTTATTTCAAAACTTTATGAGTCATCCTTAAGGGTGAAAACTACCAAAAATAGTCCTAAAACCCTAGTTTAAACCAATTTATAGCTATTGAGTTGGAAGCCTCACCAAATGAAAAATTTTATTCACAAAATTTATCATATGTTTTATTATAATCTAATAGGGTCCTCTACATGTAATTTTTATGTACCTTCATTTATATGCAATAGTAAAAAAACTATACATTTTCATGTTTTTAGGCTAAAACAAGGGTTTTGGAGCATGTATAAGAATTCAAATCAATGGGGAAGGTATATTGAGAGTTTTTTTACATATCCAAGATATAAAAACCCATAATGAATCACTCATAAGTTCCCAAACCATTAAATCCTTTTGGGCCAATCAAAAAAAGTTTCAAAAAGCCAAGCCTTTCAATAGCCATTCCATGGTTCTAATACCTCCATAGTGTTCCAAACCACTAAAATTGACATGGAGATTGATGGAATAATTTAAAAATAAAATAAAATATTTTTGGTGAGTTTAACATATGTAAAGGGTTTCAAAAGAAATTTTTCAACATGATAGGCATAGGAGGGCTAATTAGGCCTAATTTGACTAGAAGAATTGGATAGAAAAAGGATCTACACCTAGAAAATGGCCACCAAATATTGTGAAGAGATATATTGGGATATAGGTTGCTTGAAAATGTGATCATATTCTCATTTTCATCTGTAGTTTCTCCCAAGCAAGGAGATTTTCATAAAAAAGGGTTATAAGGAATTGAGAGGAAATGCATGGTTATGGTGTAGAACTAGGTCTTGTTGAGTGTTTCATGGATAAAATTGCCTTATTAAACTTATAGTGTTCTCTTGATAATTAATTCATGGAATATATATTCATACTTTAAGAAAACTTGAGAAAAGATCCACTTTCTTCTTCTACGCCTAGTAGAAAATGAGATTTTTAAGAAGTTAAAGAATGAAACATTATATAAATGATTCCTATAAGATTTACCAACATTAATATACATTTTTAAAACCATATATGAATATATAACAATTAAATTAATGTTTTTATAAGGTTTAAAGAGTTTTAAAAAGTCTAAACTACAATGAGAGCTTCTTTCCTCCTTCTTATGCCATATTTGGGGAATAAGTCAAACATGGATTGGAAAGTATTTTAGATTATAATAAAGTTATAAAAAAACATTCAAGAGTTAAGGGGGTCAAGGAAAACTTTTTCCATGCATCAATACCTACTTTCAAGGGTGAGTACTTCTTCTCCAATAATATAGTGAGTTTATGCAAGAATTAAGGCACATGTTCAATAGGTCTCTCAAAGACACTAAAGAAAGCTTGAAATTTACATAAAATCAATATTTAAGCACACTATGAAACCTATAATTATTATATTAATGCCTAAAAATATGTAATAAGGAAAGGAAAAGATGAGAAGAAGCATGAACTATCACTTTCACTCCTCAATTATATACAAATGAAGGTACAAAAAATTACGTTTGCATGACCTATGAGAGTCTAATACAACATATAATATGTTTTAGGAATGAATTATATAATTTTATGAGGTTTCCAACTCAATCTCCATAAATTAGTCCAAACTAGGGTTTTAAGAGGGTTTTTGGTAGTTTTTACCCTTAAAGATGATTCATAAAGTTCTGATGTCAAACTTGTGAATCAATTCCATAAAATATAGGTTAAATACCCCCTATAAAATCCCATAATTATTTTAGGTCCCATCATAAACCTCTATTCTATTGTGAGCATCCAAATTTAGCCCATCAAGCTCTTCTTGGCATTATGTGCACCCTATTTTGAGTTTGGCCCAAGAAATGGAATCTTCAATAATTTCTCTAAAAACAATATATTAAACACACTTAATACCCCATATTAAACATTTTAAAATTATTTGGAGTACTTATTAGATCCTTGGAAGTTGAAATGATCCCCTTTTGGTAATTAGGCCTAATCTAGGCTTAGTGGGCTTTGATTATATCTATGTAGATTTGGGCCACCTTGTATAGTTTCAAACCTCTGTGAAACTTTTATCATTCTTTTCTATGTATAACACAGCCTTCCACATCTTTATTTGACTATTTTATTTTTCAAAATATCTTAAAAGGGTCCTAAAATGTCACTAATGTTTGTATGTAGGCCTATATGCCTGGATGCATCATCTCTTCTTCCATGGTTTTTGATCATGGAATTGGATAGGCCTTTAGATGGGTATAAGGAAATTTAAACACCATTATTCATTGAATCAAAACTCCCTACAAGGTTCTCAGACATTTATAGACTTCAAATGGTAAGAGTGCTGCTCTATCCACTGAATAATTGTCCTAGACATGACTTGGTCTAAGACAAAATAGTGGGTATACCCACTAGTTGTCTTGTTAGGATGTGAATTAACTATTCATAATTACTATTCATCATCACTATTCATGTGATGAGGTGGTAATGTGACTAGGCAGTGATTGGGTGTATGAGATGGCAATGTAGGTGATATGGCATGGCCCACATGGTATATTTACTTGTTGGAAAGGTAAGAGAGAGAAATGGGGTGAATCTATAATTAGGTACATTGTTTTACCTTTTTAGATCACATGTGGGGAACATGTTTGGACCCATACTTGACCCTTGACTTGTGGATGCATATGGGAGACAAGATAAAGAGGATCTAATCATTTGTCCTTCAAGCATGTGCATGTTATTAGAGTCAAAAGGTTGATGGATATTTTAACTCATGCATGTGTACACATGGGATAGTGGGTAAATTGACCACTATTATTTATTTTAAGTCACATGTGAAGTAGCAACAACATGTTTGGGTCACATAGAGATGGGTTACTCAAGTCAAAAGTGGAGAGCATCTTTTTAACTTGCACATGTGAGGGAGACAAAGGTTCTTATTCATGAATATTTTTTCCACATGGAGCAAGATGAATTTCCTTATCTCTCCTCTATATTTCATCCTTCGATAATTATTTTTATTTTTTTTCTATTTAATAAGGTCACCTTTATGTATGCAAAAGGTTGAATCTTTAGAAAATAAGCTTGTAATTTGTATTTTGCTAAAAATCTTGTATGATTAAAAGAAAGCATTGTAAGGAGAGTGTATTGAAGAATAAAATTTGTTGGAGAGATTTATTTTGAAGTTAATATTATAATAGAGATACCTATTTCCCCATGTTTTTTCCTTGCACCTTGTAAGGTATCTATGTAAATCTCTTGTAATGTGTTAATTTTGTCATTTGTTTTATTATCTCATTTATTTTTCCACATTATTTTTCTTGTACATATTAGATATTATTCCAAACATTTGGTATCAAAGCTAGGCTCTTTGGAGAACTATTTTTTGAGTGTTTTTTATTGGGTCATGGTGTTGTGTGCAAGTGGGAGCTATTACAATGATAGGAGGAGTAACCAGGTTTAAATTATAGAAGTTTGATGGAAAAACTTTCTCCTTATGGAAGATGAAGTGGAAGATCCCTTGGTAGAAAATGACCAAACTCTAGCCTAGATTAAAATAAAACTAAGTATTACAATATATGAGGACTAAAATAAGATGGATAAAAAGGATGTTTATACCATCTATTTGTGTCTTACATATTATGTGCTCTTCAACTTTGTTGAGGATAATACTACATAAGCTTTATGGGAGAAATTAAACAAGCTATACCAAAGAAAGTCAACAACAAATAAAGTTTTTCTAAAGAATCAACTTTACAGTTTGAGGATGAAGGATAATTCATTCATTGCTGAGCATCTCAATGAGTTCAACACCATAGCTAGTAAACTAGTCTCCATCAATGTGAAGATGGAGGATAAATATAAGGCCATTACTATGTTAAGCTCACTTCTTGATAGTTGGGATCATGTGGTGATGAATATCAATAATTCATCATCATTAAATCTCAAGTTTGAAGATATAGTTACATATTTACTTGGAGAGGAGATGATAAGAAAGTCTTATGGTGCATCCTCAAGTAATGAAGCATTGTCTATAAGAGAGAGATCTGGTGAGAGGAGAAATCAAGGTATATCACTTTCCAGATCAAGTTCTAAAGGATGTAAGGGAAAATGCTATCATTGTGGAAAGCTAGGACATGAAAAGAATAATTTCTAGGAACTAAAGAAGTAGAATAAGGATGGAAATGAAAACTCACCTTCAGCCAAAGCTAACACTACAAATTTAGAGGAAGAACATAAGACACATTCTACCTCAATAATAGTAGATCACTTTCCAATGCCTAGGTATTGGACTTAGAAGCATCATTACACATGTCTCCACATAGAGATTGGTTCATGGGATACCAGCCTTATAGTGGATGATCCATTTACTTGGGTGATGAACACCCTTTATATTTTGTCATAAGAGGGGATCTAAGGATAAAGCTAGATGATGGTAGAATCAAAATATTAAAGTATGTGTAGTATGTACATGATATGAAGAATAATTTAATTTGCATAAAGGTGATGAATGATTTGGTGTATTTATGCACATTTGGTAATGGTAAATGTAAAATTACCAAAGGATCTCTAGTGGTAGCAAAAGGAGAATCTTATGGCTCCTTGTATTGTTTGTATGGAGATTCAATGACAAGTACTGTAGTGGCAACAACTACAAAGAATGATTAGGATGTTGAGATGATATGACATCAATGACTTAGACACATGAGCGAGAAAGGATTAAATATATTTCATGATCAAGGTATGTTTTCTGGGATTAATCTTGTGATTTAGACTTTTGTGAGCACTGTATCTTTGGTAAATAAAAGAGGGTAAAGTTTACTACAAGCACAGGTAAAAGTTATGATTTTATAAAACTTATCCATTTGGATATTTTTAGACCTATCCATACTCAATATATAAATGGTAGAACATAATTTATTTACTATATATATGATTATTCTATAGGATTATGAGTGTATTTTTTGAGAAAATAAATCAGAAGATTTAGAAAAGTTTAAAGAATTTAAGGCACAGGTAGAGAAGAGTTTGGGCAAATCTCTTGTAGTCTCAGGTCAAATAATGGAGGAGAACATTTCTCTAAGGATTTTTATAAAAACATTATATAATAAGGGATTAAACATAAAAATATGGTCCCTTATACTCCATAATATAGTGGTTTAGCTGAGTGGATGAACTACAATATCATGGAACATGTAAGAAGCATGTTGAGTTTATCAAAGCTAGCAAATGGATTTTGGGAATAGGATATTAATATGGATTTGTATCTCATTACTAGATCTCTTATATATACATTTTATGGAAGGAATCTAGAAGATACTTGGCATGGTAATCTAGTTGATTATTTAGATTTACATATTTATGGTTGTGAAGAATTTGCCCATGTGCCTAAAGAAACAAGGTCCAAACTAGATATAAAATCTAGTAAATGTATTTTTATTGGTTATGAGGATATAGTGAAGGGGTATAAATTATGGGATACTACTAACCATAAGATTATTATTAGTTGAGATGTTATGTTTAATGAAAAATCCATGAAAGGAAAAGAGGTAAAATAGACACCTGAAGTTGAAGTAGTCAATAAAGGAGAAAATGAAAAAGAGAAAGTTGATGATTTATAGTATCAAGTAGAGCACCAAGTATAGTATAAACAATTTAGAAGGTCCAATTGTATCAAAAAGGTCACAAAAAAGTATACTCATGCATTTTAATCATCTTTTGATGTGTTTACTAATATGGTTGAACCTAGTTCATTTTACGAAGCTAGAGAATTTGAGAATGTAAAATAATGGAGCAAAGCCATGGAGGAGGAAATGAGATCACTCCATAAGATTGAGATTTGGAATCTTGTAGATCTCCCACTTGGAATAAATAGTGTTGGTAAAAAGTGGGTGTACAAGCTAAACAAGAATACTGATGGGCTATAAGAGCAATACAAATCTTGGTTGGTGGTAAAAGGCTATGTGCAAAAGTCAAGTATTGACTTTAATGAGATTTTTATCTCCTATTGTAAAAATGACTAATATTATAGTGTTACTTGCATTTATAGCTTCACATAATTTAGATATAGAGAATCTTGATGTGAAGACAACATTATTACATGGTGATCTTGAAGAGGAGATTTATATGGATCAGCCTAAGGGTTATGAGGTAAAAGGAAAGAAGCATATGGTTTGTAGATTGAAGAAATCATTTTATGGTTTGAAGAAAGCACCATGAATTTGGTACAAGAAATTTTACACCTTCATGAAGAGCCAAGGATTTAGCAGAAGTGAAGCTAATCATTGTGCATATCATAAGAAATTCAATGATGGGAGATTTATTATTTTACTACTATATGTTGATGACATGTTGGTTGTAGGACCCAACATGAAGAGGATCAATGATTTGAAGGCTCAATTGGATAGGAATTTTGAGATGAATAATTTAGGATTAGAAAACCAAAATTTGGTGATGAACATAGGGACAAGAAAGCTAGGAATATTTGGTTATCACAGAAGACATATGTTGAGAAGGTTATGCAATGGTTTAATATGAAAAATGCTAAACTAGTCAATACCCCACTTCCTACACAATTTAAGTTGTATTTAGAGTAACGTATTTGTATGAAGGATGAGAATAAAAGTATATCTAGTGTACCATATTCATCAGTAGGAGGGAGCCTCACGTATGCCATGGTGAGAATGCAATTGGATATTTCCCAAGTAGTGGGAATTATCAGTCGGTTCATGGTAAATCCTTAAAAAGATCATTAGTTTATGATGAAATGGATACTTAGATATTTAAAATTCACTTTAGATGTTACAATATACTATGGATGGGTATATTTATAGATAATAGGTTTTGTAGATTCTGATTTTGGTGTTGACAGGGATGGATGAAAGTCCACTACATGATATGTTTTTACTATTATTGGTGGAGTTGTGAGTTGGGATTCTAAGTTACAATCAATGGTGGATTTATCAACCACTAAAGTAGAGTATTTGTCTACAACTGAATGTTCTAAAGATTCAATATGGTTAGAGTGACTTTTGGGTGACTTCATGGAGATGGAGGGAAAGATTACCTTGCATTGTGATAATCAGAGTGCAATTTACTTAGTAAAGAATGAAATATTTCATGATCATATGAAGCATATTGATATAAAGTACCAATTCATAAGGAGTGTGGTGTAGAATGGTAATACCCTATTTTTTAATGTAAACACTGAACAAAATACTATAAACATGTTAATAAAGTTGATCAGGGCAAAGAAGTTTAAGTGGTACAAAACTTCTTGATGCTTTTTGAAATTGTGATGAAGGTAGCATTAGGCATGGTAGGTATCTAGATAGTAAAATACATAGGTATGGAATATCCTATGTATATTTAATTCTTATGGGATAATTTTAAGATGTGAATTCACTATTCATCATCATTATTCATGTGATGAGCTGACAGCGTGACTAGGTAGTGATTGGGTGTATGAGATGGCACTTTAGGTGATGTCGCATGGACCATAAGGTATCTTTACTTATTGGAAAGGTGAGATAAATGGTATGAATTTATCCTTAAGCACATGGTTTTACATTTTTAGATCATATATGGGGAGCCATCCTTGACCCTTGACTTGTGTATGAATGTGGGAGACAAGATAAAGAGGATCAAATCATTTGTCCTTCAAGCATATGCATATGACTGAAGTCAAAAGGTTGAGGAATATTTTGAATCACACATTTTTTTACATGGGATAGTGTGGAAATTAACCACTATTTTTGATTTTAAGTCACATGTGAAGTAGGGACAACATGTTTGGGTCACATGAAGGTGGAATCCTCAAGTCAAAAGTGGAGATCATCTTTGTGACTTACACATGTGAGAGAGATAAAGGTTCTTATTCATGAATAGTGTTTCCACATGGAGTGGGATGAATTTAATTCTCTCTCCTATATATTTAATCCTTTCATAATTATATTTATTATTTTTTCTATTTAATAAGGTCACTCTCTCATGTATGCACAAGGTTGAAGCTTTAGAAAACAAGCTTGTAATTTTTAGTTTGCTAAAAAGCTTGTATAGCTTGTATGCTTGAATGAAAGCATTGTATGGAGACTGTGTTTTAGAGGAATACTTATTAGATGGATTTATTTTTAATTTAATATAAGAAAAATCTTACTATTACCCCATGGTTTTTCCTTACTCCTTACAAGGTTTCCATGTAAATATTTTGTAATGTGTTATTTTTGTCATTTGTTTTATTAGTTCATTTACTTTTATGAATTATTTTTATTGCATGTATTTGATATTATTCCTACCATGTCTAACTATAAAAACATAATGAGTACCATGGAGTACTCATAAGGACATTCTCCATTAATTTTAAACACTTGACTATGCCTATGAGACCCTCAAATGGCCATTTTGACCCAAATTTGCCTGATTCTGCCAATAAACTATATGGATGAACATAAAATTCTGATTTAATTATTTTTGTTGATCCCTTAAGGATATCTTATGTCTCATTTACTTATTTTATATTCCCTAAGTAACATTATTAGCACATCTCATTTCTCATTTCCTTAAACTCATCTTTTGCCTGCAACGATTTTAGTTTTTTACATGCATATATTACTCTTTTAAGGTACCATAGCCTAGCTATCGGTGGAAACCCTAACTTGGAGTACCATTTAGATCTACATGAGGCTTGAAACAAGTGTTATTGGTTATTTATAATGAATTCATGATTTTTTTTAGGTTCATTTAGCCTTATAACATCAATTCATACCAAGGAGACTATATTCTACTCTTACCCATCTTGACTCAGACCTTAAGATAGATAGCATGGTTGTAGGAGTGAATTGGACACTTGAATGTGATTTTAGTCTTAATAATAAACCTTATCCTACTACTTATAAAATCCCAATCTATTTTTATATCATCCCATCACTTTTTTATCCCACTTATGCACCATAATCAACCTCTAACTTGCCAAGAGGTACTTCCTTAATACTCTAAGTTTGACATAGCTGTAGGTATTAACTTGAGCATTTTTAAAGGCAAGATGATTGATTAGATGGATCTAAAATTTTGTTACATGTATTTTATTCCATTTTTAAATGTCTAATTTAAATTCTAAATGATTTTAGGGCATTAGAAACTTACATTAAGCCAAAATAATAATGTTGATGCTACTATCTAACCTAGATGTTTGTACCCAAGGAAAAGGAGAGTAGAGATAGGCTCAGATCTTGTAGAGGTTTATGATAAGTAAATTTTAATAATTATGGGTAAGATGGGATATTTGTGTCATCAATATAAATTCAAACTAAAAAAATAGGCCAAGGGGTATAAGATAAAGTAGATACAAGGATTTTAGAAGTAAGGCATGTGTAGAACTAAGAGGAACAACCAGGGTCATGAGTTTTCTAAGTGTATAAGATTGAGGTGCTACATAATCACAAAACATCATCTAAAACTAAGGGGATGGGTTAAATAATACCTTATCATTTTATCTCTAGACATTTTCATTTATAGTTCTGATTATCCATGATTATATTAAAAATGGGTTATTTATCACTTTGAAAGCACACATAAAAAATGTCACCATATAACCAAGATCCTTCAAAATTGGTAGGTCAACCATGGTTTGGTGGCATATATTTTACAAACATAAGTGGATAATTTTGATGAGAATTAGTCTTATTTTTCCTTATCATGTTGGGCCTATTAGGGGTTATAGTATTTTTAGGTCTTCCATAAGATTTAGGTAACTTAGGTAGTTTACCTACATGTAAAGCATCGTGAATATGATACATGGAAATGTCAGCTTCTTCAATGGTAAAGTGAGTACAAATTAATATAGGAGGTGAATTAGAAGAGGTGGATATGAGGTTAATAAGATCAATGTAATTATATTTTGGAGATTTAAGAACTATTTGTTTATCATTCTTTCCTAAAAATTCATTACTAGGTAAATAATTGTAGTTCCCATACTCATCTTCTAGGTTCTTACTATACTAGTATGGCTATACATTTCTAGTAATAGTGACCTTTAATCTAGAATTCACTAATTTAATGCATTTATGTAATTTGGAAAGGACTAATCATACTTCATGTATCTAAGGATGATCAAGAATTAGATTATAAGGAATTCATATATCAATGACATGTCAAAGGGTGTCATGGGTGATAGTACCAAAAATGATATGCAGACAAATGATACATGAAGATTCCCTTTCTACATTATCATAAGCCTTGATCATTATGTTATCTAGATATATATCCACTACTATATATCCCAAATGGTGGATCAATTTTAATATATATATATTCAACCTTGAACCATTAACTATGAGAACTCATTTGACTTTGTGATAGGAAAAATGGCCTTAATATACAGAGGATTATTATGTAAGGGACCAAGGCATGACATATCACATTAATCAAATGTAATTTATTTCCCTAGGGATAAATTCCACATAAGGACTTGAAACTAGGTAGAATCAATGTCATTAGGTACCTTGGACTATTGGATAAGTCATATAATATTGTCCTATGAACTTTTGATGTCCACAAGATATCTATGATGGAAATCTATTTAGGGTGTTTGCTTAATTATTCATCAATATCATATTGCTTCTCAATAATAAGGTGATAGTGCTTAGTTTTATAAGGTGTAGATTATAGAATGATATTGGTATTGGAAGAAGGAAAAGGGCCTTTCTTGGATGTCTATTTGAGACTACATAATTTAAAGTTGGGAGAGAGTTACTTAAATTAGAAGAATTAGGTGGAGGTCTAGGAATATTAATTTATGAAGGCCTAAGCATAATTAAGTCACTCTTAATTGGTGTGTAAATAGATATAAAAAAGGTGGTAGTCCCAAAATAGAAGGGATAACACTCTAATGAGTGTTAGATGGTGTATGAGGAATGACCCTCATATTAGCAATGTAGTTGCTTGTAACATGTCATTTAACATTTATATAATCATATGAAACATAATGGTAATGAATTTGATTTTCTTGCATATCATGATCTTGATTATGATTGGTTTGATTCTAATTTTTTCCTTGATTTTTATGATGACCTTGTCCTTGATTATGATTGTTACTTTTCTATTTATTATTATGTTTTAGGAATGTATCATTGTAAATACCCATATCTTAATTAGTATGGGGATATATCTTTATATATTCCCATATCCTTATTAGTATTGGGATATCTTTTTTCTAACTCAATTTTTCCATTTTCAATAAGGTCTTGGATAATATGCCTTAGTTTCACACATCTATATATTAAGTGGATGATGATGTGATGGTAGTCATAGTACAAATTTTATTGATACCATTCTCACTTGGGTTGGCCCTCTATAAATGGTTTTAGAACTAGAAAAAAAAACATTTTAGATTCAACATATTTTTGGAAAAATACCTTAATGGGCTCACCTAAATTACTAAAAACTCTATATTGGAAGTTTCCCTATTTTGGGGGAGCTATTTGTAAGATGAGTAGTATATTAGGTAGGGTATTCTAGATAGGCAATGGTTGCACCATTTTCACATGTCTTGATTTTTTAACCCCATTTCTAACCATATTTTTATTCTTATTAAAGACCTTAGGATTTTTTATTACACTCACTTGAATTGATGTTTGAGTCTAGGCTAGTGGTTGGGATTGAGATTATATCTTAAATAAACCTTTATCAAGAAGTGTATTTTTCAATATGCACCCCCTTATCAATGATTTATTCAAATGTGTTTGCATAATAAAGTCTTATATTATAGGAAACCTTAGCATGAAGGGTCTATGAAAAAATACTAGATATATATTTACCTAGTAAATTGTGTGTAAAACAACTTTATAGGGATCTCCTCCTTTTTAATATTCAAAGAATCTTTCATCTCCACATTGTTTAGCATTACATATTTCAACCACTATAAATTTGTGATCTACATTATAGGATATGTGATTGACAAACTTATATTATAGGTCACTAAAAGTGGTAACTAGCCCTTTTTTTATTTTAAATATCCATTCAAATGATTGTCCTCACAAATTTCATGGAATAAGCAAAGAAAAAAAATATTATTATAAGCTCCTTCTTGGAAAGTGACAAATAATTCTTGTAAATTATCTCTTAGATCACCTTTCCCTTTATATTTTTAAAACTTTAGTAGTCAAAAATGAGGTGGGAAAGGCACTTGGATATCACTTAGATAAAAATGATAGGGACATATTTCATCAAATTTTTATTTTTTAGTTTGGTTACTTACTTGAAGTGCTAAGACAATCTCCTTCATCATATTCCACTCTTAGACATTGTGATCACTTTGTGATGAAAGGAAAGCATTTTATTGGGTATTCATAGACTAATGGGCTTGGTTGGAGTTGGCACAAGTAGGGATGGTCCTCTTTATGTGGTTTTGTTAGAGATATTTACCTTATAACCTAAAATTTGAATTTGATAATGAACTTATTTTTGGTTATGATTTGGATGTGAATAGGTAAGTCATTATTGATTTATAGGACCCTATTGTTGATTTTGAGTTAATCTAATATTGTGGATTGAAGGGGATATATTGTTGAAAATTGAAGGGGATATTATATATATTTTAAAGAATATATTATTAGTTTATAAGAAACCATTGTTGTTATGAATTATAATAAGTTTGTAATGTGCGTTGTGTGTCATTCACTACTTATTATGGTGAAAAAATGTTTGCAACTTATTATTATGGATTGTCAAGTACTGGTTGCATATTGTAAGGACCTCTTGATGATTGAATAATGTATGTTATGTGTCAAGTGTAAATTGTTTTGATGAATTAATTAGAAATACCTATTTATAAAGAGACAAAAAATATATGTTAGATACAAAATTGGTTCAAGATTGTTATGGTTGTTGAAGTGACTAGTTTTGGTTTACAAATGTTGCATTGTTGAATGAAGTTGTAGCTAGAGAAGTCATCAAATCAAAAACAAGATGATGTTTATACAATTGAATATCTGTTGTATTGTAAAATTAATAATCTGACTATGTTGGGATGGGTCAACAATTTTTCCCTTCCCTTTATTAGATGATGCTATAGATGATGCTATTTTGATAGTGCATGAAAACTTTGTGATGATACCACTTTTAGATATTTTATTTAATTTAATAATTTACAAAATTAGATATTAATCAACTTTCCATTGATTATTCACTTAACCATTTAATTGGATTCGCCTAGTTAAGTAATCTTGAACAACATTTTATTTTGTTTTCTTTTGACAAGTTGTTATACACAAGTGGTCAAAAACATCAATTTTATAGGTCATAACTTGAATGGAGATGAATTAGATGAAGTTCATAAGTGAATACAATGTATTCCCTAATTATGGATACATTTATGCAATTTAGAAGATTCATGACAATTTTAAAATATAATTCAGGCATTTCACTAGTTTTTAAGCTTAATTTTTATTGTTTGTAATAAATTATTCTACTAACCATTTTAGACGTGAAATTTGTAAAAATGGAGTATCTACATTTAGCATATATTTACATGTATGGATAAAAGGATATTAGTTCTACTTTGATATAAAAAAAGAGCTATTTAAGAAATATATAATAAGAATATGGCTATATACACCAAATAAAGTGGCGTGCTCACTCATCCAATCCTTGAGATTGTATTATAGTTTGTCATGTATTGCAAGTGTTCACTATAATCTTGTATGAATTCCATATGATGGCATACTTATGTAATATCTCCAATTGGAAATAATTTATATGTCCTTATTATGGAACCTTAAACCATCCCCTAACTTGGGGAAATGATAAAAAATCTACATCAGTCCCATTACTAGTTGATATGCTTGTCTAACCAAAAATAGAACATAATTATAGGCCCTATAAATAGGTGTCACATTCTAAAAATGTATTAAAATTAATTAAATTTGTGCACCCATTATCTAATACCAATGAGGTGTATATTTCATTAATTTGAATGTAATTGACACATCATAATATAAAATAAGGGTATTACTCCATTTTATTTTTGACATAGTGCTCTTATCACCATCATGCCTAAAATTTCCTTATAGATTATATGGATTTCATTCTACCAATGTATGTATGGAGGTGATACCAAGTTAACATAATGATTCATTGATCCAATGCATTTATCATTTTTATTTTCTTCTAAAATAACATAGATCATATGTGTACCCTTTGTATGCAACCCTAGAATTAGATATTTATCCTCTAATGTGATGGCCACCTCTATTCTATCCACATCCACCACCCATATGATTGTATCCATGTATTTTTTCCATACATCCATAAACATAACAAACATTTTAGTGTCTAGTGACTCCTAACATAGCTCCATTATACCATTGAACCCAAAGATAATCAAGAAATCCATACCAACAATTAAAAATCTCATAATAAATTTAGCAAGTTATATGGAATCTAAGCCCTGACCCAATATAACTTACCATAGTTTTTTTAAAAATATCAAACAAAAAAACCCAACTAATCTCTCATTATATAAAAATTATCAAAAATAAAATAAAAATACAAACTCACATCAAAAAGTATAAAAAAATACATTGGCCATTTTGAAAATATATCATTAGCCCAAGGTTTGATTTTATTCACTTAAATTTTGATAGTATATCATTTACCTATCATACTTCATCACTTATTTTCATAGTATGTCTTGAACGATATGATTATTTTATACTTCATTGAATTTTTGTGTAATACTACAATGACCATATAATATTATGTCATCAACCATGATTTGATTTATAGTTTACAAATTACCATCATCCAGGCTAATGATGTTATTTTTAGAAACCTAAATTCCACACTTTAAAAGAGATAGTTCAGGCCTACTTCAAACTTTGACTAACATGGGAATGGTCTAAAGGTTATGGGTGACCTTATAATTAGACCATAACTCTAGGTTATGGGGCTAGCTCCCCTAGTACATAAATTATGGTTTAAAATCATTAAAACCTACTACTTAGGGTGAAAATGGGGGAGAAAATTTAGAATATAAATATACTCTAAGGGGTGGTGATGCACCAATATTGATTATCCATCCACTCAACTTAAACTTAGACAATACCAATAGATAATGCATATGATTGAATCACTATCTCAAATTGTTTATAAGCTATAATTTTTCATGTAGAGGTTGATTTTAGATTACTATATCATGAGAGTAGTGAGAGGAAGGTTTGGTTCTAGGCTCTTATAGTCAAATCTCCACTCCTAAACTCAGCCATCAACACTC
This sequence comes from Torreya grandis, assembly GCA_037957365.1. Taxonomy (NCBI): domain Eukaryota; kingdom Viridiplantae; phylum Streptophyta; class Pinopsida; order Cupressales; family Taxaceae; genus Torreya; species Torreya grandis. The sequence continues at coordinate 2,468,641 of JARHVA010002002.1, forward strand.
TAACACACTACATAACCTGCATAGAAAACATGTTAACATCTAGGTGAAGGCATTATACCTACATAAGGTAAACTACACCACTTATGCATATCATAAAATCATATACACACTAGAAACTGGTCATAGAGAAGCTAGAGCAATTAATTTACAATTCAAGAGGTCCATAGAGTATAAATTAGACAAAATTTTCTCATGCCTAAGAGAGGGATACAATTCAAGGCCTTAAGGCTTAAATATATAGTAAATGAGGAGAAAAGGAGAGGTAAAATGGCATGGATTTATAAATGAGAGGTCATTAATGATCACAATCCACTCATTCATTAGCTTCATTAGTTACAAACAACCCTTCTGAATCCCTCCATGCATTGGTACTTTCAATGACTCATTTTAGCATAGAGGTGGAGAAATGGAGAGTTAAATAGCTTTAATTATCCTCATAAAATTATTTAACATGGCTAAAATATTCCATAATTCCTCTAATGATAGTTACAAAGTGAAAATTGGGTGTGATTAGGCCTCTGAAAGGTGTTGAGTTTCTATCTCTTCAACATGCATGTTGACTTGGATTTGAAACTACCTCCATTACTTCATAATGGCCATAAGGATTGTATATCTCATCCTTATAATTAGTTACATGGAGTAATGAATATGTGTTGACCCTCCTATCAATCCTTTAATGCCAATTTTCATGCTTTTTGGTTGACCAAGTAGGCCAAATAGGCTAATCGGGGCTAATCATATGACTGTATGCATTTGGTTTCCATGAAATCCTATATAAAAAATTAGGATCATATGAAATAGAATGTTAAAAGCTTAAAAAATTGTTTTATACCATGATTTAACTCTTCAAAACATTGCACACCTATAACCCTACTTCACTTAGGTAACTAAACCACTTTCTATCTCATGTCTATAGACTGGTTATTTGGAGGTGAGTTATAGAGGAATTTAAATTAAGATTATTGGAAATATTATTACTTTAAAATGTGTAACAAATTCCAAATCATCCCATCCAATGGTTGGAAGAATCTTAAATAGCTTTACACCCTATTCTCTACTTAATTTATTGGAAAAGTATAGTTTTCTACCAAATCCATATAGTGTTCATATAACTTGGCACCATGGGTATGGTCTACTATGAGTGTAAATTATGGTTTAGGATTTTTTCAGGTCATTTTGGAGTGTTTTGTTTCCAAAATATTCACATTTCCCAAAATTGGTCCATCTTAGGGTTTAAACAAGGTTTTGGAGGTCTATTTTCTTAATAGTGATTCATAAAGACTAGACCTCTAAGCTTAAACTTATGGCCATGTATGTCTAGTCCATATACCCTCATAAAACCTATAACAAGCTTAGGTTCCCAAGTAGTTAGTGTGGAGAGATATGAATGTAATATGGTGGAGCTTACACTCCTTCCAGGACTTTTAAATAGGGTTACAGTCTTAGAATTTGTTCATAAAGGTGGGACATTAAAACCAAATACCTCTACCATGGATCTTCATACCATAAGGGTGCCCAAATTCCCCTATGAGCATTTTATTTGAGTGATATTGTGATGAAAGATATGAGTACCTGAAGGTACAACTCAAATTAACTACCTCTAACTAAGTAATTTGAGTAGGGTTTAAAGGATAATTTGTCCTTCATTTGCATTTAAATTCTTGTAATCACCTTTTTAATTCATAAAACAAGATATTAAACCTTATAATGGTTTCATTTTATTTGGGAGATTTTGAGAGTAATCCCATGGTGGTGTGGGGTTTAAGACATTAAAGTGGCTTTTATGCCTAACAGGCCTCAACTGAGCTTTAGGGTTCTGAGTAACCTATGGTGACTTGTAAGGATTTAATATCACTATAATTAATTATTTCCCATATGTATCTAACCTTATATAACTACCTCTAATATCTAAAGCTTTGCTCTACTCATCTTTCTTAATTGACTAGATGTAGGTCATTGTTTTACTTGTCAGTTTGAGTGTGTCTGATAGTGATATAGGGTTTGAGTCTCTTGAAATTGATTTAATGGTTTTAATACCATTATTTAAAACTTTTACATCTACCTATATCTTGTATCTACTCTGAAGCACCTAGGCTTTCACCCCTGGCCATTCTCTTATAGGTTATATTAAATACCATTGTTCACTGTTAAGCCTAAGGACACTTTGACATGAGTGTTAGGGTTTGAGTAACCTCTTCCACAAATAAATATTAGTGATGGAGTATTTTAATACTATGAAACATATCCCTAGGAGCCTAAAACATTCTTAGTGATCATATCTCTCATCAAATTATTCCTATGCATTCTCATTTCCCTTGCCTAGAGTTTACATGTAGTTAAGCCTATGTAGCCCTAATGATTTAAATCAGTCCCTTCTTTACCTTAATTACGAGTCTAACCATTAAATAATAATTTCCATTATACTCTTTAATGTCCCTTAGGTAATTTTAAGTTTATGATAGTCTCATAAAAGTATATACCTTCAATTATGGGTATTGGTTTTTAGGCCTATTTATGTCTAATAGGCCTAATAGGCTTTTAAACATTTTATCCCTCTTAAGGAATGAAACCTATCAATATAAGATGATATCATGCATAGATAAATTTATGGATTCCCTTCTTCACTTATCTATTATGTGTCCTTATCCTTCTAATAGTCACTTAGACCTATAGATGTCTTTTACCCTTATGCACAGGCATATTTGCTTGGTTGTCCTTAGACCTAATAAGTTATTAGGTTATTTTTCTCATCTCAAGGGATAAAATATTAGATAGGAACACTGACGTCATGAGGATAATAACATGTAAACTTTGTCCTCATTCATGTGTTTTTCACTCTTTTATGGGTTTCATGAATTATTTTCCTTTTCTTGACCTTGATTGTATGTGCCTTGATTGTGTTAGATTGTTGAAAGGTAATATCTTATGTTGAAGGAACTTTCCTTACTCAATAATTATTATTGTATTTCCTATAAAATACTCAGTCTAAAACATCCTTTTCATTCTTTATGATTTTTAGAGTAGGACCATGTCTATCCTGATTTACACCTATAATCAGGCCTATTGGTGGAGATTCTAGGTCTCTATCTATTCTTTTGACCTCTTAAATCTTCTTCAAGACATTTTTACCATCATCATTCCTCCCATTTCACCATTTCAACCCTATGTATATATCTTAATTTCCTTGATTGATATTGCCTTCTCTTTGAGTGAGTCTAGTATGTGATTCATGTTGGACCCTATCTACCCCCTATTTTCTTCATTTCTATTCTCCTTCATAAGATTATATGGCTCCTAACTAAGATATCTTAACTTTTCTATTCCATTTTGATAGTCAACATGTCAATGGTCTGGTCTACACCTTAGCTTTCTATAGTCAGGTCTATGGGAGTTTATTTTTCAATATTCAAGGATGAGAATGGTCTTTTAGGCATAAGAATTAGGGGTAGTGAGGGAAAAAAATGAGAATGATAATAATATTAATTAGACAGTGCATTTAAAACACCATCAAGGACTTATTTAACTAGTATATATTCCTTTTGTAGATGAGACCACGTCAACCATGACATTCACACTATGGATAGTACCTTAGAGTGACATGTTTTGACTAAGGATGGATTATTTGGGTGTTTGGGAGGGTAGAGAGGTTCAAGATTATAATAATTAACTATTATATAACCCATAACCATATTTCATTTACACCATCAAGCTTTGAATACCAATAGAATATGTGAAAACCTATCTATAAATTACAAGAAGGGAAAATGAAGTTTGTCTCACTCCCACCATACACACATGTAAACCAGTGGTGCACAGTGTTGTATATGGTGTGTGAGTATCTATGTAACACAAAAAAAATGTTGGTTTTGTATAAACTTCTTAAAAGGGAACCAAAACCATTGTACTTGTAAACCCTGCACAAATAGAGTTTACAAGAGTACTTAGATTGTTAGTATCATACTAAGTCATATTGTATCATATTAAATTCTTGAAAAATCACTATTTCACATGTTTCCAATGCAAATATTATCATATTAAGTCATTTACAAGGTATTTTATGGCTTTTAAGGTTGGATTGAGGTGTGAATTGGTTTAGATGAGTACATCATGAATAAGGACATTGAACATACTATGTACATCATGTCATGACTTTAAACAAGGTCTAACCACTCTTATATCCCACTAGAAAAGTTCTTCCTTCATGAAAACACTTAAATAGGTCTAAAAATATAAGGCTTAGAAACCTTAATCTTGCCAAACTTCCTTAATTTTTACAAGGATACCTCAATATTTTAAACACTATTTAGACTATACTTCTAGACTTGAGAAGGGCAGTGGAAATTACCTACATACTCCATGATCACCATGACACCTAATGCATCACCAATAGACCTCAAAATAGTTGTAATATGTGATGATCACAAATAATATCTATGACAACATGATACCACTCAATAAGACTCAAAGGATTTCAATAGACATTCAAGATACCATTACATTTTAGGCACTATGAATAAGCTTAGAGGGATTCTTATGAAAGTGTTTTTTATGGTAGGAGTTGACATTTGGCCATGTCAGGCAAAAATTTAAACATTTTTGTTGACTCTAAGGGGTGACCAGCCTATTGGTAAAGATAACCTAGTCACTCTCATGACCATAATTGCTCAAACATAAAATCATAACTTGAAAAACCCTTTCTTGGAGTACCAAACAAATATAACTTAAGGATACCTTTAGGACTACAATAACAACAAGATACAATAATGACGACTAAAGAAACACACCTAACAAAGACACCAAGATAACAAGGTAGTAGAGTACAAACTTATGTATGACATAATTATTGATACAAGATAACAAACTGGTCAAAATAACTAACTAAAGCATACCTCATTTCTCCTCTAACATAAAAAGGGAACTTCTTTGATTAAGTTGGCTCCATGAGGTTAGGTTACCACATGATGATAAAATTACAATTAGGTATTGTGTATTGCATGAAGACTCCCACTTGTAGCTAAAAACAATAACATGTTCATGGCTCCTTAAGAGAGTATCTAGACCTTATAGCTCCATCCCTAGGTACATGTGTTCGCTAGGTGAGTCAAGAACCCAATCATACCCATTCCACACTTATCTTCCTTGCATCAACAATTTGAATTCTACCTCAGTCATAGGCTACTCTTGATCATGTTTGGCATCTTCAGGTGACCTTTGTGTTCATTTCAAGGTTGGACTCTAAGGGAGTTATATATTATTTCATGACTACTTAAGGCCACTTATATTTAGTTCCACCCTCCAAGAGTGAGGAGGCATCTACAGGTGGAATAAGGAGCTAGTAACCTTGTTTGAAAACATCAAACAAGTCATTGATATATAGGACAACTTATTGGAGTGGCATCCTTCAAGGGTTGTCCCCTTATTGTTTGGTGATATTACCTTATTCAACATAGACCAGATCATTACATGTTTCAAGGAGAGATTATCTCATCTCTATAGTGTCAAACAAATCACTTGATTGATACTTACCTAGATGAAGTTTAATAGGAATCTCTTTAAGTTGGATAGTAGGAGATGCAGGAGTAGGCATATCATAGTTTGAAATATCACCTTATTTATCTTACAAGTCATCTTATATCACCTATAATTGATCTTTTGAAGTTATTTATCCTCACACCACTTGATGATTTTGTAAGCTCTCGGAGATGCCTTATTCTCCATCCTAATTGGTTGGTCTACATTTATATTTTTTAATTATTAAAAGTTTTTGAGGAATTCCATGATGTAATTTAGTTGGTATGTCATCAAGGATCTCCTAGAAGTCATCTTCATCTTGTCCAACTAAAACAATTTTCTCTTATAGCTCATCTTATTCTTGCAACTCATCCTCCTCTACATATTTTAAGGCTAGGTTGTGTCCTTTCTTGCCAAGGGGTGTCCTAATGACAAGATTATATTTAAGATAACTCAAACCACTATCATTAGCTACCACCTAAATCTAAATTTATTTTCTCACTTCTTTAAGAATGGGCTCATTTTCCTCATGCAACTAGTTACTTCTAATAACCAGCATCTCCTCCTTCTACACATTTATTTGAATGGATTTCCATGAGGTAAATGTATTAAGTTGAGAATGTGTTCTAAAGTATGAATTAATTTTTCATTTATGTCATGAAAGTGTCATTTATGTCATCTTTTATTTTCATTATTTTTCTTGATGTTGAGTTCATAAACCATGTACTTGAGAGACCTAGTAAGAAGGCATAAGCTTGGTAACATGATGAGTTGAGAAATTTGTGACTTGTGTGAAGAATTCTAGTAGTGTATAAGAATTTTATGAGTTAATTTTACATTCAGATGAATTTTTTATAATAGTATAATAATTTGCAAGGTGTGATCATGATATAATTATGACTTGTAGTTCAAGGCCTATTGAGCAAAGAGACCTAATATAGCTAATGATGGGTCAAGATAATTTACAAAAGTTTTAGAGATCTTTAGATAATTTTTATATGTGTAAGAGTTTTTTTAAATTATTTTTACCAATTTTTAGTTCATATCCTAAAGGATAAAACATGAAAATTGGTGTTAAGGTTTTTTGTGTGCATAGAGCATGTTGTAGACCCAGAAAGGAATTTATTATGCTCATTTTCATGTGAAAATTTTCATGATATCATTATTATTTCATGTAATTTTGGTAATTTAAAAATCTATAATTCATTATCATTGGATTTGGAGTTGAGGAATAATCCTTTATGAATGATTATTAAGAAGAGAAATTAGTCAAAACCATCTTTAAACCCTTACAATGACCAGATAGGAAATATCTTGTTTTTTATGGATCAAAATGGTTTATTTGAAGTATTTTTATGTTTTTAACATTTAAAATACTATTTTAGGTTATCCATGTGGTTTTGGTTTGTCATGATAGTGAGCAGAAGCTACAAGAAACCCATTATTTCTCAAAATTTTGATGTAGTAGGTAGGGTTGACTAGGTAAAAACATAAAAATGAATGGAAGATGATGTGTGTTACTTGTTTTTTATGTTAATATAAGTTTTTTAGAGTTTTTTATAACTTAAATATGCTAAAAAATTCATGGTAATTAACCTATCACTAAACAGGCCTAATCAGCAAGATAATGAGAAGACTAGGCAAGAATGAGAATGAGATTAGGGATTTGTTATAGAGTTTTAGGGATGGATATAAATTAATAGGTTAATTTTTAAATAAATATAACTAATATACCCTTTATTTATAAGTTTTTATGATTCTCATTCATAATAAAAAAAAGCTGTTCTCTAACTGACCTACCTAACAAAGTGAAGTCTCTGTAGGGTGAAGATGTGAGATTGGTCTATAAGACCAATATTTATATTAATATTTTAAATATATATATATATATATATATATATTAATTATAATTTAAAATCATTTTAATATCACAAAAGTGTTCACATAGGCATTTTATGACTTGGTTTCCATAACTGTGTTTCTGGTGTTATAGACAATTTTTTGTATGTGAGTGAGAATGATGTTTCTATTTCATTTTGAATTGATTTTAAGGATAAAATGATAATTAATTAATTTATATACTTCTAAAATATTTATTTTAACACATTTTTATGCATGGCAAATTCTTATGAAGATATGAAAAGTCAAAGGTTTTTGACTGGGTTCTTAAGGCCTGTGTGTAGTTTTGAGTGAGCATATGAAGTTGATTGGTTAGAGGAATTTTGTATTGTTTTATAAATTATAATTAACATTATATTTATATTTTGTTAATTTATATTATATAAATGTGTCAAATTTGAGCATTTGATTTAGTTTTTTAAGATAAACTTTATGGAAGTAAGAAGGCCTAATGGAGAGTAGACCTAATTAGGTGGTTCAAGGAGTGAAATGAGCCAAATGGTGTTGGGGGCATAAGGTAAGATTAAAATGGGTATATTTTATTAATTTTTTAATTTTTTATCCATTTATGGAGGCTAAAAATATTATAAGTATGTCTAAGTGAAATGTGTGCTTAGAGAAGGCCTACATGCGTTAGGTCTCCATTAGGCCTAATGATGGTTTTGGCCCTTAAGGGTAATGATCGACTTATTTTTTGGATATGTAACTTATTAAATTTGTTTATTTATATATTTAAAGTGTTATATAATTACATTGATGTTCTTGGCTGACCAAGATGGGTAAGATCAAGAGTCAAGTATAAAGACAAGGCCCAATAGGCGTAATTTGACTAGTTAGAATATTGAGCATATAAGTGAATGATATAGAATTTTGGAAAATAGGTAAAGGGATTGAATGAAATAATATAGATGTGTTTGATATTAAATTAATATATAAATATGTTTATATTGGTGTTTATTAAATTCATTTGACTCAATTCTGCCAAGGATAGGGCTAGTTGAGTGAGGTCTCTTTGTGAGATAAAGAAGTGTGAGAAGAGAAAAATAAGGAGGTCATACTTAGTTGAGTGAGAAATAGGTGTTCAATTATTATAAAATATTCAATTTATTTGATTTTTTTTGGGTTATCTAGGGGTTGGAGTCTCCTTACAGGTTAGCTCTTGCTAATGGACTAGTTGAGTTGGTTCTTGACTAGTGAAGGGTTGGTGCTCCTTATGGGATTAGTACCTTGCTAAATTTTTGATTAATTGTTTATATGAATATATTTTAGGATATTAATTATTTGTTTTTATCCCCAAAGAGTGTTTCCCACATAGATCTTGTGCTCATGTGTTGTGTTCCACTTCTTGCTCATATGAATGATTGTTTATGTATTGCTATATTTCTATATCCATTTGATTGATTAGTGAATGATAAATACAATTGAAATATGGGTTTTAATACTAAAACTCCCCTTAATTTTTATACCTCCAAAAATTAGTATTATATCTTGGTCCTTTGAGTATACCTAACAGTCTAAGGGAGATCTTTGGAGCATAGGTATGTATTTTAGTAATAAAAGTGTTTTCTATGACTGGAATGAGAATCAATAATAGTAATTGAAATAAATTTTGAATGTTTCTAAAAAGATAAGGATCATATGTAATAATTCACCATATTATAATGAAATTAAATACTTTAGAGGCATAAATTGAGCAATATTAAATCAAGATAAGGACTTATCAAAAGTTTGAGGAAAGTACTAGAAAGCTTAACAATATTTTGGATGGTCAAAGATCCTTTTATCATATGAGAGGTCTTGGATTAAAAAAATTAAAAAAAGAGTTCAAGAAGAGTTAGGTTCCAAAAGACATTGATCAGTCAAGGAGTGATGAAACTATAAGAATCAATACCTATGCATAATCTATCAAGTTTGAATTCAATCATCAACAATCCAAGAAGGGTTTTTCTCCATCAAAATATATCAAAGTTAGTGGTGTATCATCTTATGTTCATCAAAATACAAATAAGGTCAAAAAATCATAGTATGTGGATTCCTTCATTTTCTATTGTTTATCTTGTGGTAAATTTGGACATAGAGCTATTAACTATAGATGAAGAAGCATAATCTTGTGTTATAAATGAAACCAAAGAGGACACATTAAAAGAGATTATAATATAATATAATATAATATAATATAATATAATATATATAATTAAAATTAGTCATGTTGAGAAGATATGGAGTCATGACACTAGATAATGGATCAAGAGAGTAGACCCTATGGGTAGATTGAAAGAGAATCAATAATATAAAAGATAAGAATATATGATATCCCAAACTAATTTTCATACTCAATGAACATTTGAAGTGGTACATAGATATTGGTTGTTCAAGTCACATGATAGGAGATAAAATCAAATTCTTAACTTTGAAGAAGAATGCCATAGTTTCAATAAGGTTTAGGGACAAAACATCTACTAACATAGTTGGCAATGGTGATTTGAGATTGGAAAATGGGAAGACCAATACACAAAATGTGTTATATATAGATGGTTTGCAATACAACTTGTTGAGTGTAAGCGAAATGTTCACCCAAGGACATACCCTAACATTTCATGATAAAGGATCTAAGATAAGGAGATAAAAATTAAGAATATTGATTGCCAAATCCTAAATAACTAAGAACAATCTCTATGTACTAAATGAGATCACAAAAAAAAAATCTTAATGATCAAGGTAGATGAAATTTGTCTATAGAATAGAAGATTAGGTCATATAAACTTTTATAATCTAGTCAAGATTATTCTAAGGGGTCTATGAAGAATATGCCAAAAATCTCTAAACCTATAGATGTTCTTTGCAAGGCATGTCAACATGGTTTTAAGTTTAAGAGGAGATTCAATAATAAATAATATTCCACTTATATATATTTATAACTAATTCATATTGATCTATGTGGTTCTACAAGGATTCAAAATATTCAAGGTGATAACTACTTCATGTCGCTTATAGATTACTTCACAAGAATGACTTAGGTAGCATTATTGAAGAAGTCATAAGATATAACTAAGTTTAAAAACTTTAAATATTTGGTTGAAAATGAGATGAATGTGAAGATAAAGTGTCTTAGGTTTGACAAAGGAGGAGAGTTTCAATAAAATGAGTTTTATGAGGTCAATCGAATAAGAAGATAGTTATTAGCTACTAGAACACCTCAACAGAATGGGGTGGTTGAAATAAAGAATGAAATAGTTCAATAAATGGAGAGGACCATGTTGAATGAGTCATATTTATGTAATTTATATTGGAAATAATATATGAGTATTTTTGTTTATACTTTGAACAAAGGTTAAATTAGGATCAATGGTGATAAGACTCCATATGAATTATAAAATGGCAAACCTACAAGTGTTGAACATGTTAAGGTCTTTGGGAGTAAATAATATATCAAGAGAGATGATGATGACTTATGAAATTTTGAATCAAGGTATAATGAAAGTATTTTATTTGGATATTAATCAATAAGTGTTGCCTACAAATGTTATAACAAAAGGTTCTAAAAGATAGTGGAGAGCACAAATGTGAAGGTTGATGAGACAAAAAAATCATATTCTCAACCAAATAATGATGAAAAAACAATAGAGATATATGAGTATGAAGGATAAATTGATGAAATAAATGACTCAAAAGGTCCTTCTAGGTAGATTCAAAAGGATCATCCTGAATATTAGATCATTGGAAATAAAACTATAGGTATATAAACAAGGAAAAGACTGGTGAGTGATGTTAATGAAGAAAATACTACCTTAATTAAAAAAATTTAACTTAAAATATATGTAGAAGAAAGTGAATATGAGTTTTGGTTAGATAAAATTAATGAGGAGTTAAATAAAATTGAGAAGAATGAAACTTGGGAGTTAATACCAATGCCTAAAGATAAAACCATCATTTTTACAAAATGGGGTTTTAAGAACAAGTTAAATCAGAATGGAGAGCTCACTAAAAATATGGCTATATTTTTATTAAAAGGATATTATAAAGTTTAAGGAGTGAAATTTTATGAAACCTTTGCTCATGTATCAAGGTTATAGGTCATTAGGATGTTTATTACCTATGCAAGTTTCAAAGGATTCAAGATATACCAAATGGATGTCAAGTTAGCTTCATAAATGGGAACTTAAAGAAGAATTATACATTTAAAAACATGAGGGTTTATTATTGAGTGATAATAAGGATTGTGTATATAGGTTGAAGAAGGACCTTTATGGTCTAAAAAAAGCCCCTAGAGCTTGGTATGTTAGACTAGAAAAGTACCTTTTGGACCAATGTTTAAAGGTAGGAATTGCAAATAGTAACCTATATGTCAAGAATAAAAATAATAATCAATTTATATTTTTAGTCTATGTGGATGATATAATATTTGTTGGAACTAATGAGAACGTGACCAAATATTTTGCAGAGGTGATGCATTTACAATTTGAAATGTTTATGCTTAGAGAATTGTCCTTATTTATTGGACTTAAAATTAGTCATTCTTAAAAAAATATGTTCATTTCATAGGTCAGGTATATAGAAGAAATGTTAAATAGGTTTTAAATGGAATATTTTAAGGTTATAATTACACCTATGGTTATAAGATGCAAGCTAAGAAAACAGGATGAATCCTCAAGGGTTAATCAGATAAAATATAGATCCATGATTCAGAGTTTGTTATATACTACTATCTTTAGACCTCACATCATGCAATCAGTATGTCTTTTTTGAATATTCCAAGTATACCCTAAGTAAATTAATCTACAAGTAGTCAATAGGATACTTAGGTATCTCAAATTAGCTATGGAATATGGTTTATGGAACCAAAGATAAATAAGTTTGATCTAGTAGCCTATACAAATGTAGATTGGGTTAGGAGTCTAGATGATAGAAATAACACCAGTGGAGGAGCCTTCTTCTTAGGTAAGTGCCTATTCTCATGGTTAATCAAGAAAAAACCATCATTAGATTTATCTACTTATGAAACTGAGTACATTGCATCATATTCATGTTGTACTCAAGTGTTATGTATGAGACAAACCTTGAGAGACTACAAGGTGGATTTTCATGGCCATATTCCTATTATTTGTAATAATACTAGTTCCATAAGTGTTTAAAATAATCATGAATTCAAAGACCAAACACATCCCTATCAATTATCATTTATTAAGAGAACATGTGAGTGAATAAAGTATTATGCTTGAATTTATGTCTAGCAAGGATCAGATTGCAGATATCTTGACTAAGCCTCTTTCAAAGACTACTTTTGAACATATTAGATAGGAGTTAGGTGTGATTAATATTCCTATTAGTCACTAATAAATAAAAATTTCTTAGGGGGAGATGATGAGGAGGTGTTTTAGCTCCAAGAATAGGTAAGAAGTACATAAGTTGTGAGGTCAAAGATGGAGTCATATCAATCTATCAAGAAGATATATTAGATATGTAATATGATAGGGGGAGTTTGTTGACATGATATTTCATTTATATATATTTAATATTTTTTTTATTACTAATTTATCATTAATTTCAAAGCGGGAGATTGATTTCTATTGAGGAGATGTATCCTAGCAGGAGAAGCCTCTCTAAGTAGGTACCGTCAATGAGTGGTTGCCATCAATGACAATGTGGGAGATTATTGATAATGTGTTTTAAGGTATGTATGAAGTTTTGATTTATTTCATTAAAGTATCATTTATTTCATTCTATTTTATCATTATTTTTCTATATGTTGAGTTCATAAGTCATGTACTTGAGAGACTTAGTAAGAAGGCATAAGACTGGTAGCATGATAATTTGAGACATTTTTGACTTGTGTGAGTTAGTTTGTTAGTGTGTAAGAATTATATGAGTTAATTTTAAATATATATGAGGGTTTTATAATAGTAAAATAAGTTTCAAGGTGATATCATGATCTAATTATGACTGGTAGTTTAAGACCTAGTGAGAAAGAGACCTAATGTGGCCTAATAAGGGGTCAAGTTAATTCTCCAATGTGTCATGGATATTGATAGAATTTAAATAGGTGTGATGGGATTTTTTAATTATTTTTACCAATATTGAGGTTGTATCTTAAAGGATAAATCATGACAATTAGTGTTATTATTTTTATGTGTACACAACATGGGGTGTTATAGACCTGAGAAGGAATTTATTATTCTCATTGGCATGTGAAAATTTTTAATGAAATATTAAGTAGCTCATGTATTTTTTTTTATTTCCCTATATTTAATTTATTGGCATTGGTTTTTTGTTTATGGGCAATCCTTTATGAATGATTACTAAGAAAGGAAACCAGTTAAAACCCTCTTAAAACCCTTATAATGACCTGATAAGAAATATCTTGTCAGTTATGGATAAAAATGAGTTTTTAAAATATTTTTATGTTTTTAAAGTGTAAATTAATCTTCCATGTTTGTTTAAGTGGTTTTGGTTTGTCATGACATTGAGTAGAAGCTATAGGAATGCTCTTATTTCTCAAAATTTTGATGTAGCAGGTAGGATTGACCAGCTCAAATCATGAAAATGGATGGAGGATGATGTGTGAAACTTTTATTTATAATAATGTAATTTTTTAATTAGTTTTTATATCTTAAATAGTATAAAATAGTCAGGTAAGTTCACATATCACTAAACAAGACTAATAAGCAAAATAATGAGAAAACTAGGCTATAATGAGAATGTAATTATGGATTAGTTATAGAGGATTAGGGATGGATCCAAATGAATGGTATATTTTTTCAATAACTATTCATCATATTCCATTGGTTTATAAGTGTTGATGATTGTCATTCATAAGAAAAATGTTGTCCTCTATGTGACTTGTCTAACACAGTGAAGTTTATGTACGGTAAAGATGTGATATTGGTCTATAAGACCAATACTGATATTTAAATTTGAAAATTATCTATTAAAATATGTTATAATTATGATTATTTATCATTTAAACTCTATTTAATATCACAACAGTGTTCACATGGTGTTTTAATACTTGGTTTCCATGACTATGTTTCTGGTGCTACAAGCAATTTTCTTGTGAGTGAGAATGATGTTTCTGAGTCATTTTTCACTGATTTTAAGGATACAATGCCATTAATGTGTTATATATTTATCATATATTAATTTTAAAACATTTTTATGAATTATAAACTCTTATGAAGGTATGAAAATTCAAATTTTTTTGACTAGGTTCTTAAGCCTTGTGTGAAATTTTGAGTGAGCATATGAAGTTGATTAGTTAGAGGTAATTTTTCATGTTTGATGAATTATAATGAAAATTATGTTTAACTTGAAGTAATGGATATTATATAAATGTTATTTTTTCATATTTTTATGTGGAAAATTTTAGTATATGATTTAGTTTTGAAAGATAGACTTTGTGGTAGTAAGAATGCCTAATGGTGAGTAGACCTAATTAGATGGGTTAAGGAGTGAAATAAGCCAAATGGTATTGGGGAAATAATATTAGATTATAAGGGTATATTTGAGTAATTTTTAAGTGTTTCATCAATTTTTATATTCTCAATGTTTTTTAAGGAGGTCTAAGTGAAACGTGTGCTTAAAGAAGGCCTAAATGCATTAGGTTTCTATTAGGCATAATAGTGGTTTTGGCTATTAAGGGTAATGAATGACCTATGTTAATGATGTTTCACTTATGAAACATGTTTATTTATATTTTTAAATTTTTTATAATTATGGTGAGGTTCTTGTCCAACCAAGATGGGTAAGAGTAATAGTCAAGTATAAAGACAAGGCCTAATTTGACTAGTTAAAATATTGAGCATATGAGTAAATGATATAGAGTTTTGGATAATAGGTAAAGGTATTGAATATAATAAAATGGATTTGATTAATATGACATAAATATAAAACTATGTTTCTATAGGTGTTGATCAAGGTTATTTTACTCAATTCTACCAAGGATATGGCTAGTTGAGCGAGAAGGCCTAACAGGCTATTTGTGAGAGAAATAAGTGTGAGAAGAGAAAGAGGAGGAGGTAATATCTATTTGAGTGATAAATATGTTTCCATTTATCATCAAAGATTCAAGGTAGGTAATTTTTTACTTGTTTAACTATGGGGTTGGAGCCTCTTTGAAAGTTGGAGCTTGTTAAAGGACTAGTTGAGTTGGTGCTTTACTAGTGAGGGGTTGGTGTTCCGTGTGGAGTTAGTGCCTCACTAAAATTTTTATTCATTGATTATATGATTATATTCCAATATATGCATCATTTTTTTTTTATGCACTTAAATTTCTCCCTACGTCCCTAAAGAATAGGAGGGAAGTAATGAACTCAATTTTATGTCCTAGAAGACTTGGGGCTTGAGTTTAAAAAAAAAAATACTAATAGAAATATAAATTAGAAAAGGTATGTCCACCACTTGTAAGCATACAAGCATAAACTAATATAGGAACAAAAAATTATACACAGTGACAATTTATTTCCTGCTAATCTTTGTGAAGTTCTTCTAATTTTTACCAATTATTGTCCAAACATAAGCAAAACATGAATATTTATAAAATGAGCTAAACTAAAGTGATACATGGGTTGAATCCAAAGGTAAGTAGGGTAAGGTAGAAAATAGAGTTTGATTAAGATGATCAAAGGTGCCAATTCTTCCAAATTCTATGAAAAAAACATATAAAACTAACATACATTTACCTTAGCATAATGCTCAAATACAAATGATTGTAGTTGAAGATTAAAAGGAAAATAAATGCACATATATAAGATCATACATTTTCACAAATTTTACTCATTCACCTCAAATTTCATAATCACATTCAATTGTAAATAAGATGAAAACATAACACATATACTTGTAGATTTTCTAGTCTATTGTTAAACTCAAACAAATAGATTAATTTATTGAATGTTATTATCAAATTAGTCATTATAAAATAAGCCATTGGTCATATAAAAGATTTATAAATATAAACTATATAAAAAAAATCATATAGACAATCTGTCAAATTCTTATCTCTTTGTATTAGCTTTATAACAACTATTCCTAATTACAATAAGGGGAAAACTCTTATATATAGACCTCAAAATTGAATCTACAAGTTTAAGTGGGCCTAAAGACAACCTAATATAGATAAGTGGCTAAAATTTCACATATATAATGGAATATTATAAATTAAAATTTACAAAATAAAGAATAATGTTCATTAAGGTCCTGGAGGAGGTTGTTGAGATGCCTATTTTTGTTGCCTCTTGCTCTCTACCTCTTCCTACATCCAAAATTTTGCACATGACAAGTAATCATAATTATTTTTTTCTAAAATCTAAGATCATAGGCTAGAATAAATCATGTGTTTCTTTAATGAGCCTTCCATGCTCTATGATTACTAGCCTTAGTGTTTCTTCAATGGCCTCAACTCTTTCTAGCCTTTGATTGTTGAAAGCCACAATGTTCATTACCTCAGTGGCCATCTTGGTCTTAGATATATACCAAAGCCTTAGATATATATTGGAACTTAGCAATAATCACCTTCATTTGTGTCCTAAATTCTTGGTCATCTTGAATTCTATCTTTTCTAATGATTTAGTAGTGATTTATTATTTTTGGGAAATTAGATGTTTACTTCTTAAATAATAAATGGGTATGAGTAGATAAAATAAGTAAATAATATGAAGTAAATAAGCTACTAATTTGTGGAATTTGAATATGATTAAGGATTTTCTAAAAATAGTAGTGAGAGAGATAAAATTAAAATTATCTGATTCTATGTTGTTTTAACTAAGACAAGGTCTAGAAATCTATATGTAGGCT
The DNA here is from genome assembly GCA_037957365.1 of Torreya grandis. Lineage (NCBI taxonomy): Eukaryota > Viridiplantae > Streptophyta > Pinopsida > Cupressales > Taxaceae > Torreya > Torreya grandis. The sequence goes on from JARHVA010002002.1 coordinate 2,485,840, forward strand.
TGGAATACTCCATAAATAAGAATCTAGAGTTTGTTTCCTAATTGGATAAGAGAGTCAAAAATAGGACAACATAACTTTCAGTGTTATAGTCCTATCTCCATGCTATTGTCTTGGTGATCTAAGATTTTTAGTTTTTGTGCATCAAGTGTATGTAACCCTACCTATGAAATATCAAAGCCTAAAAGTTGATGGAGTTCACTATGTACCTAATTTTGTATTCAATACCTTAGGCTCTCTTTATGTTTGAACTTGAATGTAAAATTTGGAGAAAAGAGAGGAAGGGTTAGTGTGTAAAGGATATGTTGGATCCACTTCACACCTTGTGTGTGGGCACGCTTCCTACATATTGTTGGATCCACTTCACACCTTGTGTGTGGGCACGCTTCCTACATATTAATCCTCTGAGGAGGGATCAAGCTATATGTATTTCTCCCATTAAAGAGTTTGGTGCAATAGTGTGATGAAAATGCAAGTAAATGTGAAACTGTGTATACTTGCAATGACTAGGGCCTAGTATAAATGTTTGAATAAGCATGAAATGCTGTTGGATGGTTGTATGTAGAGAATATGTAAAGGTCCTTGAGTATTCTTACTTTTATTCTTGCTTCTCTCCTATAAATGAGTGCTCACCCTTTTAAATGGAATTTGAATTGCCTTTTATAAGGGATTTAATGATCATGGGTTAAATGAATTTGTGTTAGGCTCACATGAATTAGGAAAAGGATTTGGAATAATATGATCATTAAAATCCAAAATGCACTTGGAAAACCATGCTAGAAATAGGATACCTTGAGTTTCAGTATTGTAGTCCAATTTTGGGTGCTATTTTCCATGGTTTATGGGACTTAGGGGGATAGATTAAACATGGAAAGAGCAATCTAGGTTTGTAAGGGTTTACTATAGAAGGGTACATATGATTGGTAATTAATGAAAACATGCCTATGAGGGTCATGAGAAAAATAAATATGGACCTATGGATTGGGTATCATTAACCACACTCAAGTTACCAAATTTTGGATTTTATATGACTACATTTTCACCCCCTTTATTATAGTGATGCATCAAAGTGAAATACTAAGATAAAGGAAAAATAGAAAGCATACATGAACTTACCTATAAAGGTAAAGATCATGAAGTTGTGTGATTCTATATGTGGATAGAGAAAGCATGGTGTGAAGTGTTAATCTCCAATGAAAAAAATAAAGTAGATTAGTCCTTACTAGATACACTATATCTAAAATAAGAACATATAAAATCTATGTAAGAGAGAGAGAGGAAGAGAAAGGAATGAATACACCTCACTAGGTATGTAGACCAATACAAAACCTATTATGATGGTAGACTGTTCTAGGTGTGTGATGTACCAAAATTAATATCATGAATGGAGCTGAGTGTTCAATTCCTTGGAAGTGGCTCAAGAATGCAAAGGTTATCCCTTTGGCTCCATCATCACCCATTAAGTGAAGCTAGGTGGTCATGCGTGTGTTGATAAATGTTTGGACTATGTGTCTAATCCCTCTGAATAGGTGGCTTAAAAATATAAAGGCTAGCCCTTTGGATCCATTATTGTCCTGTGAAGTGAAGCTAATGAATCATGCATGTGCCAGTCAATGTTTGGACTATGTGTCCAATCCCTCTAGATAGGTGGCTCAAGAAAACAAAGGCTATCCCTTGAGATCCATCATTTCCCTATGAAGTGAAGCTAATGAATCATTCATGTGTCAATTTATGTTTAGATTGTGTTTAATCCATCTAAATAGATGGCTCAAGAATATAAAGGCTATCCTTTTGGCTCCATCATTGCCCCATGAGTGAAGCTATGAAGTAATATCGGTATGGAATAGATGTCATACGAGATGGCTCTTAAATCTTATGAATTTACTATGATCTAACAATTTTGGCATGAAGTTAGATGTATGCTAGAAACTAGGCCACTCTTGGCCATTTTGAAAGATGAAGATTGGGCTTGTATGAAAGCTACTCTTAAAATAGTTTAATAAGATTATGTGGAAGCTAACTAAAGAACTTGGGTATTATAAAAGTTAAGTTTGTATGAAATATAAACTTGAAAAAGGATGCCAACCACCTGTAGATGGATTAAGGCATGAAACTAATGAAAAATGCTTGGAAAATAAACTAAACTCATAAAAGGAGGAGAATCAATATGCCATACATATTACCCCCAATCACTCATGTTTGAAACATGGATTTTGATCTAGAAGTTATATCAACTACCTAATCAAAAATTTAAATTGAGAGACATCATATCACACATGATGCCCCTATATCTATATTCTCTAAGAAAACCATAGTAAAACATACTGAATCTAGACTATGTTGTACTACAAACCTATGACTAAACTCACCTTTCTATCATTTTTTATAAAATTTGATTTTTTTGTTATCTGGATATGAGCACCAAAAATAAGACACCCTCCTATTTGGTGTTTTAGTCCAAATTTAACACTATTGTCCAGGGCCAAATCTAGTAACTATTCTAGATTCTTTATTGTTTACCTGATCTATTCTGCTTGGTTTGATGTCTGGATTCTATTTTGAGTGTTTTAAAAACTACATTTTTATTTATTTAGGAGCTCTGATCTCTGTGACAAAACCCCTTTTTGTTTTCCCCTCTTATAAGGGTAGGAATGAATACATTCCAATGACTACCTTTAGAATAAAGAACCCTACAAGTGTGTTATGCTACATAAATATATGATATAATAATGATAATTGACAAGATATCTTGAGATATAGCAAGGTTTGTATTGAGGGATTGTTAGATCAATAGGGGTATGCCTAGATAGATATAATATTGTACTAACATGTGAAAATTACTGAACTAGAATTGAAATTACTAGTTAGTTATTATTTGTTAGTTGTTATCAAGGAGGGATGGAGCATGATGTCCATCATGGCATCCAAGAAATCAAGAAAATGTATTATGTGTAACAAGGCATTACAAATAGGAAAAGCAATTAGGAAATAATCGTGAAAAGTAATAAGTAAGAATGATACAAGAGTGGCTAAGTGGGTAAGCAATCAAAAGACATGGGCACATGTCACTCAAACTAGAAAGCAAGCATACAAGGCATGTTCAAATGCCACACACACATACAATTGAAACAAGTAAGGTTGGCACAAGGGCCACATGCATATAGAAGAGTATAGGAAAAGGACATTGGAAAATGTCTTAAGCCACACACATAAATAGAAGAGGACATTGGAAAATGTCCTAAGGCACATACAAGAGACAAGAAGGAATTGGAAATTTAATCCAACAAGATACACTAGGGAAAAAGATAAATCATGTAACAAATGAAAAGATAGAATCACATCTAACTAATCAAAGTAAGAGTGAAAGTATGCAGGACATATTTAGTACAAGACTAGGTATATGCTAAGAGATATACAAGTGTTAAATACTAGTAAAATGTTGATATAATAATCTATGTAATCTAGTAAGTAGTGTGCATCAACATGATAACTTGTAGTGTGTAGTGTAGGAATGACATAACTTGGATGGTATAGTCAAGTATAATATGCCCCTAGTGGGTATGTATATCTATGTCTGTCTTGAATGTAGAAGTAAGATGCCCCCACAATGGGTAGAGTGAAACAATAAAAGATCTGAATGTCACTGAACACAATCAAATAAGATCAAGTGAATTATGCTAATGTAGATAAATCGATAAACAATAACATATAACAACAAATGTAATTCTAGCATAGTAGTAGCAATGTAAATCATGGATGATTCATATAATCAAAATATTTTTATGTTTTTGATATATTTTTATGTTTTTGGTTTTTTTGATATTTTATATTATTTTTGTATTTTTAAAATAATATATGTACAATAAAGACTAAAAATAAGATGATACTAACTAATGAGTCTTTAATAAGACTCCTTATCATGGTGTCATATATCTAACAAAAGTATCGTGCATGATCATGAAGCAAAATAGAAAGGTTGAGACTGTGATTTTGAAAGTTGTATGCATTGTAAATGTTCTAAAATTTCTAAGGTAAAATATATTATGGGGTCCCCTTATAACTATAATAAATGGATTCAACTTTAGGGCTCTTAGGGACCCATCTAAAAGTAGGATAAGCTCATGAACATGTACTCTATATGTAGACACATGAGATCTCAATGAAACTGCTCTAGGTGTGAATATTGTAGCTAGAAGTTGTCTAGAATCCCAAATTTTTAGAAGTGTATGAAACATCTATACTGGTGATGGATGCCTCAACTGTGTCTAAATCTATATCGGAGGAAGAAAAATAATTTGTGGGGAAACTAAAATTAGTGGAGAAACTAAAAATGTTGGAGAAATTAGAATTGGTGACTGCAAAGGAGATGGATCTGAAGTGGGTAGTGGTAACTCATATATAACTCCACCAACTATAATAAATTGATAAACATGAATGAATTTCTTTCATTTGCGAACTGTAAATGGTACTTCTAAATTTTTTTGAATCTATGGGTGACCAAGTAACATATCAAAAACTCCTACATTGGGAACTATAGTGAAATGTGTGGTCACATGTATTAGACCAGTCTATAAAGGAAGTACAGTCTCACCCAATAAATTCTATATATACTCACTTAATCTATTGATAACTATATCTGTTAGAGTGATATCCTACTCTAAATAGCCTAAATGCTACAATAATGTAATGGGGCACATGTTGACACTAGAACTATTATTGATGAGAACACTGTGAATGGGTTGATTATGAATATGTGCTCTGATAAAGAGTGCACTATAATCTAAATTATCCTCAATAATATCTTAATCTAAGAAGGATATCAAAGGTCTAGTTTAAACCCTATACTCAATACACTTATCATACTGCTTAGAGGATGTGACTCAATTGATGGTGCATGGTATGTAACTGGTGGAGGATGTGCATGGTATGTGTGGTGAACCCCTGATGTGTCCCCTTTCTCTTGTTTATAATTCTATGGAAATGGATCTAAGAATATTTTTAAAGCTTTATCCTATGTTGGATTTGCTTGTGGAGGCTTAACTAAAGTGTCAAGATCAAGTAGGTTATGCCTCAAAATAATGCATCTATTTGTAGTGTGGCATAGTGCCCTATGAAAATCACAAAATGCATGTTAATCATTTCCCCATAGAAGAGGATTTACTAGGTCAACTTCCAAAATATGGGGGAGAATGATGATGTTATGTTTTAATAACTACTATAAAATTCTAGATGGAGAAAGTGATAGATTGGTAAATGCACATTGAGGAGGTGTTGATAAAACCACACACTAAGGGACCTCTAAAGCCACATTGACTATTGGTTGGTTTTGATTCTTTTTTTCATTGACTTTAACCTTTTATGGGACTTTGCTATTACTCTTCTTTGTTGTGTCTAGAATGCAAGTATACTTGAGTTTGCCCATTGAAATGAGTTTCACTTCTCTTTCCTTTAGTGTATAACACAATTCAATGAAAGAAGAGAATATTTTGAACATAATAGACTCATATAATATTGGAATAAGGCTCTATTTGAAGAGATCTTGTAACCTTTGATCTTGTAACATAATAGAATTAGCCAAGATGGTCTTCTATTGAAGCACATAGTCTATGAGATTTTCATTTTATTTCTATTTATATTGTGTAATTTATGCTTAAGAGACCTTATCACCAATTTTGATACTAAAATGTGATAGTAACATGTCAGCTAAAGGTTTTAATGCATTGATCAAGTGATTTGGTAGACTATAAAACCATTGTAAAGCATAATCCTTTAGACTCCATGAAAATAGCTTGGTAAGTAGCCTATCATTTGGTATATAATCCAAGCATGCTACATGAAAATATCTCAAATGTATCTTTGAATCACCTTTGAAATCATAAAGAGTAAACTTAAGTTGAACAAAACCTTGTGGTAAGGGTGTAGAAGCAATGTGACATGATAATGGTGTATGTATAAGAGCAAAAGAGTGCAAAGCATGTGTAGGTCTAGTGGCACCTTGCTCAATATGTAACACCTTGGATTGAAGAGCTCATATCTCTTGCATAAGGGTTGCCACATCAAGAGATAGGGATGTACTAGCTATAACTAGTGGCATAGAGGTAGGTTGGGTTGTTATAGGGAGTTGTTGAGACATAGTTTCCCCCATAGTGTCATTTTCATGGGTTTATTTATGGTTTGAGAAGATTGACCATTATTTGTTTATTTTTTGTTCTTCTCTTAATATTTTAAGCATGTCATCTTGCATGTCAAGGTGTTTGTTTAAGATTTATTGAAGTTATCTTTATTAGTTTCATCAAAACCAATGTAGTGGGCCAGTATTAAAGTAGGAAAACAATTTGAGAAGTCTTTGAATTTTTTTAATAATTTGTTATAATCCAAGTGCTAGAAAAGGAAAATAATGAATACAGGAAATGTAAAATCCTAAAAATAGTTAACTAGAAATTGCATGAAAAGGATACAAAGTACACAAACATGTAAGGTGATACCTCAAGAAGTAAAATTGGAGGTATTATATGTAACTAGGGATATTTCAAAAATTTAATAAAATACTATAAATTTTTGAAATTGAAATTGAATTTCTAAGTTAAGTATTCAATAAAAAAATTCAAAAATTTATGGGAAGGTGTATGACTTAATGGGACATAGTAGATGTAACTAGGTTTTGAGAATATATATATATATATATTTAAATTACTATGACTTTTTGAAATTTGAAGTGATTTTATGATTTTAATATGCAACTAAAAATTTAGAAAATGATTGGAAAATTACTAGGAGGTAGTTGATGCAACTAGGGTTTGAAATAAATTTATTTTAAAATTTACTATAAAATTTTAAAATTTGAAAGGAATTTTTCATTTTAATATTCAAGAAAAAATTAGAAATTAATTGGAAAAATTAGATAGGACTTTACCCTAGGTTTTTAAGGGTTTTTATGCAAAATTTGAAGTAAGTCGGGTTCACCAAATGATTTATTGTTTTTGGAAAATTAGATGTTTAATTCCTAAATAATAAATGTGTCTAAGTAGATAAAATTAGTAAATAATATGTAATAAATAAGATACTAATTTGTGAAAGTTCACTATAATTAAGACTTTTCTAAAAATAGTAGTGAGAGAGAGAAAATTAAACTTATTTGATTTTGTGATGTTTTAACTGAGATAGGGTCTAGAAATCTATGTGTAGGCTTAGAAGACTATTGTAATTGGTAATCTATAGTTTGTTTCTTTATTGGATAGGAGAACTAAAAGTGGGACATCCTAGGTTTTAGTATTGCAGTCATATCTTAGTGTTGTTGTCCTAGTGATCTAAGCTTTTTAGTATTTGTGTGTCAAGTCTATGTGACCCTGCTTGTTAAATATCAAAGCTTGAAAGTTCAAAGAGCTTATTGTGTACCTGATTTGGTCTTTAATATCCTAGGTGATATTTGTCCTTGAACTTGAATGTAAAATTTGGAGAAAAGAGAGGAGGGGTTAGTGTTTAAAGGATATGATGGATGCACTTCACACCCCATGTGTGGTCATGCTACCTACATACCAATACTTCGAGGAGGGATCAATCTATATGTAGCTCTCACATTAAAGTGCTTGGTGTACTAGTGTGCTGAAAATGCAAGTAAATGAAAAACTAGGTATACTTAGAATGAATAAGTACTGGTATAAAGGTTTGAATAAGCTTGAAATGCTATTAGATGGTTGTATATAGAGAATAAGGAGAAGTGTTTGAGTAGTCTTACTCGTATTCTTATTTCTCTCTTGTAAATGATTACCAAACCTTTTAAATGGACTTTAAATGGAATTTTAGAGGGGACTAAATGATAGTGGTTTAAATGAATTTGTGCTAGGCTGACATGAATTAGGATAAGTATTTTGAAGAATATGACCATTAAAATCCAAAATTCACTTGGACAACAGTGCTAGAAATAAGACACCCTATGTGTTAGTGTTGTAGTCCAACTCTGGGCACTATTGTCCATGGTTAATGGGACCTATGGGATAGATTAAGCCTATAAAGAGAAATATAGGTTTATAAGGGTTTAATCTAAGTGGATAAAAATGATTAGGAATTAGTGAAAACATGCTTATGAGGGTCATGAGAGCAAGCAAGATGGACATATGGACTGGGTGTCGTTAGCCACAATCAAGTTACCAAATTTTGCATTTTATATGAATAAAAGTAGCATCCTTAACCTAATACAATCACCTCTTCAATATCCTTATCCTACTCATCATGATGATCTCTGTAGGGATTATATCTTTAAGTGGAAAAACCTTGAGGTCTGAGAACTTATTATTCCTCACCACTCTATAAAAGTTTGCCAACTTGCCATCATAGAGTGCAATATTTTGGTCAATTATATTGACCAAATTGAATTTTAGAGTCCCTTCTTCCTTCATCCTCTTCATGAATTTGTACATATTGAAGATATTAATAGCTGCATTAATCACCTAAACCATGGTATTGTCTAGCACTTTAGGTAATAGCTATTCCCTTAGTCTCTTCATCTTATATTTCATGCCTTTCATCAAGGCCATTGTGGATTTTACCTAGGCTTAGATTGTGGACACAGGGTCCTCTGCATATTCCTATACCTCATTAGGGCCATCCTTCCTCTTCTTTGTCAAAGTAAAGAGGTAATTTTCATTTTCATGGGCTATAGTTGAGCTAGACTAGGGATACTCAACCTACCTCCTCATTCCTCTCTTAATTATGCATGTGGAAGCATCAAATATCATGCCTATTTATGGTGTAAACCACCTAAGGCCTATCTTGTCTTGTTACTTGTATAATGTCTTTGAAAAAATTTGGGGTGGTAGTAGGCATTGGATTTGTTGGAGGTGGCCATAATGGAGATGATTGAGTTGAGGTAGAGGCCAAAGTTTTAGTAGGTATGTGTGGCAAATTTTCTAGGTCTATTTTCCCAAGTGTGTGAAATATATATGTTACAGGGCCCATGTTCAAAATGAATGAAGCTAATTTAGAAGGCACACTCACATTTAAAACTATAGTAATGTAAAATGGGGATGTAAGCAAAGGTTTCTTAAAGAAGGTGAATTTTTTTAACATGGGCCTTAATGGTCTTGATGATGTTGGGGAACTAATGGCAAGTGATGCACTTATAGTGGTTGCCTAGGAAGGAGTGAAACCTATAACTTGACTAGCACTAGTTCATTAGGATCCTGATGAAGATGTAATATTAGTAGCGGCATGGGAAATGAAGTGGTGAATGGTGAATCTTAGGGAACTACTAGCTTGGCCAAAGCTAGTGTTAATTGAGGATTGGGTAGTGGTAGTTGAAGAGGTTGATGATGTAGGAGCTAATGGGGAAACAATAATGGGAGGAGAAAATGTAGAAGTAGAAGGAAAATTAGATGTATTAACAAGTTGAAAATAATATAATTGGAAGGTACTTACATTGGTATTTTTAGGTGTGCTTATGGTAGAAAATTTAATTGAGGAGCTGATGGAGGGGTTATCACTTCTCTTATTATGGTTTTGGGCTCCCTCTTCGTCTTGTAAACCTTGTAAATTTTCCTCTTGACTAGTGACTATAATTATTCCATTTATAGTATAATTTATTTTCATAATTCCTCAAGGTTAATAGAAGTAGGTTCAATTTGATCTAGGCTTTGAAAAGTATCTCCCATGATAGATGTAGAGATCAATGTGGGCATTTGGGAGGGGTCAGTTTGGCTACTATATCCTCCTTTCTCAAATCTTGGAGGTAGGATCTAACCACTTGAGGTGGAAATGAGTGGAGGTATACATGGCCTATTCTTAATAAGAGGAACATTGTCTTCATCCTCCTCATCTTGTCCTTCTTCATAAGCCACATCAAACATGTTCCCATAGGTTGGTGGTGGTTGACATTTTAAAATACCTTCCTTTTTATTTTCTCTATCCAATCATGTTCTTCCTTGTTGCTTTCTTGAGAACTACCTCATCATTCATAACATCTCTATATATCCATTTATGGACTTATTCATGATGATTATACTTCATTGCCACATCTTTCCTAAATTTGAATAGATGCTTGATAATGACATTATTGGGGTCGCAAGGTCTAAAGTCATCCTTAGGCAATAGGTAAGAATCCATAAGCCTAGAATCCATAATAACATGATGTCATTTGGTAATTTTGGTTCTATCAATTTGTATGGGACCTTATAGGGGGATTATCTTCTTATTATTTTTGAAGACTCCATCAAATCCATGTAACATTTGATAAGCCATCTCTTCTTTGACTAGCTTCATAAACACATACCTTGGCAATATAAGATGACCACCATCACACCATCAATTCTAATGACTATGTAGTCTGGGTATATCTAGTAGCTACCCATGTCTTTCAAGGTTTACCTAACCTCTATGGGAATCCTTGGCATCTCACACTTAGTGATCAATTTATAAACCACCAGGTAGAATAATTATATAATCACTTTGATGTTGCACTTGGACCAATGGATGTGTATCACAAAGAAGAGTTGAGGTGTAACTTGTTATCACTCAAGAGACCATGAATTCTGACCTAGTTGAGCCATTGTGAAGATGTCATCTAATAAGTAGCTCATCACAAATAATGGGGAACCATTATTGTAGGTGTCCTATATAGCATATACCAATTTATTGATAATAATATCCCCAATTGGGGGAATTTATTAGTCCTCAAGGATTATCTATGGTAATGAAATAACTCTTATATCCACATAGGTAATATGTAGATTGCCAAATAAGATATTTAGGAAGGCCAGTCCAATTATAAATATTTTCTTGAAATATTAGATGGACAAGTTTCCCTGGTCATCCATGAGAACAAATCCTATTGGGGTAGTCACCCATGAATTCAATACCTTCTTTGGGGAGTGCATCTTGTACTAGTTATCGATGATGACATAGTTATACTCTATTTATGGAGAGGGAAGGAAATAATACTTATCAAATCTTAACCCTACTATGATTGTGATGAGGAGATCTTTCATCATTTATTTGAGCAGCCCATCTTCACATTTCAACCTCCCAAAGATACCATAAAATAGGTAACCACATGGCATGACCTCTGGTTTAGTTATGGGCTTGTGGAAACTAATTGGAATGATGGTGAGGAAATATAAAGCTAGTTGGATTATGTGAGTCATGGTCTCATACACATCCATATCCCTATCTACTTCCAAATTGAAATATATGATAGTATAATGCATGTCTCTAGATGTTATGGCCTCAAGAATGAATTTCATGTCCTCGAATATGATGAAAGTACCATATTGGAAAAGAAAGTCATCATTTTTAAAAGAAATGATCTTACCTAAGGTAGAAGGACCTATCTATGCCATATTTTATAATGTTATAGGTAGCAATCAACATATCCTTGTATCTTTCTATAACTTTTGAGCTCTAATAATGGTAGTCAGGGGTGCAATTTGTAAATAGCTTCAAATTATGGGAGCATAAACAATGTAGGTAATAATAACTGAGTTGAGTAGCCTTTTGAAATATTGCTCTGATTAATTCAATGATGATGGTGATTCTAGTTTATTCCATATTATTGGTGAGCCTATCAACTTTGCATATGTTTGAAATAACTTTGAGCTATTGCTTTTGGTAATTAATTACACCAGAATTCAAATTTAGATTTAATTCATCTTTGATTTTTCATCAAGTTTAGATTTAAAGCTAAAGGTTGCCACCTTTTGACATGTGGCTTTCACCTCAGATCTAGCTAGGTACTCATGGGGCCTGAATATGACTAGGTTGCCTCATTGTCTTAAAGCTTAGATATGTGTTGTCTTTTGATTACCTCATGTATTCTTAGAATTCATCTTAGTGTGACGACTCATTTGCATACTACCACTTAGAATCTTTTAATTCATAACAAGCTATCAGGTGGTGCTTTTTATTTTTTATTGGTCATGAGAGTGCCACATGTCACTCTTGTAGGCAATTGGATCTCTTCTTTTATAGGTGTCACTCTCATGGGAAATCATGGATTTGCTTTGCCAAGTATCTCCTCTAGAAGGATTTCAACCAACTGTCAATAACTTGGTGCTAATTGCATGGCTTAGGTGGAGACACATGTCCCTCTCAAAGGTGATATGATGGATCTCAGATAGAAATGTCTTGGGAATGACATATGGCATCATCACATGGTCCTAAACGAGACACTCATCATTATTTTAGGATTTCATTTTTTATTTTGCCAAGTGTCATTCTTAGAAAGTATCTCAGATATCTATATATCACTGAGCCTTGATCAAATAGATTAGGTGAAATTTATGTGTCTACCGTATGATATCTTATGAGATTTAGATAGATGCATCATGATGTGAACATGTGGTGACCATATATAAACCCAAAGGGAACAAATATAAACTTAAAAGGCTACTTGGATCTAGTTGGTTACTAATAAGACATGCGGTGGCATCTCATAGCCTTTTGCATTATGGTAGGACACATGGGGGATGTGTGATGGATTGATTAAATGGGATTGCTCATAGGGGGATAAGATCTTGACATGTATCCTTAGGATTTGAATTAGAATGGATAAATTCTTCATGAGTCTTCTAGGTGATGCCATATATATCATGGATTCATAGATTCACTCTAAGTGTCCTGCATGGGACATGATGAATCTCTAAGGTGTTGTAAAGCTTGAGAGGTGGATACCTATCCTTTTCAAGCCACAGTCTAAATTCTGACATCCTATGAGGCATCATAAGCTATAACTTTAATTTGACATCCTAGGAGATTAAGAGAGAAATTAATTTAACTTCTCAAAGACATCAATTCCCATCTTAAGTTAATTTAAACAAGTTTAAAGCAAAAAAAATTCAAGAAAATAATTTAGACAAAACATAATGTTATAATGACATAACCCAGTGAAGCCTACTATGTTTATGCTAATTAGAGATCTAAGTTGCACTTCTTTGGAAAGAGAATGTCTTCATGTCATCAAACCATCTATATTCAATGATTCATTATCAAATAAAAACTTAAATAGAACATTTAATAACTTTGCATATTTCTAAGAATCAATCCTTATTTCAAAATGAATGATTAACCAAAAATTGTAGAAGAATAAGTAATGGAAAATTAAATCAAATCCATATGCATTCAAATAATATAATATGCTTGGCATCTTGGGAATTTTTAGGAATGAAGAAAGTAGTGTCCCCATTCTGGGAATACGGGGTAGTTTATCATCAACAAATGGCAACCTATATGAAGGAAACATTGCAAAATGTTAGAATCCAAATTTCCTATTAGAGGATGATTCAAAAATTAGTTATCTCATTGTGACCTTTAGTTAGTTTCAAAACTAATTTTTAGAACCAATCAAAGCCCACAGGATAGAAATAGAGTTTAAACCTTGTAGACAATCATAATATGTGTGTGATTTGAGGTTCCTTAACCATTGCCATTAGGTTTAGAAATGATAAATTTCAAGTTTCAAGACACCAAACATGAAATTATTTAAGAATTTTGTTTTATATTTATATAATTATACTTTTCTTAGTTAAGGATGGCCTGGGCATTGTGCTACTACCATCTATGTATCCATATCTCCAACATAGATACCTTTGGCTCCACTCTAGGCCTTGATCTACTACCAATAAGGCATCCATATCCATAAAAGAGATTGCCTAAACCACCATTCATGGATTTTGAAGGTAGTTTATGATTTCACTTGATTGGTGTATCAATTTTTTTGTTTCTATCTTTAAATTCAAAAACTAGAATGGCTAGGAACTAGAATTATCTAGGTGCAAGGTTTTGTAAAGACATAGTATGGATGTAATTCTCTTTTAGTTATCAAGTTATACCCTAGAGGTTTTACTTAGTGAATTTTAGTGATAATATGATGGGCCCACATAGATTCAAACTCTTGTTTAAGAAAATGATGAATCATCTAAACTATATTTTAGTTTTAAAATGACTTAGGATTTTCATGAGAAAACTAGATTTTAATTAACCCCACCTAGCTTTTCTAGATTGAAACATTACTAGATTTTTCCAAACTTTAGACCATCAATGTTTAAAACCAACAATCTCTTCTTCCCATTTTTAGGACTAGACTAACACTAATTGAGCTAAAGAATTCATGTCTGAAGGACTTATTACTAAGATACATCACACTATAGAAAATAAATAGGTGGAAAACAAGAAATAACACAACATGAAAATAAAGTAGGAAAGTATGAAATAAAAAAACAAGAAAGGAAACTACTCTACTCCTACCTACTCTAACTCTCAACAAGCTTACCATTCTTCTAAATTTTATTATAGAATGACAAAGAAATAATGTTTTAGATTCATCCCATTAACTAGAAATGTTAAGTCATTCCCTTTTAGGTATTTGAGACTGAATATATTTTCACCCAACATTTATGCCACTTGATATGGTCCAATCTAGAGAGTAATGAACTTATCATGTTATCCTTTCTTCTCATGGGCCTTTTACCTTAAAAGTACCAAGTATGATATTCAAAATTATTTAAATTTGGATTGCTTATCAAAACCATCACTTTACAACATCCTGATGCTTGCTCAAATTCTTTAGATCTTCTTCTCTGGCATCTTCCATTTGGATGATGTTCAATATTTTGGATTGTACTCTTTAATCATCTTCTATATACTCGATCATGAACTAATAGGTGGGAAGCTTTAGCATGATAGGAAAAATAGGTTGTTTTCAATAAACTAGTAGGAATGGGGATGCCTTGAGGACTTATTGATATCTCATTATATCTTCCCATAAAGCATACTTTAGTAGGGACAACCATTCTTTAGGTTTCTTATCTACATATTTCTTGATGTCATTCACCAAGTTTTTGTTGGTAGATTTTACAACTCCATTACCCTAAGGATAGTAGTTTGAATAAAAAATAATTACTATTTGGTTGTCAGATGCCTACTTAGTGAATCTAGTTTATGTAAAGGTAGGCCCATTATCACATACTAAATACAAGGGCATCCCAAACTAAGTGATGATATTTTCTTCTAAGAATTTGATGATTTTAATTTCTCTAAAATTCTTGGTGGCCATTGATTCATTCTACCTAATAAAATAATCCATGGTAGTGAATTCAAATTTATGACCCACTAAGGAGTTAGGATTGATTACTCCTACAAAGTTAAGGCCACATTGTTCAAATGGATTGGCTTCAATAATTAGTTACAAAGGCATGGTTGCCTTTATCTCTTATCGATCAAACACTTGACATTGATGGCATGTTCATACATGAGTATGGGCATGTTTGAATATGGTTTGCAAATAGTAGTCTACTTTTAATATGGTATGTGTTGTGCTACACCCTGAAGGGTGACCACTTCCCAAATTATCATGGAAATTTTTCATGATTTTAGTGGCTTGAGCTCTAGAAACATATCTCAGATATATCCCCTCATAATTTTCCATACAAGACTCCTATTTTGATAATAAAATGAGATGATCTAAGCCTAAGGGCACTTTTTCCTCCCTTTTAAGGTGTGGGAGACACACTCCATGTAAAAAATAGTGAACAATATCCTTGTACCAATTACTATTGGTTAATTGACCTAATTTAACCTACAAGACATCAATGCTTTGATCAATATTTGCAATAAGTTGGATTAGACCTTGACCTATAACTAACTTAGCATATTTTATTTCTATATCATATTATCGGAGTTTGGTCATCCAATTCCCTCTTCATTATATAATCTCATTTTTTCCTAATATCAATTTTACAGTTAGATTAGACACTATGACATATATATTATTTCTTAGGATGTAGTGTCTAGACTTATCAACAAAATTCACTAGAGCATATGCTTACTTATCCATAATAGGATAGTTAATTTTGGCATTCTTCAATTTGGTACACATGAATTCTATAGGGTTATCTTTAGCATCCTCTTTCTTCATTAAGATAGTGGTAATAGTGTGATCAGAATCAAAAGAGTATAGATAAAGGTCTTTGCTAAAATCAGGACTTATCAGAACAAGATCTTGAATAATAGAATTATTGATGTCTTGTAATGCCTTATTTTCTTCAAAAATCAATTCTATCTTTGCATATTTATTGAACATCACATTGAGTGTCCTTACAATCTCTACAAAACTAGGGATAAACTTTCTTACAAAATTAATCTTACCAAAGAAAGATTTCAACTCTTTTTTACTATTAGGGATTTTTACCCTTGAAATTTCATTTATCCTATCAATTTCAATATTCATACCTTCCTAGGTGATTACATGTCCTATAATTTTTCCTTCATTTACATAAAATATGTTTTTTTTAGGTTCATATAAATGTCGTACCTCCTGAACTTCTCGAACACTTGTTCCAAATGCATCATGTGATTGCCTCTATTTTTATTAAAAAACTATTAGATCATCCATGTCAATAATGATGCACTTGCCTATTAATCCTTGGAATGCATTGTCCATTGATCACTAGAAATTTGTTCTTATGTTAATCAATCTAAGTGACATTCATTTGTATGCAAACATTCCCCACTTGGTGGTGAAATCTATTTTCATTAGCTCATTCTTATTCACTAGGACATGGTTATAGCCTAAAAACCTTTAATAAATGACATCGTTATACACCCACTCACCAACTAAATGACCTCATCCAAAGATGGAAAGGGATATTTGTCCTTCTCTGAGGATCTATTCAAGTTTTTAAAATCAATACAAAGTTTGGTTTCTCCATTCTTATTTTAGACTGGCACAAGTTGGTAACCCATGATGAGTGCCATATGGGAAAGATTATCCTTGTATATAGTAATTTATTAAATTCTTTATAAATCAATGGTTATAGTACTAGATTCACTAGCCTTTATCTTTTTTTGAAGGGTTTGTAAGCTTATTTCAATGGGATAATGTAAGTAATCACACTAGTGTCAAATATATTGAGATCATCATATGACTAGGCAATGACATATTCGAGCTTGGTTAAAAGGGAAACAACTTTCTTTAGCTCTTCATCAATGCAAACTAAACCGATGTTAAAAATTTACTTATTCTTAGGACTTCCCAAGTTGACTTGCTTATAATATTTTTTTCTCACCTTGGGTTGTTTATCTTCAATTTTTTATTTATCTAGGTCAAAAATCCTTTAAAATGAGTTCATGCCCTTGGGTATTTGATTATCCTTGAGTTGGATTGCTCCATCTTCATTTTCATTTGAATTTTTTATAAAAATTTCATCCTATTCATCAATAATGTGGGATTCAAATATGCTATCATTACACATGAAGTCAATTATCTACTTATCATCATCAAAACCTTGGAAGTGATTGATATTTTTCATCAAAGAGGGGCATGGAATTATTTATATAGTAAAATCCTACAATTTTAAAGGCTCTAGAGGCATTAGGTTTTATACTACTAAAGCTAGATCATCTACCAATTGGTTATGCTCCCTAGGTAAGGAAACAATATTAAATGAGTCAAAATACTCAATCAAATCCCAAGCTCTAAATTTATACTCTCTTAAATAGGAAAGATTACACTGATATTTACTCCTAACTTGATTAAAAATGTTAGCAAAGGTTCTTGGCTTAAAATAACATGCTAAGAATGAGAATAGCTATGTTTTACTATATTGCATAAAGAAGTACAATGAATTCATGTTTAACAAAAGCATAATAGAGATAAGTGATGTGCTCTCACAAGGAACCAATATTAACCATATAGTTTGTTAGGTTTATAGAACATTCAAATTACTTTAAGATAGATTAAACCTTAGCATTAAACATGATAACACAAAATAAGGATAAACATAAGGAATTCGCCTAGTAACCATGAACCAGATAACATATATTGATCTCAATAAAAGGTCATCAATTTATTCATACAAGCATACATATTTATAGTCATTACATTTATTATCTATTCATATTCATATTTATATTATGGAATCAAAATGAGGAGAATTTTCACCTTCTATCCTTTCACAAGCCAAGAGTATAGGAAAAAATAGATTATTTGATAACTTCATATATAATGCACAAATTTTCAAGGATTATCCTATGTAACTTTTTTATTAAATTTTATTCTCCCAACACTTTCTTAGACTTAAAGTGTTGTCTCATCTTGAGACAATGTCACAGGTTAATCTAATTATGTGCTAAGAACCAAAGATGAAAATCTTGGGTAGACTAGAAAGAGTTGTATCAATCACTCAAGGAATTATTTTTAGTTTTCACCTTTTGTACACTACTTATCCTCCCTTTCAGGTTTTTTTTAAGAAACATACCAACCTACATCCCTTTCAAGTTTCTAATAGGATGGCATAACTAGGTTTGCACCCTTTATGGGTTTTTAACCATCCTAGCCCCATTTATCTCACAAGTCATCCCCAATACAAAAATTTGTTCAAAATTATGTAATTTTTTTCAAAAACTTATACATTATGTAATAATCAAGTAGAAGGTGGTGGTGTTTTTGAGGACTAAGGTTAGATAATAGGTTCCTTAACCTCTATTTGAGAAGCTGTATGTTGCAAGATCACTTGTTGGAGTTTAGAGGGGTGGCATGCACATAGGAATATTGAGCATTAGAGTCACCTCACTTCAGAATAGAGCCAAGTCGATATTGAATGCATCCTATTCAATCATGACATATTGGACCATGAAGATCAAGATGTGAATTGGTACATAAATATCGATGAGTTCTTTTAAGTCCTCATTCTATGCATCACTTAGGTTGAACCTTGTATTTATGACCTTTAGTTATATCTCTAAACTTAGCTAGTGTAGATTTTATGCATTGTCTCTACCTATTACCCTAAAAATGCATTATTTCACAAGTCCTATTGCCATCAAAGAAGTTTATCATACACATTATCTCGAGCATTGAATGATTATTAGAGAAAAAGTATAGATTCATCAATTTATTTATTAAGTATATGCATGTCTATGTAGGATATGGTGGCTGCATTAAAGTCTATGGTAGAGCTGAATAGGGACTTGTCAAGATACTGCTTCTAATCCAAAAAACTATGTGTGAGTTGATGTGTTTAAAGGGATAAGATGTCCATCATACCTTGATAATCCTCTAGTAGAGTAATCAAATTCATGATATCATTCTTCATGTTGTATTATAAATTGACAAGTGCATGGAGTTGCTACGTGGTGCACCAGTCTTTGGTAAGCTTCCCTACTAATGCAATTAAACTTTAGTGATCCAACAAGATTTGTTCACTGATGACTTGTGAAGCTAAATCTGGACAAGTGTCTTTAATGGCCTTTGTTACTTCATGTAATTATTCCTATAGTTTGATGCTCTCAACCTTTTCTTGGTCCTGCTCTTTGCTCTAGGGAGGCCACCTTTTGTGCTATAAATTCTTAAAATGATACAAATCCTTTTAGTTGTTTCTTAAAGGGTAGGTGAGCGACATCCAATGATGCTTCTTACTTGATAATAATATTTGATAATGTGATAGATGTTATTTTAGGATCCTATTATGGCATGGTGGCTAGAGGAAGGGAGAAAGTGGTGCATTAAACACTGACTATTGGAGCATCCCATAGCCATACATCTCTTAGTCGAGCTAGTGAAAACTAAGTTTGTGCCTAAATTATGGTGGATGCTTGCTGCTATGATGTCATCTCTACTACCAACTTTGCTTGGTTCACAACATCCTTATCCTTCTTTTATCTAGCCTCTTCTTCTTATTTGTTCTTCCTAGATTCTTCCTCTATCTTCCTTTTCTCCTCCTCTTCTTCTTGTTTCTTTTTCTTCTTTGCTTCTCACCTTCTTTGATCCTCTTCTTCTCTCTTATTATTTTTTTCCTCTTTCTTTTTCTCTTGGGATTCCTCTCTCTTTCTTCTTTCTCTCCTCTTCTTCTTCCTTCTAGTTATTCTCTTATTCTTGATTATTCCTATGTTCATCTTCTTCTTTCTTCTTCAATTCTTGTTCTTACATAACTCGGGCCTATGCCAGAGCTTGTACTTGTGCCTATGCTTACCATTACCACAATACTTCATCATTTTGTGCCTTCATCTTGGTATCTTCCTCTACCTATTGTTGCACATAGGCTATTAAATATTACTACCATTTGTGTTCTTATTTTTCCTTCTTATCTCTCTCTTCTTACACTTGCTATTATATGGTAGTTATTTCTTGAGCTTGTTGGGCCATATATTGAGCCTTTTTCAAGTCCGCTTCTACATCTTTGGCTTTTTTTAAGGAGTTCACTTCCTCAACTTACTACATTTCTCATTATTTCTCTTCTTCTTTCTTTCTCTTCTTTTCTTCTTTTATACATCTATGTTCGATAGTGAAAGCATCTTCTTCACTTAAAGCCTATTATTCTTTGGTTTTGTTATGATTTAGTGTAATTTATTCAACCTCCTATACCTATGTTGATGGTGGGGAGTCCTCAAGGTGCACCTCCAAACTAGGCACCTATTGTTTATTTCTACCTATTGTGACCAGTTTACACTGAGGTGGTGGTGTAGAAGTTTTTAGGTTAGGTTGTGCTTCCTACTTAGTAGCTATTTAGACAAATGTGTGTTCTTTGAGTGTAGGTAATACTCTATTCTCCCATCTCATTTGTAGTCTACACACAAGATATTCTAGTAGACTCTTTGATAGAGGTATGAAGATGATATCAAGTTAAAAATTTGGGGTAGACACTAGTGGAAAGAATTCTATTATGCATCATAATTGCTCCTCTTCCTCTTTAATTGTATCCATAATGATGGAAGGTGGATAGGTAGAGAGTTACACACATAGTTCTTGGGGACTTGTGTATTTTCATGGTATACACCAAATTCTAGAAAAAAAATTCTTCCTCCTTATCATAGTAGTCTCTAGCCATGTCTACCAACATGACTTGGTATTTTGCACATTAGTTCCCCTCTTCATGAGATCTTGTGAACCAGCTATATGGGGTACCTTTAATTTGTCCTTACATGTTATTTTACTAGATTTTGTGTACTTTAGAGGAGGTGACACTAAATGAGGGTCTAATTTGCATTTACCCATGTGTTATTGTGAACTAGATGTTGATTTTCATGTTTGCACCATAGGAATGTATGTGCTCAATGGTATTGATTGCAGAGGAGTCGATCACCTTGTGTGCTACTTTTATCTATCCACCTTAGCCTGTGCCATCTCTATTATGATGAAAAAAGGAAGTGGTTTCAATGGTAAGCATGAAAACTCATAGATTGTAATGAAAACTCCCTTCGATAATAGTGTGACATTGACATATGGTCTTAGATGCTGGAGGACATTTGATGGGACTCAGGGGTGTGTTGTGATGAGATCTAAGAACTCCTCCCACCATGATTTAAACTTCCCCTTATGTGTGAGGGATAATCATTCCTACATCTAGATAATATTATGTAATTGTTGTTTTGTCTATTATTTTATGTCTAGGTACACTACCCCTCAAGTGACTTCCACTAAGGAAAAAAAAGGAGGATAAAAAATTAGTATTAGAAAGTATACTTTAGAGTACTATGAAACTTATTGAATTTTGTAACTCTTGTACAAAATATTCAATATATTTAAATCACTCACCTTGGTGGATCATACCATGATTGATATCTAGAACTCCCTTAGGTATCTTTTTGGTAGACTTGGTAATCTACCAAAGTGCTTGGTAATACACTGGATGAGGATGTACATAGGTCCATCTAAAATATCATCAATATACAAGTATTTAACTTATTAAAAATTGATGGTGTCTTAGTTTTATATGGTATAGTGAATCTCCTCACATAGGCATGCCTAATGATTGGGCCATGGCCTATGTGTTAATGATGATAATCTCATTCAGTCCTAAATAGATAGCTCCATGTTTGTATCATCCAAGTAATACTTTAATGAATTTTCCAATATTGCCAAAGGTTAGAATTTGGAGTAGGCCTCAACATCTATATTACATAATCTATGGGGAACTATAAGGGTAAGTAATTATGCAACATCAATAGGGTCTAGTTAGAAGATCTTATGCTCAGCTTCACACATGTATTAGAATGTCTCCTGATCACTATATTTTATCTACAAAAGTGTCATGTCAAAACCCATGAATTTTTTTTGTGCCTCTAAGAGGGGTTAGATTGGTGGCATAGTGTCCATGACTACATGAGAAGGAATTTGTATGCATTTGAGTGTTTTTTATAAAATAAATGATTTGACTCTTTGATAGCTTTAACTCTTCAAAATGTGGACATAGACTTAGAACTTATATTTTTATAAATTTTGTGCCTCTTGGCTTCCACATCGAGCCATGCCTAGCTATCCACTCATCTTGAATACAATGGTAGATGTGGAAAATTAATTTCCTATATAGCCATTAAAGCATTTAGTCATTAATGCAAGTGTGGAGTTACATTTTTATGCCCTTATATATCCAAATGAGAGATATGATTTGCTTATGTTGACTAGCCACTAATTTTTTTAAGATTGCATTCATCAACCATTGGCTCCTACATTTATTTCTAGTGTATGAGCATTGTATGATGGATAAATTTTTGATGTGACATTTTAGCTACTTTCTTAGACTTATTTTTCTTGGTTAGCTCCTCTTTGACTTTTTCATTTATACACATGGATCTTCTTGTGCACATTTGGCACACTTGATGCTTGGTCTATGTACTTCACAAATTTCATTATTGAGATCATCTAAAAAGTAAAAATAGACACATACAAAAAACTTTGAAAAATAGGGAAATCCTAATCTACTTGGTGCTACTCATTACCTTCTCAGATTATAAAATGAGATCAATGGCCTATTGGTGGTAGGGCTTACGCATACAACCATTTACTTACCCTAGAATATGTTTCCTTCAAAGTCTCTTAGAACTACCATTTCTTGTTGTGTTAAATCATGAATAATGTAAGGCCCTTTCCATCTTATTTTCAATTTTCTTAGGAATGCTATGAGTTAGCTATCATACAATAACACTGATGGATCTTTGTGAAATTCCTTATGGTGTAGGTTCTTATTATGTCATGATTTTTGAATTTTTTTATGAACTTAATATGTCCATGATACTCTTTGTCTAAACTCATCATCCTATTTAGTTTTAAGAGCTTATTAGTGAGAGAATCCTTCTCTCTGAAGTACATAACCATAATGATGCATAGGCTAGGTAATACATACTCCATTGGCATGACTAATTCCAGACCATACACCAATTTAAATGGTGTAAATCCTATACCCCTTTTCTAATTTGTGAAATATGATGATAAGATCACAATAATGTGATCTTCCCAGTCATCTACTTAACATCATAAAAGTTTGTGAGCATTTTCCCTAGTACCTTATTAGAAGATTCAAATTGGCCATTCATCTATAGATGATAGGAAATGTGTATATGATGGAAATAATTAATTCTTTAGTCAAGGATTTGATGATATCATTGAGGAAGTGTGTTCCTCTATCACTGACTAGCTTGATTAGACATCCAAAACTTATAATGATATTTTCATACAAGAACTTCACTACATCTTTCACACCACAACTAGGTGTGGAAGCTAATTCAGCCAATTTGGTGAAATAATATATCATATTATTGATTTATATAGCCTTGTTTTTCTCTCTCTATGGTTTAATTAGTCTAAAAAAATCAATACCTCATTATTTGAATGGTTGCTTTGCTTGCAAGGGTTGCAATGACATCTCATTTTTTTGGAGTGGTTTCACATACATTGAAAGACTTCACAATGTTTTGAAACTCTATGTGCATCCTAAAATAAATTCAACCACCATAGTCCACTTTATAGAATATTTCTAGCTATAGCCTCTCCTATGAAATATCTTCCTATGACTCCTTAATGAGCTTCTTCTAAGATTTGAGGACATTCATATTTAAGGACAACCCTACTTAGGGATTTATCCTTTCCCAAGTGATATAAAAATTCATTAATGATAGTATAGGGTAGTTCTTTGGTCACAAATTACTTTTTATCCCATTCCTAAAAGTGCTTAGGGAATATTCCTTGTTTGAGGAAGTTGGCAATAGCTTCTAAGTTTTTAGTAATCATAGAAACACTAAAGTGGTACACATCAGGTGAGTCTTTTTGTAGTTTTTTTAGTTCTTCAACATTCATAATTTAGTTAAGGTGGTTAGGTCCTACATTCTCTCTACCTAGTTATAAATTTATATGGAATTAAATTTTATGAAAAAGCATCAAACAATGAGATATTTATCCTCTTAGCATGGGTTTATTGACTAGCTATCACAGAGCTTGATGGTCCATGAAAAATTTGAGTGGTGTTGCTAAGAGTTAGTGATAAATGTTTTTGAGTGTGAATACAATGGCCAATGCTTCCCATTCCATTGGTGTATAATTTTTCTCTATATCTAAAAATTTTTGGATAGAAAAATGGATAGGATGATCAAGCACACCATCTCTAGGATGTGCAAGTACAACACCAACTATGATGCTCAAAACATCTACATGTACATGAAATAGTTTACTGTAGTTTGGGAAAACAAGTATTGGTGTAATGACTAGTCACTATTTTATCTCTGTGAAAGTTTTTTGGCATGTATATATCCATAAAAAATATTCTTATACAATAAGAATTCTAATGGAGATGAAATTTTTGCATAGCCTTTGATTAATTTTCTGTAGTATCTTATATGTTCAAGAGAATAGCATACTTTAGTGGAATTAATAGGTGGTGGCATACTCAAGATTACTATGATTTTATCTTGATCTACTAAAATTCCATCACTGCAAACAACATGTCTAAGTAAAACACCAAAAAGTGTAAACAATAAACATTTCTTCAAATTTAAAGTGATGCACAAATCTTGGCATCGATCTAACATCAAATGCAACTTGGATACATGATCTTTAAATAGGGAAAATACTAGCCAATCATATAAATAAACTTCTACAAAATTATGGATGAAATAGTTTAATGTTGTAGCTACTACACATGAGAACACTATAGGTGCATTCTTTAGACCAAACAACATGACTTTATTTTCAAAATAACTCCACTCTATTAAAAAATTCATTTTGGCTCAATCCTCCTCTATGATTAGAATTTGATGGTATCCACTAAACCCATATGTAAAATAATATACTTTATGGCCTATGATAGACTCTAAAAATTCATTTGTAAAAGGTATGGGGAATGGCTCATTTATGTAAGCATCATTTATAATGAGGTAGGCTCCACATACCCATATTTCTCTTATTTTCTTGGGTTGTACTACCATTGGGCTTATCCAATCAGATTTTTATACTAGATATAATATCCTTATGTTTTGAAATCTATCCAATTCTACCTTTACTTTTAGCTTTATATTGGGATTGGGTTTATATGGTTATTTCTTAGTCAGTAATGTGCATTAGTTCAATTCAATGTGTATCTCACTAAGAGATGGGTCAACTCATATAAACCTCTGAGAATATGGTGGGGAAGATGTCTTAGTAATCCCTAATAATTTGTAGGTCTTCTAAAATTTTAGTCCCCATCTACTAGTCACCTATGCTTACTAGTTTTAGAACCTCCTCTATTCTAATGTTAGTAACATGCTTCTTGAGAGGCTACTTATATATGTTGTGTTTTCTTTCATCCACTAATTCTTGGATCTTCCTTTTCCCTCCTTATTTATGATCTAGATGTTGCACAACTTATATTCTTTAGTTATCATTGTGTTGGTGTCCTTGAGTGGTTCTATAAGCTACTCAGGTCCAAATAAATCATTTAAATCTAAATTAGCATTAGAATCAGAGTCTTCCTTGTCTTTTGCTTCATCCTAAATTAAATAATAGGGCTATATCAAAGATTTTTATTTAGTCTTATTAACTTTATACCTTTAAAATTTAAAATTAAGATTGAAGGATACATTTTTATATGCAGTTGATTCTATTGTGGTGCTCACATCTTATGCACAACCATGGCATAGAATTAATTTGAGTTTCTGAAGTACATTATGAACTAAAAGGTTTTCATCTTCAAAGACAAAATTTTATATGAAATCACTCTGCACTTATGCCTAATGATTGGTTTCTCTACTACACTCCTAGTGTATATACCATGTTATAGGTAGTGGAGCTAACATATAGTGGAAAATCTAAACCCAATACTTGGGTGTCACACATTTCTCATTCCAAAATTCAACACATTTATGTACATGAATCTCAAGGCACTCACCTTATTAAAATAATGGAAAATTAGTGTGGATGAATTATGGAAACTAAATATGTTGATCATGAGTTCATAGGCATCATTTCACTCAAGTTGATTATCTTGATGAGCTTCCAACTAGGTTGCAATAACTCTCTTCAAGGCATAGTTTAGAGAGCTAACTCACTGATTGATAGTTGGAATATGGACTTGAAAGTGTAGAATAAAATCATTGATATCCTCCATTACATAGTATATAGGCATTTATTGCTCATGTGCAAAGACAATCCTCATGGGTTAGAGTTCATGGTCACTATTATACTAGTTAAGGAGATGAGTATTTGAATCACCACTAATATAATAAGCTACTTCCTAGGGTACTATGGCTTCCCTTGTTGGTTCTATGTAATCCTACATGTGATCATCAGCTTGATACAAGAAATATACTTCTTAATGAGAGGGACATTTTATAGTCATGGAGGCATAGTCATCAATAACAAATAGATTTATGATTAGCTATGTCACTATGAGTTTTCTATCCATTATTATAATGTATTTAATTTTTGGGTGAACATCGACTATAGTTGAGGTTTGGCTTATTGGTATAGGAAGTTTCATTGTATTGCATATAAAGCATTTGGATTCTCCTTAATGTTAACCTTCATCTAGATATTTTCTTGTGAAACATGAGGGGATTCTAGTTTACCAAGAATTATGTATGGTTTGTGCACTCTATTGAGGGGAATGACCACAACCTTATCACCTTGATGTGTCTCAAGCTAGTTGTGTACTATATTGATAGTCAGCTGATGATCATATGCCCTTTTTTTACCTATCAGTATAGAGTAGTGTATAGCCATAGTATTCATGTATATGACCTCAAAGTATCCTCATAGAGACAAGTCTATGACTTTGATCTCAACATCCTCCAATGTACCAATAGGCTCAAATTCTCTATAGTTAGCCAAGCTCAGAGTTACTAGACTATAGCTAAGAGCTGGTCATCCAATCACTTCCCATGTGGATCTAGGAATCATATTTACTATGATGCTAAAATAAAAGATAACATTTGGGATTTTTTATCTTGTAACCTCAATATCAATTTGCACATCAACATCCCATGGTTTCTTCATCTTGACATACTAGACTAGTTTTTCTATTTTTTGCTAGCCATGCTACACACATTCCAAGATATTATGTATTATATTAATGATGTTCTATGATATGTCTTCATTATGAAGAGTAATCAAAAGTTTTATTAGATATGTTAGTGCAGTGACAACTCCATATTGTCATATGATATGCACAATTTGACCATATATTTATGCATCAATTACTATAGTGTCACCATCAATAGTTTCTTGTTGTTGAATATTTTTCAATAACTACACATATTCATTCATAAGACTCTTTTCTATAGCTATATCTAAGTATTTTTCTTGTCTCACATTTTTGATGCCCTAATCTTGAGGCAGCTCAAGTGGAGGTAGTCATTTTTTTGTATGTTGTTATTGTGTCATAGTGTTCAGAAAGACATTTTCTTTAGGTTTTAAACTTATCATTTTTACATTTTAGATAGATTTTTCCTTCCTTTGCTTATATATAATAGGTAAATATTATGTATCATGATGATGAGAAACTCTACAATATGCACAATATGATTGTCTCTATGGATTCATTAGGAAATTTCTTTGGACATGATTTTACTCTCTGCATATTCATCATTATAGAGGAGGTAGTTGATAGTTGTTTCCTTTCCCTCCTTGGTATCCTCCTCTATAACCACCTTGGCCTCCCCCATATTTGATTGATACCCCCCCCCCCCGATATCCTCCTTGTTGATATATAGAGTCATAATGTAGGTATTATTGATTATTATCTCCCATACTGAATTTTTGTTGTGTAATTAGAGTGGTTCAATTTGATTATTGCAGCTACGTTGTGGGTGAACTCTAAAATTCTAAATACTAATATTGAGGGAATGTGGGTGTCCGACTTAGTGAAGAAGGGGTCCATCCATTTAGACTATGAGGCTTATCCTATGGTGAACTCAGAATCTATTATGGACCCATTTGGGCCATACAATTATTGCCAACCTTTAAGCCTAAAATTGTTTTCTTCACCAAGGAGATTTGCTACATTGTAATGGAAAACACATTTTTGGAGATTCCCTCTTCAAACTCCTCTAGAGATCTATTATTATTATCATCATATTTAGTTGATTTAAATAAACTATAGTATAAATTTTGAAGATTTTTGATATATTAATGCAAAGATGTTATTATGTTGTGGCATGCCCTACTACTGAACAAATTTCATAGAATTTACTTTTTACTTTAGGACAATAATTTTGGTGGTGTCTTTTTCCACATTCTATGCACCATAGGTTAAATTTAGGATTTTCTAATTTGTGATGTTGATCCATATTTTTCATGAAATATTGTACTATATTTTCAAATTTAGAGTTAGCTATAGGAGTTTCTGCAAAGTCTTCTATGTATTTAACATGTAGTGCAATAGCTCTAGCATCTACTTTTATCTCATATTGAGTTTAAGTAGTGGAAAACTAAATCCTACCTCATATTCTTTAAACAAACAATGATTATTTATCTTTATCTATTAAACTAAACTCTACTTTGTTCATTATATCCAAAAATCTATGATCATAATTACAAACTGACTCTCTAGATTTGTACCCTATTTCCTTTAAATGGTGTATTGTCTAGTTAATACATTTCTTAATTTTAAATTCTGTGATGAGCCATTTATGCACATCTTATAGGCTTGTTTCTTGTAGATCTCTTTTTTATATGAATTTGAGCACTCTTCTATCTATATCCCCTACTAATTTTCACCTTTGTAAATTTTCATCAGTAATACCTTTAACTTTCCATTTCATGTTACAAGTTAACAAATATTGTTCAAGGTCTGTAAACCCATCATAAATTGTCAAATTCAAGAATCGTCCCACCTAATTTATCATAGTGACTAGTATAGATAGAGTATTCTATGCATCTATTACTTGAATTGACTATGTCCTGAGTACTCCTACCTATGTACTACTCTATACACCAGAGAAATTTTTGTGTGGACTCTACTTGTCATCACTTCCTTCTTGTTATTATTTAACTTCACATAATCCTATATACTTCAAAGCCTTCATAATTGACTTTGTTTGGATTTAAATTCCCCAATGGTTCATGAGCTCTAAAAATGATTTTTCCTAACTTTTCTCCTCTTGTTTAGCTAGCTAAAAACTTCTAATAGGATATATAAGATTGGGATATGGGGATGCATACGCTTCTAGTGAATAATCCTTCCTAGTGACTTTTTTATTTGATGAAATTTACCCTATGATTAGCCTATGCTTAAGTTATATTTCTATTTGTATCTACTCTAATTCTATCAATACCTTTTCCTATAGCTATGTAATACTTCTATCTTCTTTCTTCTCTACTCCTAAACTACTCTCATCTTCTTCTTCACATGTCTCTTCTTCTACTCACTCTTCATCTTCTCATTCATTCTACCAAAATACTTCATCATCCTCTTTATTTTAACTTCACTCATCATCTTCTCATTACTTCTACATGCTTAATCATAATCTACGCTAATACTATTCTTACTTTTATTCAAAGCTACTAAGGTATTCATCTATCTATCCCATCTATTCTATTATTGCAATTATCTTTTTGAATCTAGAGTTTTCTTCTAACTCTTCTTCCTTTACATCTCCATTCTAAATTTAGGCTGAAGTTCTAGTCACTTATTTATAAATTATTCACTATCATACAAACACATCCCCATATACTTGAAGCAACTACTCCATATTGTCTAGAGTAGGCACCATGGCCTTTTACACCACAAACATCTTCAATAGGAGAGGTAGACACTATAAAAAAAATTCTCTAATTCCATAGATGAAGTGGTCCAACATATCTTTGAATGCTGTATATCCTTGTACTACAAACTTCATAATGTATCCATCTATAGTGGTGGAAATCTAGTAGTCTATCGCTCTTGAGTTTCCTATTTCACTAACTAGTTTATCTTTTCTTGAGTCCAATTAATGGTCTCTTCTACTCTAGGATAAAAAATTAGTACTCTAGTATTATCAACCAATTAGCTAGTAGTTTGGGTAGTTTTCACTAGAAAATTTCATATATTTCACCGTATATATGTTCTAAAATGATTTCACTCATAATGAGACCCATCTTCTTGGATTCTTCCTCTAAGAAGTCCCATATTTTTTATTCTAACCAAGTTTCAATATCTCATTATCCTGGTAACCATCTTAGCATAGTTCTCTCTAGAAGGAGTGTTCCATGATTACCATACCATTATTAGTAGAGGTTCTTGGCTCAACATAATATGTTAAGGATGAAGATAGATAAGTTTTACTATATTGTGAAAAGAAGTACAATTAATTCATGTTTAATAGAATCATAATAGAGACAAGTGATGTGTGCTCACAAGGAACCAAGATTAACCATATAATTCTTTAGATTTATAGAACATTTAGATTATTTTAAGATAGATTAAACCTTGGCATTAAACAAGATAACACAAAATAAGGATAAACATAGGGAATTTGATAGGTAACCATGAACTAGATAGCATATATTGATCTCAATAAAAGGTCATCAATTTCTTCATACAAGAATACATATTTATAGTCATTACAGTTCTTGACTATTCATATTCTTATTTATATAATGGTGCCAAAATGAGGAGACTATTCACCTTCTATCCATTTAAAAACTGAGAGGATATGACAAAATACATTAGCCAACAACTTCATTAATAATGCATGAATATTTTAGGAATATTCTTATGTATCTTTTTCATCCATTTTTCGTCTTTCAAAAAATAACTAATTTTGAATCACCATAGACTAATAATTACTTTACCTTATGTTTTATTTATAATTAAAGTCCTAAAATAAGAGCTCCATATTCTACTAAATTATTAGTATAAGTGAACTATAATCTATAAGAAGATATATATTGTTTTCTTTTTGGATTTGTAAGAACTCTTCTAATGCCATAACCTTTCTTAGCTCATGCACCATAAAAGTGAAATGTCCAAGGACCTTTACTTTCTTCTTTCACCTTGTCATCTACAATATCATTAGTGGTTTATAAAGTGTAAACACATAATTCAAAGGATTGGTAGTTTACCTTTTTATTCTTGGCATTATATTCAGTAATCATTTATTTCATTTTGAGTTCTTAGTCAATCTTGATTTGATTTGGAATCCCATGCCAAGGTAGCCACATGTGGTAATAATCTATGAACATATATCCATTTAGGTATTTGGTCTAATTATGGATCAATAATAATCAATAAGCTTTAGGTATGTTAATGACTTTAATGTTGATGAATTTATAGATTCAGGTTTCATGAGTAAGCTACATGTGAATATTCAATAATTATCCTACCACTTTCACTCTTTATTTGTCCAATTGCACCACTACCTTCTCTTATTTGACTGGGTTTAGTCCCAAATTTTAACATATTATTAAATGCATAATGTTAGCTAAAGGATCATAATATAATAAAAAATTATGAAGATTCTTATTGAAAATCCTTATAGTCAATATAAATGGTAGAACTTCATGCCTACTCTTATACATTACTATGTTTACATGAACTGGTTTAGCTTTGCTAGAGCTAGGATTTTCATTCAATGATCTCAATAGAAAATCATCTTATTAAATGATATATGTGATTTCATGTAATTTTATGTTTTACTTGATCCTTTTCATGTCTTCCACTATGTTTTATCCATATTTAAATGTTATGTATGGAGCTTATGTTGTTGACTGACTTTCCTTACCTTTAGGGGGTGGAGGATTTTTTTTTGTCCTAGCATCAGAAGGTGTATCTATTTTATTAGGTGGGGTAGAAGTTATTAGAGGTGGTTTTTGATCTCTATTTCTCAAAGCATAATTGTTAATA
Source organism: Torreya grandis (assembly GCA_037957365.1). Taxonomy (NCBI): domain Eukaryota; kingdom Viridiplantae; phylum Streptophyta; class Pinopsida; order Cupressales; family Taxaceae; genus Torreya; species Torreya grandis. The sequence goes on from JARHVA010002002.1 coordinate 2,517,891, forward strand.
TAGTATTATTGGAAAGCATGTATTTATTCAACATTGTCATCAGGCTCATTTTCATCTTGACTAGGAAAATGATAGGACTCAACCATGAAGACTCTTTTTGGGGCTCTATAAGCATAATTGAAATTATCAAATCCTTTAGAACTACTTTGATCTATGAGATTCATCTTGAACCCCTCTATTTGTCTTCGAATGGATTTGAATGCATGATTGAACTCGACATAGTCTAGTTTTCCACGTCTGGTGGTGTTGTACACTCGACACCAGTTGGGAAAGGCTAACTCACATATGTTTATCTTAGGCAACTTGATTAATGGGGCATATCTATTATTGTTAGGCATATTGAAAGGTTTGTTATATGTTTGGAATTTTTAATTTTTATTATAACTCTCACTAGTATTTCCCATCTATTTATAGAGATCTAATAAATCATTAGTGAGTTTTTGAATGGTTCTTTATATTAAATCTAATTATCCCTTTAAAGGATCTATGTTATTATTTTGGGTCATATTTTTGATTTTGGTGTTATTTACAAGCACTATTACTTGCCTAATATTATTCTAGGGATGTGATCTACCATTTTCTTGGTTGAAGAATCTTAGTTACTAGTTGGGTGCAGTGTGGCTCAATGAAAACTAGTTGATTATTGGTAGTTTAATGTAGGCATATATTGATTCATGTTATTTATGACATTTAGTGAAGGAAGCATTGGGTCATGGTTTGGTATATTAAAAGAGGGATACCCATATGGGTGTATTTACTCATTAATATGGATGGATTTAACATATTCCAAAGGCAAAGTGTCAATATTCAAGTCTCTTCTCAAAAAGATAGCTATCATTAAGTTCAAGGCATTTTTGTGTATTTCTAAATCCAAATAATCTACCAACTTATAGAGTGGGTGTGTATACATATTTTTTAACCTTTCATTAAATATCCTAATTGGTTCCTCTATTTACCTTTTTGAGGGTTGTGAACTATTGGTACACAACTCCCAAGCTTACTACCCTATCAAATTGGGCAATTAAAGTATCATTAAACTGGCCCCATCCCTTGATGGAATCTTTTGACAAGTTGAGGAACTGATCATAGGTCATGTCTTAGAATGTAAAGTGAAAGAGATGGAAGGCCACATCTTCATGGATTAGAGTAAGTAGACTTAAATATGCTTTAAAGTAATTTATATGATCTTTAATATTTACTCTATCGATGAGGGTAAAGAGAGGTGAATATTTTTTTGGATTCCTTAGCAGATCATGTATGGCTCCAAGGACATTGATGGATGATATAGATAACCATTCCATGATTGGCAAAAGGGGTTGTAAATTTTTGTTAGATTGTTAATTTGTATGGGTCTTAGAATTCCTACATTTACCTTTGTTTAATCTATCCTTTTATGGGTTTCTAGGGACATCAAATGGATCCTAGGTCCAGATTGAGATCTAGTTATAATAATAGGGAACTCCAAGATGTAGAATTTGTATTAATAATTAGAGATCAAAAGGAAATTCAAATGTAAGCTTCACAAGTGATAAATATTATAAATATTAGTCAAATTTTCATAGAAAAACATCAGATCAAGTTGCTTCCCCTTGATCTTTGAGGATCCAAGCTTTGAAACCTTAGATTGTTAAATACTTGCATAAATACTATTAGTTTCACATGTGAACCTATAAATATTAGTGTTAGGGAAATATTTAAAACAATTTCCATGTCTAATTTAATAATTTGAGAACATTTAAGCACTTTAAAATATACTTTAACACAAATATAAGCAAAGGTTTACCTAATATTAAGTGAATTAGAACAATATTTATCTTAAATGCCTCTATATAGTAAAAGTAAGGTATCAATAGTTGATCTTTGCACAAATTTAGATAAATATCTAGATTATTTACCAAATTTATGTTTATCTTTGAAAAGATGACTAAAACAACCTCCAATATGCCTAAAGAATGTGTTATTTCACCTATCTTTACACAAATTTAGACAAATATCAAGATTATTTACCAAATTTTCATGGATGAACACTAACTTTGATGAAATCCTTCAAATAATGCAAAGACCCATCCAAAGAATGCAAAGATTCCTAAAAATAATGCATATCTTTAGTGTTCTTTAATAATATTTGTATACTTTAAAATAATTAAGCATATATTTAAATAAATACACTAAAATTTCACTAAGATGTATAAAATTAATTATAGAGGGGCCCTCTTTCTAGCACTATATTTTCCCTTCTTGCTGATGTACTTAAAGTGTTCCCTATGTCACTAGGGAATGGGTAGAAAGTAATGAACTCAATTTTAAGTCTTGAAAGACTTGATGCTTTAGTTTTATACACAACTATTAATAGAAATAGATAATTATCATAGATATTTCCACCACTTGTAAGTATACAAGTAGACCCTATTGTAGGGACAATAAATTATACACAGTGACACTTTATTTCCTACTAATCTTTATGAAATTATTCTAAACTTTGCCAATTATTGCCCAAACACAAACAAACCATGAATATTTATAACATAGGATAATTAAATTGAGCCATGGGGTGAATCCAAAGGTAATCAGGGTAAGTCAAAAAAGAGAGTTTGCTTAAGATGACCAAAGATGTTAATTCTTCCAAATTATATGATAAACAAACATATAAAACAGCATGCACCACCCTAATGTAATACTCAAAGACAAATTAATTTACTTGAATATTAAAAGGAATATAAATGGACATATCTAAGAGCATATATTTTCACAAAGGTTACATATTCACATTAAATTTCATAATCACATTCAATTGTAAATGAGATGAAAGCATAGCACATATACTAGTTGATTTGTTAGCCTAGCCTTAAAATCAAACTAACAGATGCATATATTGAATGCTATTATAAAATTAGTCAGTATAAAGGAATCCATTATTCATATAAAATCATGAGAAGTATAAATTACAAAATATTCAATAAATCATATAGACAATCTCTCGAATTCATAATTCTTTGTATTGGTTCTATAACAATTGTTTCTAATTATAATGAGGTGAAAACCCCTATATATAGGCCTCAAAATTACCTATACAAGTTCAATTGGGCCCAAATATTCCAAAATATATCCAAGTGGATAAAATAACACATATAAAATGGAATAATAAAATGCAAATTTAGAGAACAAAGAAAAATTCTTAAAGTTCTAGAGGAGGTTGTTAAGATGCCTACTATTGTTACCTTTTTTTCTCTGCCTCTTCCTACATCTAAACTTATACACATGCCAAGTAATCATAATAAATTTAATTAAAATATAGTATCATAAGATATAATAAATTAGGTGTTTCATTAATGAGCCTTCCATGCTCTATGAGTACTAGCCTTAGTGCTTCTTCAATGGCCTCATCTCTTTCCAACCTTTGATTTGCAAAATCCACAATGTTTATTACCTTGGTGGCTATCTTATCCTTAGATATATATATATTTATCAAACTTAGTAATAAAAACCTTCATTTGGGACTTAAATTATTGGTCATCCATGAAGGTACCATCAGGCTTGGTCACCCTAGTGACCATGGCATCCTTAAGCAATAAGGCAATCTTGAATTCTATCTTTTCTAAAGATATAGTAGAATCATTAACCTAATCCAAATTCCTCTTAAATATCCTTATATTGTTCATCATTATGGTCTATTTAGGGATGATATCCTCAAGTTTCAAAACTTTGAGGTCTAGGAACTTATTTCTCCTTACCACTCTAGCTAGGTTTGCCAACTTGGCATCATAGACTTCAAGATTTTTGTAAATTTTAATGACCAATTTAAATTGTAAAGTCCCATATTCCTACCTCATCTCCATGAATTTTTATAGTTTAAAGACATTGATATCTACATTAATCACTTGAACTGTGGTGTTGTCTTTCATTGTAGGTAATGCCTATTCACTCAGTCTTTTTATCTCCTATTTCATGCCTTTCATTAAGGCCATTATGGATTCTACTTGTGTTTGGACTATAGACATAGGGATATTTGAATATTCATCCACCTTACTGAGTAAAACCTTCCTCTTACTTGATAAAGTGAAGAGGGAATATTCATTTTCATTAGCCACAACTAATTTAGACTGTGGCTGCTCAACTTACCTCTTCACCATTCTCTTCATTATGCCTATGGTAGTATCAAATATCATACATATTTATGGTGTAGAGAGGACCACCTGAGGCCTCTTTTGTCTTATTTCTTTTATAATGTCTCTAACCTAATTTGGGGTAGCAATAGGTGTTGGCTTTGTTGGAGGTGGCTATAATGGAGGTACTTGAGTTGAGGTAGTGGCCAAATTTGTAGTAAGGATGTGTGGAAATTTTGATAGGTATAGTTTCCCCAGTGTGTAAAATAAATATCATGTAGGGCCTATGTTTAGAATGAATGAATCCAATTTAGAAAGAAGACTCACCTTTGCAGCTATAATAATTTTAAAAGGGGATGTACACAAAGGTGGCTTAGGTAAGGTGAATTTTTTTATGATAAGCCTTAATGGCCTTACTGATGTTAGGGAACTAATGAAAAGTGATTTAACTTTTATGGCTACCTGGGAAAGAGTAGAATCTACAACCTAACTAGCACTAGTTCATTGGGAGCCTAATAAAGATGCAATATTAGTAGAGGCATGGGAAATGAAGTGAGGAATGGTGAATCATGAGAAACTACTAGCTTAGCCCAAGATAATATTAATTGAGGATTGGTTAGTGGTATCTATAGAGGTTAATGATGGGGGAGCCAATGAGGAAATAATGGTGGGTAGAGAAAATATAAAATCAAAAGTAGAAGCATATGTACTAGCAAGTGAAAAATAATGTAATGGGAAGGTACTTACATTAGGATCTTAAGTTGTGCTTATGGTAGAAATAATCACTTGAGGAGATGATGGAGGTGTTATTTCTCCTCTCATGGTGGTTTTGGCCTCCCTCTTCCTCTTGTGAACCTTCTTAATGTTCCTCCCAACCAGTGCCTATAATTTTTCCATGATAGTTCAATACCTTGTTATAATTCCTTAAGGTCAATGGAAGTAGGGTTGGGTTGATCCAAGATTTAGATAATATCTCCTATGGTATATTTAAAGATCAATATGGGACCTTAGGATGGGTCATGTTGGTTTTTAGATCTTCCTTGCTCAAATCTTGGAGGTAGGATCTTATCACTTGAGGTGGCAAGAAGTGGAGGTCTACATGGCATATTCTTAATAAGGGGAACATTGTATTCATCATCCTCATCCTTTAATTATTAATAATCTATATCAAACATGCTCCCATAGGTTACTAAGTTTTAAGACCTTAAAATATATTATTTTTTCTTTTCTCTATTCATTCTTATATGTAGATCAATGTTCTTCCTTGCTTCATTCTTGAGAACTAACTCATCATTCATAGAATCTCTATATATCTATTTGTGGACTTATTAGTTATGTATGTAATACTTTGACACATCCATATTTAATTTGAATAGATTCTTGGTAATGAAATTATTGAGGTTCCAAAGTCTGAAGTCATCCTTAGGTAATAGGTAAGAATCCCTATGCCTAGAAGCCATAGTAACATCATGTCATTTGGTAATTTTAGTCCTCCCTAATTTGTAAGGGACCTTATATGGGGTTTTTTTATTATTTTTATTGAACAATCCATCAAATCCATGTCTCAATTGATAATTCATATCTTCTTTAGCTAACTTCATAGGCACATACCTTGGAAATCTAAGAGAGGCCAATATCACACCCTCAATTCTATTATTTGTGCACTATAGTTAAAGCTAGTAGATACCCTGTATCTCAAGATTTGCCTAACCTTTGGGGGAACCCTTAGAATCTCACACTTATTGATTAATTTATATACAAGTAGGTAGAATTCATATGTAATCACTTTGATGTTGCATTTAAACAAATGGATCTGCATCATAAAGAAGAGATGAGGCACAACTTCTTCTCATTCAAGAGACCATGAATTCTTACCTAGTTGAGTCATTGTATAGATGGAATACAACAAGTATCTCATCATGAATAATGGGGCACAATTTTTATATGTGTCTTGTATATCATATACCAAGTTGTTGCTAATATATCCCCAAGTGGGGGAATCTATTGGTCCTCAAGGATTATTTATAGTAATGGAATGATTCTTATGTCTATAAATGGAAATATGTGGATTGCCAAATAATCTATTTAAGAGGGATAGGATGATTCTAAATCCTTAATTAAACTATTACATTGGTAATTTTCCTTGGTCATCCATGATAACATCTCATATTGGGTCAGTCACCCATAAATCCAATACCTTATTTGTGGAGTGCACCTCATATCAGTAATCAATAATGACCTAGTTTTACTCTATTTATGAAAAGGGAAGGTCATAATACTTATCAAACCTTATCCCTACTATGAAAGTGATGGGAATCCCTTACATCATTAATTTGAGTATCATGTCTTCACATCTTAACCTCTCAAAGATATCATAAATTAGGTTAATGTATGACATGACATTTGGTTTAGTTTTAGCCTTGTGGAGATTAACTATGTTGATGGTGAGGATATCTCAAGTTATTTGGAATATGTGAGGCATGGTCTCATCCTCATCCATATCCCTATTTACTTCCACATTGAAATATATTCTATTATAGTTCATGTCGCTAGATGTTATGGCCTCGAGAATGAATTCCATGTCCTTGAAGATGATGGAAGTACCATATTAGAATATGAAGTCATAATTTTTGAAATAAATTATTTTATCCAAGTTATAAGGACCTACTTGTACCATATTTTACAATGATCTATGTATAAATCAACACCTCATTATATTATGCAACTGTTGAGATTTGGTAATGGTGGTTGAGGTGTAATTTGGATATAGATTAGAAATTGGGGAATGTAGAAGGTATAAAAATTAGATGCATAAAGTTTTCTAATGTAGGTAAAAATATTCAATTTGAGTATCCTTTTAAATTATTTCTCTAATTAATTCAATGTTGATGGTGATTCTAGTTAATGTGGTGTTAATGGAGAGACTATAAACTTTACATATGTTTGAAATAACTTAGAGATACTGATTTTGGAAATTAATTAAACCACAATTTAAATTTATCTTTAATTCATCTTTCATTTGTCATCAATTTTATATGTAAAGCTAAAGGTTTCCACCTTTTGATATGTGGCTATCACCTTAAATCTAGTTAGGTACTCAAGAGCCCTAAATATGATTAGGTTGCCTAGTTAGATTAAAGCCCAAACATGTGGCATATTTTGATTGCCTTGTAGATTCTTGGAATGAAGCTTAGTGTGATGACTCATCTACATCCTACCACTTGACATCTTTTAATTCATATATATTTCTTAGGTGGTTCCTTTTAGTTTTGATTGGTCATGTGATTAACACATGTCACTCGTGGTCAATAGGAGTTATTTATAGGTGTCACTCTCATGGTTAATCATGGCTTTTCTCTACCAAGTATCTCCTTTAGAAGGATTTTAGACAACTATCAAAAACTTGATGCTAATCACATGGCTTAAGTGGAGACACATGTCCCTCTTAGAGGTGATCTAATTGATCTTAGATAAAAATGGCATAGGAATGACATGTGGAATAATCATGTAAACCCAAACAAGACATACATAGTTATCATGGGATTTTATTTATTTTTTAACCAAATGTCATTCTCAAAAAGTTCCTTAGAGAGCTATATATTAGTGAGCCTTGATCAAATGGCTTGGGTGCAATATATGTATCTACCTTTCAAGATCTCACAAGATTTGGATGGATGAAACATAGTATGGACACATGATGACCTTGGATTAACCTAAAGGGAACATGCATCAACTTGGAAGGCTACTCAAATCTAGTTAGTCACAAATGAGACATGAGGTAGTATCTCATGGGCTTTTGCACTATGATGGGATGCATGGGGGATGCATAGTAGATCTAATTAAATGGGCCTACTTTTGAGGGATAAGATATTGACACATATCCCTAGGATTTTAATTCCAATTTCTAGCTTATTTGTGAGTCCTCTAAGTGAAGCCACATATCTCATAGATTCACTCTAGGTGTCTTACACAAGACATGATTAATCTCTAAGGTTTTGTGAAGCCTAGTAAGGTAGACACATGTCCCTTTCAAACCATATTCTAATTTTGTACATCTTATGAGGTGTCATAAATTGTAACTTTAAATTGATGTCTTGTAAGATAAAATGAGAAATTAAGTTAGCTTCTCAAAGACATCAATGTTTGTCTTAGGACAATTTAAACAAGTTTAAAGCAAAAAATTTGCAATAAAATGATTTTAAAAACATAATTTTATCTCAAAAAAACCTAGTGAATCCTAATATGTTTATGATGATTAGATATCCATGGTGCACTTCTTTGGCAAGATCTTATTTGCATGTCATCAAACCATCTATGGTTAATGATTGATTTTCGAACAAAAACATAAAGTGAACTTAAAATAATTTTTAATATTTCTAAGAATAAATCCTTACTACAAAATGAATGAGTAACTAGAAATTTTATAAGCATAGGTAATGACAAATTAATTTCAAATCCATATGCACTAAAAAATTTAATATGCTTGGCATCTTGGGTATTTTTAGGAATGAAAAAAAGAGGGCCCCTATTCTGGGAATATGGGGTAGTTAATCATCAACAAGATTTTTCCCCCAATAAGGTTTCCCACATAAATCTTATGTTATTTTGTTGTCTTCTACTTCATGCTCATATGAATGATTATTTCTGCTTTTTTATATCTCTATATCTTTTTGATTGATTAGTGAATGATTTATAAAATTTAAATAAGAGTTTGCACATTGATTCACCCCCACCCTCTCAATGGTTATACCTCCAACACTTATTATTTTGAGGAGGTTTGGTTGGGGATTGAATGATCTTAGACTCATTCTCCACCTTGATACTTTTTATTATGTTTTATTTTTCTTGTCTCTCCTTTAACTGCATCATTTGTTTCCAAATTGGAAACTTAGATGTAAGAGCCTCTTGTATTGTGTGTACTATAGATTGGGGCAAGAATACATGTATCTTAAAATAATATTGAGTTTATTTTACAACTACCACTAATTTATATATATGTTTATCTATAGACTCAATTTTTTTATCAAGGTAGGCTTCAAAATCAAGCCTTGACTAGTCAGGGATTTGCTCATGATGACTAGTCCTCTCAACACAAACTTTTCCTTATTATTGTGCTCTCTCTTGGATAGATTTCCATGATGAAAATGTTGATAAGGATCATGAAAAAATTTAAGGGCCTTACAACTCATTTTATTGAAAATTTTGAGGGGTGATGGGTAGCTCAACATATGACTTGTATGGGATGGAGGAAGGGGCACAATGTTGATGTTGGTGAACATGTTGCTTCTCATATACTATCAACTCCTCGATATTTAAAATTAGACCCTTTATATTCAAAAATCCATATTTGAACCTTAATGACCTCATCTTATTAAAAATTCCCACTCTCCTTTGCCCTGATATAATGAATTTCTAATGATCTTAATCATATGCTTAGTGATTTCTTCTCCATACCATTTTAGTGTGTCAATGTTCACCATGTGTCTTTCATATTCCAATAGGGTATATTTAAGGATTGATATAGATTTTTTTGGGACATTATTATGTTGGTAAAGAGCATCATCGTGTTTCCATGACTGATTAGATTGATAATTAGATTACCAACTGGGTATATAAGGCCCACAATGGGGTTGGTAGTCTTGGAAATAAGGAGACTCATTATAGGGATTAAAAGGGTGAATATAGGGCTGATAAGTGTTAGGATAGGGCTAATAGGTATCGAAATGATATTGGAATAGATCATGGGGATGATCACAAGGGATTTTATGATATAATTATACCCCATATACATCCATAATTCATCATTAAGCACATGCAAAAAAATGTAACTATGAACTATAACCTTTCTTACCTTTGAGATGACGACTTGTCATGAAATTTTGACTACAAACTAGCATGTGAGTGCTTGAATCTACTTGTGAAGACCAAGATGCTCTTGTGAAGGCTCCAATGTTTGATGTTGGTCCCACTAGGTGTACATTAACTATTAGTAACCTAAGTTACACCCTTTGAATGAGTTTTTTAGGCCTACTTCAAACATGGGCTAATATGGTAATGGTTTAAAGGTTGTGGGTGACCTTGTAATTAGACTAGACCTCTAGGTTATGGGGCTATCTCCCCTGGTACATCACTTGTGGTTAAAAATAACTAGAACCTACTACATAGGGTAAAAAGGGGTGAGAAAATATAGAAAATAAACCTACTCTAAGGGGTGGTGATGTGTCAATATTTCTTATCTATCCAAACCACTTGAACTTAGACAACACCAATGGAGAATGCATAAGATTGAATAAATATCTCCAATGGTTTTTAAGTAATAATATTTCATGTAGAGTTTTATTTTTTATAACTAGAGAATTAGGGAAGTGAGAGTAAGGTCTAATTCTAATCTCTTACAATCAAATATCTAATCTTAAACTCAGCCATCAACACTTTAACACACTACATGACCTACATATAACACCTGTTAGCATTTAAGTGAAGGCATTAGACCTAGAAAAGGGAAATTAAACCACTTATGAATATCAAATAATCATATACAAACTAGAAATTGATCATAGATAATCTATTAGAATAATTCATTAATAGTCCAAAAGGTATATAGAGTACAAATTAGGTAGAGTTTCCTCATGTCCAAGAGAGGGATAAAATAAAGGCCTTAAGGCCTAAATATATAGAAAATTAGGGGAGAGGGAGATGAAAAATGGCATAGAATATATATTATATATCATCAATGATAATATTCCGCTCATTCATCAAATTCATTAGTTACAAGTATCCCTTCTAACTCCCTCCATGCATTGGTGATTTCAATGACTAATTTTAGCATAGAGGTGGAGTAATAGAGAGTGAAATAGCTTCAATTATCCTCCTACAAGGCTTGAACACAACCAAAATATTCCATAATTCCTCCAATGATAGTTAAAAAGTGTAAATGGGGTGTGATTAAGCCTCCAAGAGGTGTTGAGTAACCCTCTCTTCAATATGCATGTTGACTTGGATTTGAAACTACCTCCATTACTTCATGATGGACATAAGTATTATATAGAGCATCCTCATCATTAGTTACATGGCGTAATGAATAGTTTTTTACCCTCTTAGTAGTCTTTCAATGCTAATTTTCATGCTTCTTAGTTGACCAAGTAGGCCAAATAGGCCAATTAAGCCTAGCCATTTGAATATATGTATTTGGCTTCAATGAAAGCCTATATTATACCTTACGATCATATTAAATATCATGTTATAAGCCTAATTTTTTTATACCATTATTCAACTCTTCAAAACATTGCACACATGTAACCCTACTTCACATAAGTAACCAAACCACTCTCTCTCTCTCTCATGTCTACAAACTGGTTGTTTGGAGGTTAGTTATAGAAGAATTTACATCAATATTATTAGACATATTATGACTTCATAAGGTGTAAAAATTTCCAAACATTCCCCTCCAATGGTTGGAAGTTTCTTAAACATCTATACACCCTATTCTCTAATCAATTTCTTAGAAAAGTATAGTTTTCTTTTAGATATATATAGTGTTAATACAACATGGTACCATGGGGAGGGTCTCCTCTAAGTTTACTTTGTCACTTATGAGATTATTAGGTCATTATAGAGTGTTTGGTTTCCAAAATCTTCACATTTCCCAAAACATGTCTACCTTAGGGTTTAAGAAAGGTTTTAGAGGTCTGTCATCTTGAAAATGGTTCATAATGACAAAACCTCCAAACCCAAAATTATTGACATGTATGTTTAGTAAATATACCCTAATAAAACCTCTAATAATCTTAGGTTCCCATGCAGCTAGTGTGGAGAGATATGAATGTAAGATGGTGGACCTTACACTCCATGCAAGCCTTCTAAACAAGGTTAAAGTCATAGCATTCATTCATAAAGGTGGGAATTTAAAACTAATTCACTCTAACATGTATCTTGAGTCTATATGGGTTCCCAAATTCCCATTGGATAATTTTCTTGTAGTGATCTTGTGATGAAATATATGAGTACCTAAAGGTATAGCTTGAATTGACTACCTATGAATAAGTAATTCAAGCAAGGTTTAAAGGCTAATTTGTCCTTTATTTACATTTCAACTACTTTTAATCACCTTTATAATACTTTAAAAAACTTATTATGTCTTTTCATGGTATCATTTTTGTTGGTATATTCTAAGAGTACTCCCATGGTAGTGTGGGGTTTAAGACCTTAAAAGTGGCTTTTAGGCCTAACAGGCCTCAACCAAGCTTCAGCGGTTTGAGTGACCTATGGTGGATTTTAATAATTAAATATAATTATAATAAATTTTTTACCTCCTATATCCAACCTTATACAACTAACTCCAATCACCAAAACTCTACTCTACTCCTCTTCCTTAAGTGACTTGATGTAGGTCACTATTTTACCTATCAGTTTGAGGGTGTTTGATAGTGGTGTAGGGGTTAAGTATCTTGAAATTATTTTAATGGTTCTAATATAATTATGAAAAACTTTTAAATATTTCCCAAATTTTTTATCTACACTCAATCAACTAGGCTTTCACCCCTTCCAATTCTCTTATAATTTGTATAAAATACTATTGTTCACTGATAAGCCCAAAAATGCTTTGACAAGAGTGTTAGGGTCTGAGTACCATATTAAAATACATAATATTAGTGATGGAGTATGTAAAGACTATGAAATATACCCCCAATTTCATAAAACATGCTTAGGGATCATGACTCTCATCAACTTAGTCATCTGTATTCTCATTTACCTTGCCTAGGGTTTACACACAATTAAGCCTATGCAGCCCTAATAATTTAGATTAGTCCCTTCTTTACCTTATTTAGGAGTATATAAATTCAATAATAATTTCTAGTTTTCTCTTTACTATCTATTAGGTAATTTTAAGTTTATGATAGTCTCAGATAAGTATATACCTTCAATTCTGGGTACTGGTCTGTTTAGGCCTATTTATATCTAACAAGCCTAATAGGCTTTTAAAATTTTTATCCCTATTAAGGATTGAAACATATCAATATCCAATGACATAAATTATATAAAAAATTGAGGTATCCCATTTTTCACTTATCTTATTAGGTGTCCTTAGCCTTATAATAGTCATTTAGACCTATAGATGTTTTGCCTTGTGCATAAGCATGTTTGTTTGGCTATCCTTAGACTTAATAGGTTATTAGTTTATTTTAATCATCTTGAGGGATAAAATATTTTATGGGAACATTAATTTCATTATGAAAATAACATGTAATCTATTTCCCCATTCATGGTTTTCATTATTTTATAGGGTTTCATGACTTAATTTCCTTTTCTTGACCATAATTATATGTGCCTTGACTATGTTAGATTATTGAAAGGTGATCTCTTTTTTTGAAGGATCTTTACTCACTCAACAATTCTTATTGTCTTTCCTATGAACTCCTTAATCTCAAACATCCATTTCATTCTATAAGCTTATTATATTATTACCATGACCAACTTTCTTTCCACCTAGAGTTAGGCCTATGGGTGGAAATTCTAGGCCTCTAACTATTAGTATTAACATACTAAATCTTATTAAATACCTCTTTACCATAATCATTCCTCCCATTTCACCATTACAACCCTATATGTACACCTTAAAATGCTTGATTGATCTTGTCTTCCCTTTGAGTGAGTCTAGTATGTGATTCATGATGGACCTTCTTTGGCACCTATTTTATTCATTTACATTATCCTTAATAATCTTATTTGGATCCTGATTGAGAAGTATTAACTTTTATAATCCATTCTAACACTCAACACCTCATGGGTCTGGTCTACACCTTAGTTTGTTATACTCAGGTCTGTGGGAGTTTATTTTTCAAGATTCAAGGATGAGAATGGTCTTTCAGGCATAAGGTAGTGAAATAGGGATAATGAGGGTAACATGAAAGGGAATTAATATAATATGAATTAGATAATTCATTTCAAACAACATAAAGTAATTATTTAACTAGTATCTCTTCCTTTAGTAGATGAGACCATGTCTACCATGATATTCACAATATAGATAATACCTTGCAGTACCTATTTGGACTAAGGATGGATCATTTAGGTGTTTGGGGAGGGTATATAGGTTCAATATAATTATAATTAACTATTATAAAACCCATAAACATCATTAATTTACACCATTAGTCTTTGAATACCTTGTAATATGTGAAAACTTATCTACAGACTATAAGATGAAGGAAATATGAAATTTGGCCCACTCCCACCATCCACACATGTAAACCAATGGTACATGGTGTTATATATAGTATGTTAATATTTATTTAACATAAAAAAATGTTGGTTTTTTTATAAAATTCTCAAAAATGCACCAAAACCATTATACTTTTAAACCCTATAGAGATGAAGGAGTTCATAGGAGTTCCCAGATTGTTAGTGATTATTCATGAATATATATCCATGAACCTATAGAAAAATGACATGAATAAGAAGGTCAAGGGAAAACCTTTATATTCTCAAGATATCATCTCCTTATCTTCTCTCTCATGCCCATACTATCCATAAACTGGAAGGGTTATTTGGGCTACCAAAGAACTAGGTTGAGAGAAAAGGTCAAATTTGAGCTTATTTTGAATCCTTTTGACCTGAAACCTCTCCCATATATTTGTAATGAACTCCTATATATTATTTTATCTAGTTATATATATAATTATCCATATATTTTGTAAAATATACAAAAAACACTTGAAAACACCATTTTTCCTATATTTTTCCCATTTTTTGATACTTGACCTACCATTAAAGGATTAACGGAAGGAAAACATAAGTTAAATAATAATTAAAACTAATGGTATGACAAGTGGATTTTAAAGGACACATTTTCCCCATGTGTGGGGTCCACTTGGTGAGTGAGGAGGTGGAGATGGGCTTTAAAAGAGACCTTTTATGAAATGAAATGCTTGGTCATGGCCTAGAGATTATTTTAAGACCTTCATGAATGATGAAATTCTTGAAAAATCACCCTTTCAAATGTTTTCAATGAAAATAGACTCATATTAAGGCATTTTTAGGGTATATTATTGATTTTAAGGGTGGATTAAGGTGGGAATTGGCTTAGATGAGTACATCATGAATAAGGACCTTGTACATCTATATACCTCATGTCATGACTTTAAATAAGGTCTAACCACTCTTACATCCCACTGGAAAAGTTTTCCCTTCATGAAAACACTTAAATAGGTCTAAAAATACAAGGATTAAAAACATTAATCTTGCCAAATTTCCTTAATTTCTGTAAAGAGACCTTAATATTTTCAAACACTATTTAGACCATACTTCTAGACATGAGAAGGGAATTAGAATTACCTACATACTCCATGATAACCATGACACCTAATACATCACCAATAGGCCTAAGATAAACTATAATATGTGATGATCATAAATAGGCCCTATAATAACATGAGACCACTCAACAAGACTCAAAACCTTTCAAGAGATATTCATGAGACCATGACAATTTAGGCACTATGAATAAGCTTAGAGGGGTTCTTATGCAAGTTTTTTATGGTAGGGGTTGTCACTTTGCCTTTTGAGGCTAAAATTTCAATATTTATGCCTTCGTACTACATTATTATTTTCTCCTAAAAATAATTCATTTTTTAGATCAAAATTTTAAAGTAAACACATTACCTATCATACTTTTCTTTTCAAATTGGCAATTTTTTGGGCAAATTTCACCTACTTTATTTTACTTAAAATCCATATATTATAATATAAATTATTTTCCCATAATAGAGATAAATATATAAAATACCTTGATGATCATTATTATGGGACTCACCCACCGTTATCTACATCTACCTCTATGTCCCCTAACCATAGATTATCTCCTTGTCCTAAATGGTAACCTATAACTCTCAAAATATCAAAATATATAAATTTCAATGATAAAAATAATATAGATATCCCCTATTTATATGATTTTTTAATTTAAAACATCATATTTAAAAAAATTATCTGTTAGATTCCATGCTTTAGCCATATATTTATTTATAAGGTTTTATCAATGAGCTCAATGAAGAATAAGACTCATGGCATCACTAGTAATTTCATGGTACTAATGGAATATTTTTTGTGAAAACATAAAATTTCATATTATTTTTCATCCATGATAGAGCTATTTCAATACTAGTTTTACTCACTTTAGCACTATATATAATTATTTGAAGTCCATCCAGTTAAGTGAATGTACATGTGTGTATTTATTTATTTATTTATATTCAACTTATATTTATCATTAATTTATTAGGTATCTATATTTTATTTTTTTATTCTATGTTTTTTCCTAAAGAACCATCCCTTATTACACTATTATGACACATAATGAGATTTAGGTGTGGAATACATATATAAATATATAATTTTTTAATTCGGTTAGGTAAATAAGTAGGTTTTACAAGGATATTATAACCTAAAATTTAAACTAGTAGTAAAATATAATAGAGAAAATCTCAAGGGGTGAAAAACAAAGTATAATCAAAAAAAAAAATAGCTAGCAAAAGTCTAGAGTAGAAGAAAAAACAATACTAAACAAAAAAGAAATACTACTCAAGGGGTGTAGTGTCTTATATGAATTCATTTTTAGGGTCATTTCCCTTCAATTTATCTTTTGGCATATCCTTAATGATATTTTCCCCCATCCTATTATTCAGGCCTTCAGCAATGTCTTCTGGGAGGATCATCCTTGACTTATTTTAAGTCTCCTTTTTCAAGATATTTTTGGGGGTGGATTAGTCAAAGTGAGGGATTTGGGGGAGGGTTTGGGACTGATTTGATCCTCTAATTTTTCATCATTATATGTATAGGATGGTAACCTCTACCTCAATGAGTTATGTTAAATCCTATAACATTTTTTTGGCTTCCCTGTTAAATGAATTATATTCCTTAATTAGACTATCAAGGCTAAAACCTACTTCATGGAGTTTACTATTGAAGTATTCTAATTATCTCTTATTTTTATTGACTGAATGAGACATGAAGGACTTACATTTTATTTAGGATTTTGATACATCCTCCTCTTCAAAAATAATAGGTTTATGTTTGTATATGATTAGCTGGAGAGGAAGGTCTCCTATGAGAATTTTGGAATTAGGGCCTTTAGGGGAAGGGCTAGGAGGAGGGTTGGGAAATTTTATTATTGGGTCTTGTTTAAATAAATCCTCATCCATATAAAACCTTCTTAATGTGATTTATTTCCCATGCAATGTCTCACCATGTTTAATAAGCAGGAAGATAAGCCCTTAGTGAATGATGGCATTTGTTTCATTAATTTGAAAATGAAGGGTTGTACTCTTAAGGGACTTCACTAAATAATATGGCAAGCTAATTCTAAATCCTTGGAAATGATTTAGTAGTAGGAAATGGTGTAATAAAATAATAGTGAATTTACCTTCTAGTGTCAGGTATTTCATGATCTAAAGGTAAACCTCTAGCTAGTACCCTGGTAGGTCCATTCACAAAAAACCATTTTTATCTATTTTTAGTGCCTCATTAATCCTAAAAAATATTTACATCAGATCCATCTTATTATATTTCTCCTTGAAATCCTTTGAACCCTTAAATGAAATCCCTATTACCTCTCCTATAACCTCTTCAATAATACTGATTCTAAGACCTCTCATCTCCACATTTTTTAATTCCAAGATGTAATAAAATATTTAGCAAGGTTTGAATAATGACTTATGATTTGCAACATGTATTCCACTATAACTCCCTTATGTATATTTTCCCATAATTTCATATTATAATGATCCTCCATACATGATAGTGGCTTGAGCCTATCTATATCTCCCTCCATTATATATTGTGTTGAGAAAAGATTATTTAAATGGTGAAAAAGTTCTACCTTTTCTTGGTTATGGTTACTATTAATAGTAATATTGGGGATTAATGAAGGTTCTTTCTCCCATGTCAAATAATTTAAATCCCATGAAAAAATATAATGGTTTGACATGATAGTTTAAACAAGCTGAATAGAATGTAAGTTTTGCATATGTGACTAGCACTGCCACATCTTAGGACATGATGGATTATTTTTTAATGTCCTTGGTGAAGTATGGTAGGGTGTGGTTAATTTCATGATAGATAGATAAAAGTGGTAGAATTAATCTAGTATTAGATAGTAAATCCACCACCCCATTCCCTTCTCGATAAGTATGAATAATGGGAGGGTTCTCTAGATTGTTGATTATTATTTTGGCATCATCTATGAAATATTTAATGGTGTGATATGGGATGGTCTGGTTGGATAGAGAATAGAGGATGTTTATGGAATCACCTTATATGATCTATATTTCCACTTTGAGTTTTGTAGCTAACTTAATACCCTAAAGCATTTTTTTATCTTTTGTCATGTGATTGGTTTGGGTCACCATGGGGCTGACATACATAGCATCCATCTTCCCTAATGTGTTTCTGATTATCCCTCCACCACCTTCTAGAAATGGATTGCCTTTTGAATCATAATAAAAATTCAACTTTAACCAATATCCTAGTAGAGGATTCCACTTAACTTGTTTCCTCATAATACTTTTTGTTGGAAAGATAACATTCTACTCTAAATTCTATTTTTTGAAGATCGTGTGTTCATCCACATAGCTCACATTTTTATTTGTAGGGGAAAAACCCTCCAATTTTTAGTAATCACATGATAAAATTTGGATAAAATAGCCTTAGTGTTATGTTTTATATTGGATAAAATGCCATCATTCTAGGCTTTATAGGTAGCCCAGAACTAGTGAAGGAGGGACAAAAACCAAAGAAAAGATAGGGAGAGGAGATTCCAGGGTGGCTTCCATTGGGTGATAAGATCCATGATTGAATTTGGTTTAACCCATGATAGATGAATTTTTTCCAAAATTTAATCCAATATGCATAAGATAAAAGGATAGGTCAATAAAATATGATAGACCAAGTCTTCTACTCCTCTACAAAAAGAACATCTACTAGGAAGGATAATCCCTCATTTGTCAAGATTTTCCACTATGAAAATTTCATCCTAGGCTGCCAACTAGAAAAATAAATTTATCTTAGGAGTGAGGTGCTTGATCCAATATATTTTCTAGTGTTCCCATTTTCTCTCTTGACCTAGATCAATAAGGTGTCCAGATGTTACTATGTAATTCCTTCTATCTTTAGCCACTCAAATAAGGTAGTTTTCTCTAGGGAAGATAAGAATATGGATTTCACTAAGTGAATAATTTAGGTCTTGAAAAACTTGAATGTCTTATAAATTATTTATTTCAATGGATAATAATTTCCAAAACTTTTAAACATTGATCCATTCCCAATAGTCTTTCACCTTGTTACCCCATCTCTCCTTGAAAGTTAGGCAAAGATTGGCCTAATTTCTATGAGATATGAGGGGATTTGGATGTCTATGAGTCATCCCAAAAGTCAATTTTCTCCCCATTCCATATTTTCCATTTTATTACTTTTCTTAATACATCATTAGAGTTGGTAATGGCCTTTTATAAGGTAGATCCATTGGTAAGGTCTTCTTCCCAAAGAAATCAGTCTTCCTCATTTCCTTCCAAATATTTGGATCTTACAATCCTTGTCCACTATTTCTATTCTTTTAAAAATTTCCATCTTATTTTAGCCAGAAGGGCATGATTCATATTTTTAATCTTTATAAGGATAAGCCCCCCCATTTTCCTTAGGTAGGCTTGCTTTTTCCCAAGAGACTAGGTGGAATTTGAAACAATCTTCAACACCATTCCATATAAAGTTTTTTTGAATTTGTTTTATCTTGTCTACCAAATTATTAGGCACACAAAAAATTAACATGAAATAAATATGTATACTTTGGATTAAATATTTGAGTAATTGTAATTTACTAACTTAAGTGAGTAAATGGCCTTTTTATCTAGCCAGGTTCCACGAAATTCTATAAATGAGTGAATTCCAAAAGTTGGAAACCATCTTACCTTCAAATATGGGTAACCCCATGTAGGTTGACAGAATATGAATCATTTAAAACTCTAAAATATTTTTGAGTTTCTTCTACAATAGAGTCAGGGTGTTGATAAAGAAGATGGAACACTTATAGTAATTAATGCATTAATTGAATACTTTCTCTCAGTTTTTTACAATCAGCTTAAGTTGATAGGATTATTTAACTAAGGCTTCCCTAAGAAGGATCATGTCATCATAAAATTGCTCATGAGTGATAGGTTTGGTGTTAAGAGCCACTTTGATTCGATTGGTAATCCCTTAAGACTAAGGTTTTTGTAAACTCTTACCTACAATTTTTGCCAAAATGTTGAAGAGATAGGGAAATACAAGATCCCCATGACTCAATTGTCTGGAAGAAGAAAAATATCTTTTGGGGACACCATTAATCAATATGAAAAACTTTGGTGTTGCTATGCATCTAAGGATGATTTTTATAACCACCACATTAAAACCTAGTATCTAAAGAATTTTAATGAAGAATATCTAGGAGAATCAATCGTAGGGTTTATTCATGTTGAATTTTGACAAACATACCCTACCTTAAAGAGTTAGAGATGGAGTGGACAACTTTATGGACTATGATGATGTCATCAATAATTTGTCTTCCTAAGACAAATGATCCTTATTGTTCCCCATTCACTTTAGTCAGTAAAGGTTGAATTATTTTCACCAGGACTGAATATATCTTGTATATAGTATTACACAAGCTTATGGGTCAAAAATATTGAAGATTGTTTTCCCCCAATTTTTTTTGTATGATCACCAATAAGGTATTATTAATTTATCTTAGGATGGTTCTTAAATATAATAATTTACTCACAATTACTTTAACTTCCAAGTGAATGATATCCAATTTTTTTTGAAGAAAAAAGGGGGAATCTATCGAGGTTTAGGGCCTTGAATCCTTACATCACAAAGACCACCCCTTTAACCTCATCCACCAATGGAGGTTTAAGGAGAGAAGTATTATCTGAAGATTTAATAAAATCATTGAATTTACTCAAGGTAATTTATTCAAGTAGTTCATCAAAAGATCCATCTTTCATTAACAACTTTTTTAATAATCGGATTGTATGATAGTTGATCTCATCTTCTTAATTACTAAGGATATCATTCTCCATTTATATATGATTAATTATGTTGAAATTCATGTGTCTAAAATAAGATTGATGAAATAATTTGGTGTTTCTATCTCCTTCCTTCAGCCATATACATCTAGATTTTAATCACCAATATGCCTTTTCCTTTACCTTAAGATTATGAAATTGGATCAATTTATTTTCTTTTGAGAATTAAAGACTCATTGTTTCCATGAGTAGCTATTAATTCTTCTATATTTATTAGTTCCTCCTAAAAATCCTTCTTCTAGATAAAAATGTTCTATAAAACTTCTTTATTCCATTATTTAAGGTTCATCTTTAGGAAGTTAATTTTTTTAAACCATAATGTACATATCTAAGCTCAAGAAAGGTTATTTCCACCATTCCTTTATGAATTCATCCAGGTTTGGATGATGTAAACATATACTATGTGAATGGGATGTTATTTGGTTTATATATTTCCCCCCCTTAAATAATAAAAGGTTGTGATCGGAACCTATCCTGGGTAGGGATGAAATAAAGCTAGAAAAGTGAAGGTCCCAATTAAGAGAGATAAGAAAGAAATCAAGATGAACCTAAATAAGATTATATCATATCCTTCTATTTTTCCACATAAAAGGTTTTCCTTTTAGTTCCACATCAATGAGTCTAGATCATGTAAGGAAGTCACTGAGTTTGGACATGATTTTTGTGAAGTCAAAATGCCCTCCCTTTTTTCCTAGAGAAAGTAGAGTGTTAAAATCTCTAGCTACTATCTAGTTCTAAATCACACAAGTTTTCTTATAGGCTAAAATATATTCCCATAAGTTTCTCCTTACATTTTTGGAATTAGAGGCATATATATTAGACAAAATCCATCCTTCCTTACTAGTAATATCTATGTAAAATATGGATACATGTTCATTATTTTTAATTAGCAAGTCACCTTCCAAATCTATTAGTTCCAAAATACCACTATACCTCATGAAGCACCCTTGGAACTAGAATATGTAAAAATATTCCTTCTCCAAATTATATCAGAGCACATTCCTAATGCCTCTAGAAATTTTTTGTTTCTTGAATAAAAATAATGGTAAGATCTATTATTTTTCTTAGATTACTGAGGGTCTTCTAGTTTTTAGGTTTATTTAACCCCCTGAGTTTCCATGTGAGTAACTTCATTTCCTAAGTCTGGTAATGTGAATTTTAAGTGTTTGTTGAGAACCCTTGGCTATTTATTTCACTATTTAAATTTTCCAAGTGACCATACTAGGAGATATACCTTGAGGTTTGGGTGAAACCCTTACATATTTTTAATTTCTCCCTTTACCAGTCTTAGATTGAGTTCTAAATATTTCATCCTTGTTTGCCTCTAGACAAGATTATTTTCTAGTAGAACATTATCCCTTGTCCTTAAATATCACCATATGAGTGTTTGGTAAATATATAAATCCTTCCATTGATTTAGACTAGTCCATCTTGGAACATATTTTAATAAATAAAAGGATGATCCAAGGCTAGTATCAAGTCAATAATATTATCCTAATTTTACTTCTTGGTAGAGCCTATCAAAATATTCTCTTTTAGGGGTGAGATGTGAGTACTAGCCTTATTTAGACCATCTTTAATAGGAGTTGAAAGTAGTGCCCCCACTAAAAAATCATCATTACCCAACAAAAATAATGATAAAATAATAGTCACATTGAGGAGAGTATTCACCTTTTGGATTGAAGTGGATCACTTAGGGGAGTGACTTCGACCATCATGAGAATAAAAGGAGAAGACTATAGGGAGGGACACTTTGGTTGATTATCCTAAGGGGATCCTTTCATGAGTGGGGATTATCTATTTAGTAGGAAGTTGGTACCAATATAAATATAAACATTACACATAGCTTGGCATTAAGAGGAACATCTTTCTCAGTGATCATAATACCTTTCAGGGGACCCAAAGAGGACATTCCAAGATCAATGGGGTTCAAAGTTAAACCATATAATTATATATATATATATGTGTCCTTATGATCCTATTGAGGGGCTAATTTCCATACCCAAGATTGCTTATGAGTGACCAAAATTTAGGTCTTCTTAAGACAATCTTTTTGTAGTTTACTCAGAACATTACATTTGGGCAAATAATGGCCTGATTCTCATATTCAATGCATTGATCCCATTAGCCATATTTATAATTGATCTTTATTTAATGAATCAATGATTTATCAGTGGGAAATAAAATGTTGAATATAAACGCCACCATCCTTCTTAGAGATAAGGTGACCAAATTAATAGTAGCGGGTTATCCCAATGCTTTGGAGATACTCATTATCACTTTTAGATGCCAATACTCTAAGGGTGACTCTAGAAGGTGTACCCACATTGGGATTTCATCCATAGTAGAGATGCATAAATTAGTTCTAGCCTTTCAACACCTTATAGTGATGATTAATTTTCTCATAAACCATAGGCCTTCTAAAATAAATTTAAAAAAAACCTTCTTGGTTCATGAAATTAACCAAAAATAAAGTCCTTTCTAGGGCCACAACCTCTATTTGGCATTTAGGTTTCCATTTCAGGTTGGCCCATCTTTGGAAGGAGTCAATGTTTGGTTCAAAACCATTTACCCTATCCATAATGGACTTTGCCAAATCCACATAAGGTTTTTACACCAAGGAGTCAGGGATAAAGATACATACCTCTCTATTCTTGACCAATAGGATGATGTTGAAATATGATATATCCTAGCCCACCTGGCATTTTCCATGCACATGATCAACCTACAACAAGGGAGATGCATCGGGGGAGTGTCACTTGAGGTCCCAATTATTTATTATCCTTAGTGTTAATAGACACATTGTGAACCCTTGATATATCTAGGTTTGTGAATGTATTGATATACCCTTGGATCCTATCATACATCTCTATGTTGACCTCTAATCCATCTCTATTACTCTAATTTTCTTTTTGACCTCTACATTCTCCTCTACACTGGTCTTTTGGTTTCCCACCCAATATCAAATTAAAAATACTAAGGTCCTTACTCTTCTTTGTTTCCCTTACTACTTACCATTGAAAATCAATCCTTTAAGAGTATTATTTCCCTTTAGTTGAATGATATATAAATATATATTCACTTGCTGACAATTTCTCTTTTATGACTCATTAGTATAGCAATATCCTTAAGCACACATGCTAAATAGTTTACAAATCATGGTGTGGAACATTTTTTTGTATTTTATTAAGGATTCCCCTTATGATTATCTATGGTATCTACCTTCATCCATTTTCATCTACTCAATATTGTATCCATTTTTTCCAACTCTCCTTATTCCATCTATTTATTCCTATTTGTGTCATTCTCCATAATGTTTTAAAACTAAATATTTTTTTTCACTAATCCCCTTCTTGTCTGATACAATAAACCAAGGTGAAGGCATAATATATTTTATTAGTATGCCTATGGTGTGTACTATTACATCATATAAGTTTTATTTTTTTTTAATAGGCTTTGATATCTATATATAAGGACCATTATTATAATTTTCATCATAAAACATCCAACATAATCTACTTGCACACAAAAATCCACCTTAATAATAAGAATATGAATAAGTTATTATGATTTTATGCCTACATAATTTTAGTTTGAAAAATTTAGTTAAATATTCAATAAGAGAGTAAGAAAATCAAGGTAGGTAAACCTAGTATTTGGAGTCCAAAAGTAAGGGTAATTATTTCTTATTTTTTCCATCTTGAGCTTTACCTATAAATCTCTCAAAAAGTTCCACATTATCTAGAATAAATATTGGTGCATTAGAAATAAAACCCAATGTATGTATGCCTAATATTTACTCTTAATTTCATTTTATTTAGTAGACACACACACGTGCACATTTGCATGCCTTATATTGGTATGTTAGTGTCTGTCATGTTTGGACTAGCTAATGATTATTAGTGTATGTTATATTTTCATGATTTTTTATTTAATTTACATTTTTTGGTTACAACCTATTAGTTAACACATAGTGAGATTTATATTTATATAGAATATCTTTCTTACATATTGGATTTAGGTTGCTATTTATTGTTTACTTCCTTGCATAGATCTCATTATTATATCATTGCACATGAATCTTTATTAAAGCCCTACCTAGATTTGTGGCATAATATTTTTATATGCATTGGATATATCATTTTATTCTATCTTTTACTATACATATGATCATATTTCCATATATGAACTTATCACTTATCATGTTTTATCTATTACTTAAAATTCCATAATTTTTTTTCAAAAATTTATCTTCAATTGATCAATATAAAACACTTTATTATATTCCAAGACATGTTAGAGATTATTGTAATATCTTGATCACCCCATGTATGTGTATTAATTATTTTATATGGTGAAATTGGTGTCAATTTTATGGTTGAATTAGTGTTAAAATTTAGCTTCCATGCTCTAGTTTTGTAATTTTATGGCAACCAAAATTCAACTCTAACAATGCAAATTCAAAGGTAATGGCAACACAAATTCATTTCAAATGGTTCTAAAAAGTTGACTATAATATAGTAAAATTAGTTTTTCTATTTATTTATTTTAAATGTATGAATTATGTATATTTTTTAAGACATAATACCTTTAAAATTCAATTCATTATTTTATTTAATTTTGAAGACAAATATTGGGAGCTTGGTAGTGGATATGATTTTTCAAATTAATTTTAAAGATAATTAGATGAAGTGGGTTGAATTTGGTGGAGGACATTGTATGTTTTTCTAATGTAACTTGAATTTATTCATTATATTTTTTAATGTGTTAATTTATTAGTATGATAATATGTTTTTTAGACATTGATAATTTTAATAACTAAATAGAGAAAAAATAGTAATTTTAAGTCACCGATAAATTAACTATTGCATTCTAGTCAACCTATGTTTAAACATGTATTTTGTGTCATAATGTAGACACTTAATTTTCATATAAGTATTATAATTAAGATGATATTATTTTGTTTTTGTGCATATATATCATTGGATCCAACTGGATATTTATTAATTACTTTTTTAGTGTTCTCTCTCTTTATTTTCATGTGGCCCCATCCTTTATTTTTTTTATTTTATTTTCTCTCTCATCTAAGTTCTTTTCATAGGGATCCTATCATTAATTTTTCATATATTTTTTGGGTTAAAATTAGTTTTTCTATAAATCTAACCTAATCAAAATAATTGGTCCCATGTTTTTTATCCTTTTATAGATTTTATGTATTTTTCCCTTTTCCCTCTTTTCCACTTTGTGTGAGCCTATTTTTTCAACTTTCCAATATTTTTTAAGGCCAATACATCTATAATTTAAATTATATACATATTTATAAACAAATATTAGTATAATAATTATAAGAAAAAGGATCAAGGATAATCATTGCATTTAAATTATTAGTCACTACCAAATTTATATTTATGTTCATCAATGTTTTTAAATGAATTCAAGGGTTTCAATTTGCTGCATACTCATACCAAGTTAAGGCTTAATATAATGGTAATTTAGTTAAAATTTATTATATATAGAGTGAAAGTGAATTCCTATCTCCCATACATTGAGCCATGGATTATAATCATGGAAGGTATTTAGCTACAACTACTCAAGAGGTTTCATATAATAACTAACTTTCACATTTCTATTCCTCTTAAAACATTTTGTAGAATAAGTCAAAAACAAATGAGAATATCTTAAGATAATTTTATAAATCATTTCAATTCAATTAAGATACTATATTGATCATATTTTATCTATGAATAAACTTATAAATTTAAAAAACCTATAAAATATTAGAGTATAGAATCATAGTGGTGGGTCATAATCATCCACTATAGAATTATTATCCCATCATAATTTTAGGCCTTCCAATATTGATTCTATATCTAAATAATTTTTAGACCACATGATATTAGTATACATTATTCTCAAGGGAATATTTTTTAAAAATTTTGAATCCAATAATACATAGGTTTATTATTTTTTTTATTTTCATCTCATTTCACTTTCATTGTATTATCATTGTTTGAATATTACTCCTATTTTATATTCCCAATTTGGTACTACAGTCGATATGATCTATATCTATTAATATATTATCTTAGAACTAGATTTTGGTTTACTTTTACTAAGTTATCTATGTATACACCTAATATTTTTCACTTTATCATTTTATTAGGGATTTCTCTTACATGGCCTTGTTGGTGTATCAATATCCCTAAGTACATGCCTTAAATATTGTAACAATAATAGGGTAGGATCATATAATTATAATTTTAGAGAGATTTTTACATCATATTTTTTAACACCTTTATTATTATTAGTCTAACCTAATTTTATTATCATACCATATCACATATATGTCTACTTTACATTCAATATTTCTAGTCAGTGTATATTACTATTGCATTGAATAGAATGATATAATTTATTTCATACTTAAATTTATTTGTACTCTATCAACTTGGTTAATATAGGTCTAAGTCATGTCTATGTCATATGTAGTATATCACTTGGCTTATAGAGTCTTACATCAGTTTAAATCCTTTTGAATATATTATCATGGCACCATCAACTTCAAATAAGGTTAGTTTTTTAATTAAAGATGTGCATATAGGGGTCTATTATAATTTATAGAGATATAACACATCCATACACTCTAATTTTTCTCATATATATGATCTTAATGACTAAAATGAAGAGTTATAAGTAGAGGTCCTATTCTTGGAGGTCTATTCCTGCTAAATATTTTTGAATATCAATAGGAGGATTCATGCCAAGGACGTGTGTCCACTATTTTAAGTCCTAAACTAAGAGAATTTTGGTCTTATTTCCATTTGAGTTATTCATCCTAAAAATTATCTTGAAAGATGCCACTTTATAAAATAGAGATATTGATGTCATAACAAGCCCAATTAAAGGTATGTATCTCTATCCCTATTATGTTTCATTTACATAATAGATATCTTTTTTTTAAAAAATTATAATGGATGTATGCTGTTTATCATTTATTATAATCCTCATTATAATGAATAATTTTTTATAGCCATAATATTTTTGGGTTTTCTATTATCACCTTAGATTGCATATATTATCCATTATATGAGTATTGCATCACTTACTTTGTCATTAGTTTGGTGTTTCTATCTATCCTAAATTGAGGTTACCCTTGTTCATCAATTTTTTACATGTAATATCATTTATATATCTTTGATACACCCCATTATTACCATTGTTATAAAATTTTATGTTTATTTAGACATGTGAGATCCCTACCCCATATCTTAGGTGTATACTTAAAACCACTATTCTCTTGGAATTTGAATGTGGATTACCCTTTTCTAAGTCTATGTAAATGATAGGTCCTTGATTACTCTTCCAATTATATGCATGTAATATTTTTATGGCCTTGAGTGTATCATAGTGAATTGATAGAAAGAGTATTATTATAGGTCATCCTATCCCACACATAAATTATAGTGAACTCAACATTAATCTCATCCAACCTCTAGTTGTATCATTTTCACATTTTCCCCTTTTCACTCTAAACATTATGTTTAAGTCATCATATTTTTTAATGAATTTTTTATCCCAACTATATTATCTATCCAGATATAAATTTCTTGTATTTTAAAATATATGAGTTATCTTGATGTATTCTTCCTATTTTTTACTATATCAACTATATATATATATATATATATATATATATATATATATATATATGTATGTATGTGTTTACACCAACTGGATTGACTAGCCTAATACAAATCAATCCTATACTATCATCCATCTCACTACATATTTCCATATCTTAATTATTTGTCTTACTATATTAACCAAGCTGATATAATTATTTATAGAATTATTGTGCAAGAAACTATATCCAATGGTTCAATATATTTGTATTTTAATCTTTCAAAATGAAACATATTTTGGAACAATCCAAAGAGAAAATTTTCCAAAAATTTAAAGGAATTTATGAAATAGATAGAATTACAATAGAATTAACTAATCCTAATATTTTTTTAAGTAATATTTCCATTCCATAAAATTTTTATACTTGTCAATATTACCCTAGTAATGATTATAATATGGATTTCAATAGAAGTAAAATATACAATCCATATGAAAACCTTAATAAAACTATGTGAGGTCACATGCTCCAAATACATGACAAAGAGAAATGTGACACAGAGTATAAAGATAAAATATTTTTGTCTCTCCAAGAGATTCTAAGAATAAGGGAAAGGACCATATAGTTATTGATCACATAATTATGGAAACCAATATGGATTATCTTCCTTCCCCAATTCACATATTTTCCATAAAACTTGAGGAAAATTCATTTTCCACTCTTATTTTTCCTTAATCATCCACCATGCCTAGTACATCTACTAGCTTGGTGGGTCTCTCTTTTAGAAGGCCTATGAAAAGTGCTCACATTAATTCCAACATTAATGATGCATTTAGTGAATTTAAATATGTCACTGAAGACTCTACTTCAAAACAAAAACTCTTTATCCTAACCAATTTATCCTATAAAGAATGAAACAAATGGATACCATTTGATTTTATAATAATTCTCAAATAATGCAAATTCACAACTAACCTATGAAAATGAAATCCAAACCTCAATTAATTTAGTGTGGAATTCTAAATAATAATTCATTATGCCTCCTTAGATAATATCTTGGTAATCTCATTTTACAACCCTTACTTTGAAATAAATAAGTTAAAAATCATCAAAACTAGGCATAATCCCTTAGATAATTGACATTGATATCAATGAAATTAATCCTATGATCTTTTACAATGGATCCATTGATTCCACTTGACATCTAAAGGCCTTTATAAATGTACATAAGGATTGGATAAAATTTAACACATTTATAGCTACCAAAATACTAATAAAACCCTTGTCTAATGATTATTTAGAATGGTACAACTAACTAAAGGATAACTCTATTTCTAGGCTAAAATAAATAGTTAATTCATTGGTCTAAGAGTTTTAATCGAATAATTTACCTAAAAATAATTTATCTCACTTTACCAATTGTAAAAATGGAAAATGAGACTAACCAATACTTCATTAAATGTTGGAAATCCATAGCCAAAAAAGGAAATAATAATATGGTTGAAGATAACCTCTTTCACATACTTAATACTAAATTAAACACCTAATTACAATACATTATTAATTTTGTTTCTCTAAAAACACTACAAGAAACCTTAGATTAAAATAAATGATAGGATTATCTCCTAACATAATTTGAGCCTTCCCAACCCAACCCATGAAATTGATGGCTTATGACACCTAAAAATAATAATGATACTAATGATTGTGTCTCTATTATTTATGATCCCAAGAAAACCATCCATGTAATAATGCTAGGAAAAAAAACAAAGTTATTTTATCCTAGCCTATAATGGTAAGTCCATTCTAGCCTCCTCCTCCTCCCTCACAAATAAACACTTGTGAGGTTCATTAGCATATTAACATTGATGAGATTAGGATATGCCTTAATAGATTCTAACTAGAATTTATGATACTTATCTTACTAATAACCATTGGTATGACCCCAAATTTGTTTTGTTCCATGCTAATTGGGTTTATTCTAATGAATCTTATAAGTAACTAAACACTTTGCATTTGAGTTTTTGATTGACCAAAATTTTGATCAAAAAGCCATGATTATAAGTGTTACCAAGCCTATGATAAGGTATCTAAGGATAATGAATCCATGTTCAAACATGAATCACTTCACCAAGCCAATGTTCACCTTAAATTTTGTTTAAACTCACTTCCCAAACATACTTGAAATAATTAAGCTAAAAATACACTCCAAACCTCTTATCAACTAATCACTAATGTTTTTGAAATAATTATTAACCCTAATTATTCTTGTAATATAAAAAAAACATGGTGAACATGAACCACACAAGGTGTGTTGTTTCTTATATAGATACTCATCCAAGTAAGAAATTTATCCCTCTTATACGTTATAAAATAATTCAGGATTATCTTCCACTTTATTTTTTAGCTATTAAATTTAAATAAATCATAATTTATGGAATTTTTTATAACTAAAATGTATTTTATAACCTAATATAGTTCCATATTTATATAACTTGTCAACGAACCTAATATGGTTTCTAGTTGATCATAATATATTGGTTAACTTGATAGAGTATTTAATTTACATTTCAAGTCTAATTATTTTAGCTAGATCAATATAATTTAATTATTATAATAATTCTATTTCAACTATATTAGATAACTTGATACTATCTTCTTTGACCAATTCTGTTTGAATTGTATTGGCTACCTTGATATAGTTTTTTTTTGCACCTATTTGTAATCCTATTGTATCAACCAACTTGATATAGTCTAGCTCTAACACTTATGTGTCACCAATTAAATTGGATAGGTTGATATCATTTCCTCAAAATACCTTTACTAAAAACGAAGTAAAAAATATTATACATTTTATCTTGAAATCAAATTCAATCAGGTATATTTTTCATCTACACTCAAACATGATCAATTTCATAACTTGGTTCCTCTTTTACAATCTTGTATAGCTCATATTAAGTATGATGATTAAGATAACATAGAATAAATTTATTTACTTGCACCTAAATAATACTTATTGATATCATAATAAATTATCCATGACTTATAAATCACCTTATGCAACTTTTAATTGAAATAAACTTTCCTTAACCAATACTGATGGGGAAAGAAGCTACCTTATCTATGTCCAAGGAAATTATCATGTAGTAATATAAAGATATGAATATCCATATGAATCACATTATGGATACAACTCTCTCTCTCTCTCTCTCTCTCTCTCTCTCTCTCTCTCTCTCTCTCTCTCTCTCTCTCTCTCTCTCTCTTTTGTATTCACTATCACATCTATGACACATGAATAAATATTAATTCATGTGTATAAACCTCATTTATTATTCATGTTCAAGTAGATGAAATTTTATTTAAGTGAGGCTTGATAGATGAAGATTTTATCACTTATGTCACTTATTTTGATTTCATACAAACCCTAAGATATTTTAAATTAAACATTAAGTATACCCATAACATGTGCTAAGGATATGATCAAATAAAAAGGTATCCATTAGTATGTTTCTTTTCTTCCTATCATGGTAGTTCCTATTATGGTTTAAGGTCATGGTATTCAATTTTCATCTATCTTATAACATTAAGATTAATCATCCTTAGACTTATGTTATGATTATCATCACATCTTCTAAATGCCAATTCATGAATTTTCCTTGCATTGGTCCCATCTATAAGGCACAAGGTGATACCAACCTTTGGAATTTTTAACAATTCCAAGAATGTGGTGTCTATAAAATTCCTATCCTTAAACATTTACCTATAAACCCTTTTCATGAATACAAGTGTTTTAACTATCCTATCAATCCCAATATAGGTTATAAAAATTAAATTGATCTTTTTAAAAATATTCCACTAAATCTCCTTTATTATGATGATGAAAATACCAATGATATTAACTTGAAAATAAAAATAGTAAACCTTCCTCTTAGTATTACAGCTTAGTTATTGCCTACTTTTGATCCCATTCTAACAAGACGACAACATAGAATTTTCCTAATTTTGTGGTTATCTCTAATAATCCTAATTTTAATAGATCTTATAGTGACATAGTGTTTAATCCCTTTATGTTGATCTCACCATTACTTATTAAGATGAATTTTATAAATTATATAAACCTTACTTTTTTAGATATGCCAAAACATTGGATGTATAAATCCTATGATATTATTATTCCCTTTAATGCTCTTATGATAAATATTCATTTTCATTTATAATCAAATTAGTTCATATTTTTTGACTAGTACTCATGTTCCTTCATGTTTTTTTGCCACTATTACTTATCTAATTATTGTTTCTATATATGTTATGGAGTTGGTTTATAATTAAAATAGACACATTGTTCTTATTTAATTTGAGCATGTGTATGATCAACTTAGTATTATAAATTTTTTATTTTATCCACAGTATGACCCATTCATGGATATTTATGGCCTGAAATAAATACTTCATAGTAGATTACATTATGTCCCTCATCATAGGTTATCTATAGACCATGCACCACAACCTTGGAAGAGGATCCATATTGTTAGTTTCATAAGGTTTTTAGGAATTTAACTTTGGAGTGTATATCTTACTAAATATTTTTAACATGAAAAAATTTGAAATACTAAGCTCCTAAAATAGATAGTCGATCATCTTTATCTTATACTCCTAATCACTATAATTGTTTCCATAGTAATATTACACATTATTTGACTAAGTATCAATCTCTTTTATAGTAACTAGTTTCACTTCATCTCAAGTAGTTGGTTTTCCTCTTCAATTTTTTTTACCCCATATGATTACACTTACATATATCCAAAAAAATGGGGAGATACATCACCTCTATCATGAGTGTTCCGAAATTTCTATAGATACATTTCAATCTATTTAGTAAAATTGCATATATATTCTAATGCTAGTGCCTCATAACCCTCAACACTATTCACAGGGCCCAACAAAGATAGATGAACAACCTCCCTTAAGTGTAAAACATTATTTTAGTTTGGAAATGTATTCTCAATCCCTTCATGTGTAGAAAATTCTCCTCTTTATTTATTTCATTCTTATTTTAAGTCTCCATGACCTCGTCCTTCTAGTTTACTTACATGTTTTTATATATTTTCCATAAATAATTCCTTACACAAGTATTGGAGAATGAAAAATAGATTATGGTTCAAATTAACTATTAGTTATAGGGAGACTTGATATATGTTATTGATGATTATGGTTCAAATTAACTATTAATTATAGGGAGAATTGTTATATGTTATTGATGATTTGTGTAAAGAAATTTCATGCCTATTTTGAGAATAATTCATTATTTCATATCATTTATCTTTTTGTTACACAATTTAGTCTCATATTATTATTTTTAGCATATGTGATGTTCATTCTTTATAACATACTTGTACCATGATCTTTACTTTCAACATGTCATTTTTAGAAGTATTTTTACTATGCAACTTTATGTTATCACATATTACAATCAGTCATTGTTGTGTTTTAGGCTCTTTGGCATATTTTTATTCCCCACTTAACTGTTAGAACATATAATGTTTAACTATTCCTTTATTAGAACCTTAGCACATTTACATAAGTAAATAATTAATGTTTTATTATTATTATTATTATTATTATTATTATTATTATTATTATTTAATACAAGTTAAAATATAGTTTAAATATAATAATAAAACATATTAATTATTACCATTGGTTTTATGTTTCTTGGGGAGAGGTTTGGATCTATTAGTTACATTGGTCTACCTCCACACCTCAAATATAAATGGGTTTACCCCTGTGGTAATACATAACTACATGAGATAATTGATTATTATGTCATTGTAATATTTTTGTGTAGAAAATATCACTATGAAATGTTCTATGAAGATTGATCAAAGGAGCATAAGTGAGAAGAGAAGGATCATATTAGGTACTAAAACTTTATCATTTATATGAATATATCAACTTGTGTTTTTTTACCTCTTTTATGTTTTCCATGTTAAATTATCTATGTCAAATGTGTGTGTCTTTGTCATTAATTACACATCTAGATCTATCATGTACATTACATATTCAATATACATTTAAAATTTTTACATGGTTGTAGAGTTATGTGATGTGGTATATTGGTGGAGTCTTGTTGATGTAACTCTATATAATTTATCATTCCATTCTTATCTTGTACAACTTATGGTATAGCATTGAGGGAATTTGAACAAATTTTATCCCATTCAAAAAAAAATTTGCCATCCTATCATGTGAAACATTCTAAGACATTTTCAAGAAAACTAAAGCCAATTTGAAGTAAGTAGAAGAAATGAAAAATCAAAACTAAAATCTTGGGTGTGATTGTATGACCCTATATGAAATTTTTAAATTGAAAATAAAACATAAATTTAATCATCTTTGATTTAGCTTCTAATCTTTCAATTTTTAGTTGTCAAAACATTGTATTTGGTGAATCAAATTACTTATAAAGCCTGGGAAAGGATTATTGAAGAGTCTATTAATTCTTTCACACTCCAATGACATCCATGTATGACTACAACAACACATAGAAATTTGTATACTATTTTTTGGGGAAAAATATCATTTTGATGGGTCTTAATGCTTTATAAGAAGGTTTTAAGGCTTCATGCAAAGTTTCATGCCCTAAGATGCCCTTCTCCAACTTCTGGAAACACCTCTATTCATCCTCTATGTCATTCCTTTACAAAAATTTAGTATTTAGGTTATTCTATAGTTTTTGAAAATTTATTTAATAGATACTTTATTAATTAAACTTTAATATTCCATACAAAAAAGCAAATCTTAACCCCACCTTCCTAAATAGATTTTGACTATATAGTAAAAAAATGACATGCACATATTTATTATTATGTTTATTTAAAATTTAAAAAAAATAGTTAAATAATAATTAAATATAATAATGTACTTATATATTTTTAAATAGTGCAGTAAGAGATTTGGTAGTATTTATTTTGGTAAAAACTTGAAAAAGAGAGGTCTAGTGTTTAAAACCACCTAAAAAAGTTTTTTTTTCAATATTTGACTTAGTCAAATTAATTTTTCATATTTAATTCTATTTTTTGTTTTTGTGCCAACTTTCTCACTTGTAAAAATCCTAGACTTGTCAACCTTATTTCTACATTTGACTTAGTGAATGTTTGTCGAACATAGTTATGTGACTAGTTGATTCATAGGTTTTGGTGAATTATAGATTCATTAGAGTGGTACATTATTTAATTTTAATTCTCTTATTATTTATTTTTACATATTTTTTAATTAGTATGTTTAAATAGTTATTTTGTGTGAAACATTTGCAATACATAAATTAGTGCATTTTGCTTTAATATTTTCACATTGTTTAGCATATATTTGAACAATTATTACTTGTTTACACTTTTAATTATTTTTACTATCAAATAAATTTAAAATTTGCATCAAATAAATTTAATTTTTAAATAATTATTCATACATTAGTGTATTTTGGTGACACTAGAACCACCTTATTTTGTATTTATTTACACTTAAAATTTACATTATTTTCAAACAAAGTATAAATTGTCATTTATAAAGAATTCAAAATTAAGTATTATTAGTTGTGTTATAATATCATTGTTAAAGGGAGGCTATGGATTCACCTAAATTTGTATTGGATAAATAAAAAATGTTTAATAGATCAAATTATAATATATGTAAAAATCACATTAAAGTGTAATTTATGGCCTAAAAGTTATGGAACATTATTTTCAAACTAAAAATCCCTACCAATATGACACTCAACACCTAAGCTTTGAAATGTGTTTCAATAAAAAATTTAATAATCCATGTTGAATATCTTATATACTACTAAGGATTAAATCCTACTCGATATCCTCAATCATGAGTCTTCTAGTCATTCTTGGAAACTCCTTGAGTTTATGCATGAGGGAACTCATCTCTCTAAGATCATTAAGTTCATCCTTGAATTTCTTACAATACATATGAAAAGTGATGAAAAGGTTGTTAAATTTATTAATAAAATTAAGCATATTAAATTTCATTTAGATGGTTGAAAATATAATATAATTCAAGATCAATTATTATATTTCATTATTCAGCTTAATATTCATGAAAAATTTGTAATTTTATCTCAATTCTAAATTCATAGTTCTAAACAAAGAAAGATATCCCTAACCTCACTACCATGTTAGCTCTTGTGATTTAAGAAGAATAAGTGATGTCTAATTTTTATTCTAAAGGTAATGCCACTGAGGCACTTGTCTCTCTCAACCCTTTTTTTTTAGAATAATAGAAATCACAAATTTAAACTTACATATGCTTAAAGCAATAATTGGAACAAGAAATTTAGCAATAAGAATTATAAACCTAATTTTAATGAGAATTAAAATATGTGTGGTATTTTTGGTCATAAAAGTGAAACTTGTTATAAAAACAAAGATAGAGTTAACAATAAATTCTATAAAAATAACAAAATGAATAAATCTAATCAAAACCATTAGAAGAATTAAAACCCTAATCAAAACAACAATTAGAAACATAACTCTAATGTTATTGCTTTCTATGTTACATTATTTACTAATGATGAGAATGAATGTGTTTTAGATAGTGGTGCATAACGCCATATTATTTGATTATCTAACATTCTATCTAATACTAGATATATTTTATAAAATATTTATCTAGGAGATAATTTAATTTTAAAAGCAACTAAGCAAGGAAAGCCAAATGTTGTTATCAATGATAATTTCTATATACCTAAGCTAAATAAGAACTAACTTAAAAAATATAACTTCATTATAAATTTTATTAGAGATAACTAGTCCATTAGAAATCAATTTGCTTCTTTGATTGTTGAAGGTAATCAAAAGAATGGCTTACATATTTTTACTACTTCTGCATGTTTTCTTTCATCACAGTAATAAGAATGAATATCAATTATGGAATGAAAGATTAGGATGTGTTAATTTTATAATTTTACATGATATGTATTTTCATAATCTAATTGTTTTCTTCCTTCTATCTCTTCCTATAATTAAACTTGTGAGGGTTGCTTACATGAAAAGAAACATAATAATCTACTTTACAAGAATCATGATTCAAATTCCTCTCATCCTTTAGAATTAATTCATAGTGATGTAGAACTACCTATTGAATTTTAATATCTTAATATTTATTTAAATGTTATTACTTTTACATATGATCACAATATCGTCTTATTTTATAAATAAAAAATATGAAGTATTGTCTAAATTTAAATAATTTAAAGCTTTTGTTGAAAATGTTCCATCTTTTCTATTAAGAGATTAAGATTTTACAATGGTGGTGAATATTTTTGTAAAGATTTTAATTATTTTTCATTAGTTATGGTATTCAAATTAAATGAACAACTCTCTATTCCCCTCAACAAAATGGTCTACTAAAAAGAAAAATTGCACCAATAATGAGATGGTTAAAATAATGTTGCATTCTCCAAATGTTCCTAAGTTTTTATGAGATGAATCCATGAATACTAATATTTATATTATGAATAAATTACCTAGTAAATATTTTTTATTTTTTACTCCAAAATTCATATGTGTACATGGAATATCATTTACCATTATAACATTTTTGTTTTTACTAATTAAATTGATAGTGTCTCAACTACATTTATATTTCTTATTAAAATCATTTTGTTTGATTCTTGATAAATTCTAATTCTAATTATATTTTAATAGATATATTTATATTAGCTAATAAATAAAATAATATTTATTGATATTATATTTTTAATTCATATGAGCTAGCATTGAAATACATTTTATGCATACCATCATTCTTATGTTGACAAGATGATCATGTTTAGTTATTTCATTTGGTAATAAGATCATGCTCAATAAATTTTAGATATTTTGTGTTTAAAATTTTAAGATGATTTCATTTTATTAGTGGGGAAATTTCATTTTAACATGCTTATATGTTTCATTTGATAATAATATATGCTATGAAATGCAAAGTGTAAATAATGTTTGTAATATTAACTGGGTCTTCATCATTTGATATACTAATCATTTTGTTCATACACATTTGAAATTATTTTTTTCACTCTCATATATATTTTATTGGATGATTAATAATCATTCTATAATTATCCATATTTTATGTATGAGGTTTTACATACCTCAATATTCTAATAGATCCAATTTTAGATCATTAAAAAATAGTAAAAAACATATTAAGATTTCAATTTTTTTAAAGACTCAAATTGTAAAAAGATTTATTTCTTATAAGATATATAATTTTTAGATAACTTAGTATCACATCAAAATTATTTTATGTGCATCACATGACAATTGGGGATGACCATCTTGTTAATATTAGATACATCCAATAATGAACTTCATGCAATGATTTATGTATGCCACTAACTTAGTAATCAAAATAGTAAACTGGTTTGCCTAAAATCATGACTTGATCATGTTTAAAATATGTTTTACTATAAATAAACATATTTAATTTCTAATATTTATGAATTTGGTTATTTTTATACTAACCATATATTGATATTGGAAAGTTACTTCTAGATATGTGTTTAAGTTTGGTACAAGTGTTATCACTTAGAGTAGTGAAAATAAACCTATTTTTTATATATTATATCAAATCAGAGATTAGAAGTACTATGGAAGATGATAAATAATATATTTAGATGACAAGGGTGTTATAATAAATCCATTTTATGTTTCTCATAGTTCCACCCTTCTATGTGATAACCAAAGTTATATAGATATAGCAAAAAATTCACTATAACACCAATGAATTAAGTATATTGAAGTTCACGTGCATTTTATCTGAGAGAAAGTCCTTAATGGTGATCTATAGTTTTTATCCTATGGATGAGTAATTGGTATATATATTTACAAAACTACAATATAAACCATAAATCTAAACCTAATTATGCTAAAGGAAATAAGTAGAATAATAAATTTGGCAATAAGAATCATAAATCTAAGTTTAATGAGAATTAAAATATATGGGGTAAATTTGGTCATAGAAGTGAATTTTTTATTAAAAAAATATAGAGTTAAAAATAAATATTCTAAAAATAAAAAAAATAATAAATATAATAAAAACCATTAGAAGAATCAAAACCCTAATCAAAACAACAATTAAGAACATAATTCTAATGTTATTGATTTGTATGTTACATTATTTGCTTCTAGTGAGAATGAATATACTTTAGATAGTGGTGCATCACACCATATGAATTTCTTACCTAAAATTTTATTTTATACTATAGATATTCTACAAAATATTTATCTGTGAGATAATTTATTTTTAGAAGCAACTAAGCAATGAAAGGTAAAATTTGAAAATATTATTATCAATTATAATTTATATGTACCTAAGCTTAAGAATAATTAACTTAGGAATTATAAATTAATTAAATTTTTTATTATAGATAATTGGTCCATTATAAATAAATTTTGTTCTCTAATTTTTGAAGGCATTCAAAATAATGCATTATACATTTTTGATGCTTATTCTACATGTTTTCTTTCATCACATAGTAAGAATGAATCTCAATTATGACATGAAAGATTAGGACAAGTTAATTTTATAATTTTATGTGATATGTATTATCAAAATATTATTTTTTACCTTCCTTATATCTCTTCCCATCATGAAACTTATGATGGTTTCTTACATGATAAGAAACATACTAATCCATTTCACAAGAATACCGATTCAAATTCCTTTCATCCTTTAGAATTAATTCATAGTTATGTAGTAGGACCTATTTCATTTGAATCTCTTAATGGTTATTTATATGTTATTAATTTTATATATGATCATAATATTTTATTATTTTATAAATAAAAAATCTTAAGTATTGTCTAAATTTAAAGAATTTAAAGCTTTTTTTGAAAATGATTCTAACTTTTATATTAAAAGATTAAGATCTGATAATGGTGGTGAATATTTTAGTAGAGTTTACTCATTTATTCACTAGTTTTGGTATTAAAATTAAATTAACACCCCCATATTGTCTTCACCAAAATGGTATTTCTAAAAGGGAAAACCACATCAGTATTGAAATGGTTAGCACAATGTTACATTTTGCAAATATTTCTAAATTTTTATGGGCCGAATCCATGAATATTGTTGTGCATATTTTGAATAAAGTCCTTAATAAATAATTGTATTTTTTATGCCAAAATTTATTTATGTTCATGTTATGTCATTTACCATTATAATATTTTTGTTTTTACTAAATAAATTTATAGTGTCTCAAATACATTTATATTTTTTATTAAAACTATTTAGTTTGATTCTTGTTAAATTCTAATTACAATTATATTGTAATATATTTGTTAGTCTTAGATAATAAACAAACTAAAATATTTTTATGTTTTATTTTTATTTAATATTATTTAACATTGAAATACATTATATGGATAACATCATGATTAATTTGACAAGATGATCATGTTTAGTAATTGCATTTGTTAAGATCAAGCTCAGTAAAATTTAGATATTTTCTATTTCAATTGTTAAGATTATTTCATTTGATTAGTGGGAGAATTTAATTTTAACATGATTATATGTTTTTTATATAATAATATATGTTATTAAATGTAGTGTAAATAGATTTTGTATTAATAATTGGCTCTTCATCATTTAATATACTAACCATTTTATTCATACATGCCTGAAATTATTTTTTTCACTCTCATATTTGTTTAATTGGATGATTTATTATCATGATAAAATTATTCATATTTGATATATTAGAGGTTATATACCTCAATATTTTTTTAGATCTAATTTTAGATCATTGGAAAATGGTAAAAAGCAAATTAAGCCTACAATTTTTTTAAACACTCAAATTGTAAAAAGATTTATTTCTTATAAGATTTATAA
This sequence comes from Torreya grandis, assembly GCA_037957365.1. Taxonomy (NCBI): domain Eukaryota; kingdom Viridiplantae; phylum Streptophyta; class Pinopsida; order Cupressales; family Taxaceae; genus Torreya; species Torreya grandis. The sequence continues at coordinate 2,559,623 of JARHVA010002002.1, forward strand.
TGTTTGGATAACATAGTATCACATTGATATTTGTGTATGTGAATCACATGATAGTTGGGGATGATCATCTTGTTAATAATTTAGATGTCCAATAATGAATTATATATAATGATTTATGTGTGACGCTAACTTAGTAATCAAATTAATGAACTGGTTTGCCTAAAAAATTAACATGATTATTTAAAATGTGTTTTACCATAGATAAAATTATGTCATCTTTAATATTTATGTATTTGGTTATTTTGATACTAACTATCTATTAATATCATAAATCTACTTCTAGATATGTGTTTAAGTTTTGTATGTGTTATCACTTAGAAAATTGAAAATAACCCTACTATTTCTATATATTCTATTGAAGTAGAGTCTAGAAGAGCTATGGCAGCTAATAAATAATATATGTGGATGATAAGGGTGTTAAAATAACTTGATTTGGATATTTTTCATATTTCCACCCTTATATGTGATAACCAAAGATGTATCGCTCTAGTGAAAAATTTAATGTAACACCAATGAATTAGGCATATGAAAGTTTAAGTGAATTTTATCCTAGTGAAAGTACTCAATAGTGAACTATAGTTTTTATCCTGTGGATTGAAAAGTGGTATATATTTTCATAAAACTACTTGATGCTACCAAATTTTTCAAGTTTCATATAATTTTGGTCCTTGGGGAGTTCCCATTGAGGGGAAGTGTGCATGATAATGTCACTTCCTAATGGCCATGTGTTTTCTTATTATTATCATTGTAAAGTATTGTAATATATAACTTTAAGTTATTTTGGTAAAATTTATGTTGAATTTTTACATTGTACCTACTAATTAGAAGCATGGAGGTCCTTATGTTATAAAAGGCTCCAAAAATGCTTGGTTGATTATTCATGAGAAATTATCAGATGTAGTCTCATGATCATACTAATCTAAACCTACTACAAGTAGTTTATGGATTATAATTCCTTTTGTTTCAAAAGGTGATTTTTGGATGATAAAAGTTATTAAATGCTTCAAATTTTTACATGCCTCTTAAAATCATTATAATTGACTCAGAGTATAATTTATTTATTAAGGTGACTATGGCATGTATCCCTGCTTAGCATTAAAGGGGAGCATTGGAACATATAATGCTTAAGTGGTGCCTTTATTAGACCCTTAGCACATTTAAATAGGTAAATAATAAATATTTTATTATTATTTAACATATTAAATCATCATGTAAATATAATAATAAAACATATTAATTATTATCATTTCTTTTATGTTTCTTGGGGAGAGGTTTAGACCTTTTGGTTATAATGGTCCACATCCACACCTAAAATAAAATTATTTTACCCCTTTGTATAATTGATTATTATGTCATTGTAATATTTGTGTGTGGAAAATATCACTAAGTGTTCTATGAATATTGATCAGAGGAGAAATGAGAAGAGACGGATTGTATTAGGTACTAAAAGTTTCTTATTTATATGAATATATCAACTTGTGATTTATTTAACTCTTTAAGGTTTTCCAAGTTAAATTATATATGCCAAATGTGCATGCATTTATCATTAAATAAACATATATATATATATATATATATATATATATATATATATATATATATATATATATATATATATATATATATATATATAATGCATTTTATATTCAATATACATTTAAAATTATTACATTAAGATTATTTATAATTGCTCTCATTTTCTATTGTGAATACTTGGTAGCACCTTTTGGTTTTATTTTTCAACATTCCCCCCATCCCCAACCCATCTTTAGGGATGATTTGAAGTTATCCATAATGACCCTCATGGATATTTGACATAACCTTCAAGTTTTATTTTTAAACATTTTATAATCCCACTCTTTTAAGATGATTTATATTGAACATTAATTTCCCTCATAGATCTTTGGTGTAACCTTCGCATTTTGTTTTTAAGCATTTATATAATCTATCTTAGTTTCCTTTATTATTATATGGTATATTTTTGTTTCCATTATCTTATGATTATTTCTATTATTAGTGATTATAATAGGTCCTTTTTAGGTTAGTATGGATTCTCCAGTGACATGAATTTCAAATTTCATAGTGTTTTCCTTCTTAAATTTTACATTTCCCCAATTTGACTTACATCTTCATGTAATTTCATATCCCTCTTTTTTATTTGTTAGTTAAAAATAAAAAGCCTCCCCTCTTGTTGTCAACTATTAGAATATCCTCATTTTATCACCCTTTTGCATGGCTTACTATTTGACAATCCCCATTTTTCTATCTCCTTTCATTTGATGCATTCTTGGGTTAGTTTCAAGATTAAACTCTTTTATAAAGTGAAATTATAGGAGAATTTATCCATATTAGTATTTATGTTATCTTCTCTTATTAATAGGAGTAAGATATTTTGTGTTAGTAAACTTTATCATCCATATACATATGGATAACGAAAATGGAAAAATCCAAAATAATTCAAAGTCATATCATATAAAAAGAAATGAAAAAGGAAAATTATATTTTTAAAATTCATATCACACCAAAAGACATGATATTTTTTTCATGTCTCCTATTTTAGTTGAATATTAAACTCCACATTTGACCTCATGATATAACCAAGGTATATTTAGGTGTAACATGTTAATATAATGAGGTAGGAGGACTCATTACATCATTACTTATCTATATTAAAATTAGGTTCCACCTAATTTCACATGTAAGTACCTAATATTCAGAGTAGACCAAAAAATCTATATGGAGTCTTAAGGAGTGGAGAAATGTTATAGGAAGGTAGGAATATTTATATATTTTTCATGCATATAGTCTTCACAAAATGTTTTTTATACTTCACTAGCTATCCTAATCTTATGATTTTTAAGTGGGGCTTTCCATAACATCATTTTATTTTGATATTCTCTTTCTCAATATCCCCTTGATAGATAGTGTTTTTAGATGACCAGGTTGATCTTATTTATATTCCCATTTTTTTCTCTTTGCTTTATATTTAACTCTTAGCATCCATTTACACCACATATTTTAATTTTCAATTTGAGTTACTTGTAATATATAGGTAATCAACTAAGACTTCCTCATAAACACCATTCACTTTTATACTTGCATTATCTCATTCATCATATTTATACATCTAAATTCTTGTATTCTATTAAGTTTTGATTAATCATAAGAACTCATTTAAAGTTTTCACTCATTAGAGTCTTTTCTTCTATTGGTTACATGTCCTCATTTGATTTAAGTTCGCACTTATGTTACAATGGATGTTTCCTTATGTTCACTATATCTTCCCCTTTATGTGACTTAAGTTTCCTGTAGTATTACATTGGATGATACATATAGTTTATCTCAAATAATTTTTTTATTACCTTTCACATTTTATTACATTGGATATCATTTATTTTATTTATTTTTGCATCTAATGTTTTTGTTTATCTTAAATTTTTGATGTGATTTATGATTTTTTTTGAATTTTTTTACATATCTATTATGTTCTATTTTAATATATTAATATTAATTACATTTTTTATTTTTTACATTGATTTATTTTTCCTTTACATCTTTTTTTGATGATTTTTCTATCTACTTGCTTAAGATGTTTTTAAATTTATATTTTTGCTCATTTTGACCATGTATTTTCTCACATTTTATAGAAAATAATAAATCTTATAATCATATAATATCATCCTCATAACATGATATTAGCATCATAGTACATGATATAATTAAAAAACATAAGTAAAAGTCCATGTACAAAATTATAAATCACACACACACACACACACACACACACACACACACACACACACACACACACACACACACACACACACACACACACACACACACACACACACACACACACACACACACACACACACACACACACACACACACACACACACACACACACACACACACACACACACACACACACACACAAAAACATGTGCATGTGTGAATGCATGAATGCATGCATGTGTGTGTGTGTGTGTGTGTGTGTGTGTGTGTGTGTGTGTGTGTGTGTGTGTGTGTGTGTGTGTGTGTGTGTGTGTGTGTGTGTGTGTGTGTGTGTGTGTGTGTGTGTGTGTGTGTGTCAAAAAAAATTATGTCAAAGAAATGAGTACATGTATCTCTATAGTTTTCATTCAACACTATGTGCACATGCGTGTGTGTGTCAAAAAAATTTATGTCAAAAAAATGAGTACATGTATCTCTATATTTTTCATTCAACACTATATGGTGGGTGAGGCACCATGCTCTATATATGTTCCATAGATATATCTTCCCAAAAATAATGTCACAATTTTTAAGTTTAAGATTGCAACATAAAAACCTTTCCCTAAAATCTTGCTTGCTTTAACTCTAGATAATGTACTTGTGTTTTTTCCACTCTATGTGTATTAATATCTATAATCATTTTATCCTCTATTATATCTATTTATTTACATCTTACATCATCTCCTCTTATTATTATTAATCTTAGATCAGATGACTAATCTAGTTGATGTATATCTAATGCAACATGTCTAACTAGTTTAAACCAGATAACACATAGCCTAGATGAACTTACAAAATATCCCACATTTTAATATTATCATGATTTAGAAACATTTGATCTAATATATCATGATAGGTAGTATCCACCATAGTCTACCATGTAATATCTATTATTGCATCTATAAAAGAAAACCAATTTCTATATTGTATCTCCATATATAAAATATGTAATCCCATATATTACTAGTACCTAAAATACATATCTATGTAAAAGGAAAGTGATATTAAAAAACTAAATTCATATTTTATTATTTACCTATCTAAGGAGGTTACTTGATGATGGTATTATGATCCACATATCTACTAAGGACATACTTATTATCATGACTCAAGCTAGGTCAAGCCCTTACCCACCTCTCATGTTGAACCACCAAGACCTAACTCCTTTATGGATTCAATCATCTTTAGATGATCCATTTGTCACACCATAATGACCTCTAGATTTTTCATAAGAATCTGAGGACTAACTCTAACATGCTTTTATGTTATTTCTTACTTTTATTGTCAACATCATCTCCCCCATGTGGGGCATGATGAGGTATCAATGGTACGCCATGTCTCTCCACTCATCATATATCACATGATTGTTTCATTATATGGGATGGGTCCATAGTGTTGTTATTAGGTGTGATAGTAAAAAATTTCTAGGTAAACAATCATAAGGGTGAAGCTCCAACCACTACATATAATATCTTACGATCTAAACATTCACCCATGCCTATATTTTATAGGGTCCTAATAGAAACTAAACTATAGTGCCCTTATATGGTGTATATATAATATGATCCATGTGAATAGTATCTACTGATGGTTTTAGAGATATATTCATCACCACTTGATCTTAATTTCACATCTTCACCTAAGGTAGATGGTCCCTTACATGGTGTGGGAGTATTATTCATTTGTACATTAGGAATGGACTATATATACAATAAGTGAACAATGTGACTATTCTTATGGTTTTTTACACCATACTCACCATCTCATAAAAATAATAAAAAAGGTACACTTATATCATATCTTCCATAACATACTTCATGCCATGATCCAACATAGATTGACATAAAGTAATAAAATATAAAAGGCAAGAGCCCATTTGAGTCATGACATAAAAATCACATTGTAACAATCCTAATGATGGTTTTAAAAATATTTATAATGATGCATAATTCACAAAAAAAAGTTTTGTGATCATATTTTGATGATTATACTAATAATACCCCATGGACCACTAAGTCAAATCATTAAAGTACACTATAATTAGTATTGCATCACATATCATTCATACAAACTCAATTAAATGTCTTAGTATCACATGTACTATATTAAAGAGTGATGGGAACCATAATTATGTCCCCATCCATAACTCATCTGATGTATCTATGACCTAACACCCAATGGACATAACTATATTATCAATATCGAGAGACCCATCACATATCTAGGATTCCATTAAAGCCCAAACTAAATAGTTATGATTTGTATATATATGATATCTTGACTAGTAGATTTTGAATTTATATTTCATCCACCATCCTCCAAAGGTGCACAAGCATTTATAAAATATCAAACAAAAATAATCAATTATATTTTTTTATCAAAAATTATGAAATCAAAATAAACTCTGAATTAAAACTTACATTATAATTATAAATGGTATATTTATATATTGTATTAGCCACTTTTTAAATTTTTTATAACCACAACTAATCATAGTTTATATTATACTATCCATGTGTTTTTAAATTTACTTTATTGGACATTTGGTTCCTTTATATGACATAGACTACATTCCTACTATGTCAACCATGTTATTTTTTCTCCCTACTACAATATCCATGAGGTTTTTCCTTGTAATATTGCACATGATTATACCTAATCAACCAATTATTTACCCTAATATATTTTATTTACCTCCAAATATGTTATCGACCCTTTTTAATGTCTTTTACTACATAATTTTATATATTTTTTAGATCAGCATCAATAAATTTTTTAATTTCTTCATACATAACTTTATTGGCATGGAGATGGGCGCTCTTTCAGAATTTGAATTAGCTGATTCGCAGGCAGGCAAGAAATTGGTCAGGGAGAATCTGGCAAGAGGTACAGACCCTCGAGGAAATATAGGGGGTGTTGAGAAGAATGTTGGGTCAGAATCTTTGTCTGATGTGGATAATGGAAAGCCTTTGTGTGTATCTGATCCTTTTTGTGGGGTTCGTGTCCCCCCATTGGATTCCCCTTTTACTTTTCATGTGTTGGGGTAGGATCTCAAAAAGGAGAAAGATATTGTTGATTCTAATAAGGAAAAGTCCTCAAAAGGGCTGAAGGTAGGGTTCTTAGAATGAAGGACTTGGTCATCTCTATTTGGCAAGAAACCTACTGGAAAATCTCTTTTCCCACTGGTGACTGCTAAGTCTTGCTAGGAGAAAGGTGTGTTTCAAGTTTTTATTCCAGATCCTTTAGTCAATTTTTCTATGTCCTCCATGGATTTCACCCTAGTGGGCAAATTTTTAGGAGCAAGACCAGATCTAGAATCTCTTAGAAAAATGGTTAAAAGGAAATGGGTTATTCGAGGAGAGGTAGATATTACACCAATGTCGAATGGTTTCTTCTTGTTTATCTTCAACTGTAAGGAAGACATGAATATGGTTCTTTGTGGAGGACCGTGGCCTTTTGGTAAATGCTCTCTCACTATTAAAAAATGGGAGCCTAACATGGATCTCTCAGATTCTTTTTTCTTAACCACTCCCATTTGGGCTAGACTTCCTGGTCTTCCTTTAGAATTTTGGCATGAGGACATTTTTAAAGGTATTGTCAATTCTTTTGGTGAACTTGTGGCATTGGATAATGTTATGGCTTCTAGAACCAAACTTTAAAGTGCCAGAATTTATGTTAAAGTGGCAAACCTGAATCATCTCCCAGAAAAGGTGGAACTAATATCCAAGCTTGGTAGAAAGACTCAAGAATTTTTTTTTGAAGATTTGCCCAACTCTTGCTATGCTTGTAAGAAACAGGGGCATCTAGTTAAAAATTGTCCTTCCAAAAGTAAAAATCATCCTAGTAGTGTTTCAGATGGGAAAAAGACCAAGGTCCAGCAAAAGAAAGTATGGAAACCTAAAGAAGATCATAGCCAAGAACAAAAGAATAATGAATATTCTAAAGCTCCACATGCTGAGGTAGATAAAGAGCCTTCTTTTCAAGATTCAAATGCTCCACATGCTGAGGTGGATTAAGAGCCTTCTTCTGAGAAAGTAAACTCTAAGAAAGAAGGACATGGTTTGCAATCAGATACCATAATACCTGAATAAAGAATAGATGATC